>JAHHFK020001434.1:0-29515 GCA_024533555.2 Aedes koreicus
ATTTCGTAGGTGTTGGTAACGGGCGTTGCAACAATGCTGTTGAAACTAGTGAAGCGCCAAAGGTCAATCGAGGGAAACTTTTCCATTTGTTCGCGATGGAAATGGTCCTGTGCAAAAGCAAAAGGAATACGCAAATAAGGGTGTATTTTGTGGGATTGTCATTCTATAACTCGGCGGTCGCTTCAATGTTGAGTTGTAGAGAGTGAAAATGCGTGAGTGTATTCGTGTTTTACTCGTTCTAGGATCTGTTGTTTATTATTTGATATTGGGGAAGCCCATATGGTATAAGGTCGTTTGGCAGAAAGTCATTTGGCATAACAATAAATTGAGCTAAGTGGTCATTTGGCATAATGCCGTTTGATATAATGACAATTTGGCATAACACTCTTGAAATAATATAGAATCCAAGTGGTCATTTGGCATAATGTCAATGGCATAATGTCAATGGCATAATGTCAATGGCATATGTTTTTATCCATTGTAATATTCCCTTCTTTCCAAATGAGTTGTTCTTCAAAATATGTCATTCATAGGTTTCAGGCAGGGACGAATGACCCGGAAGGTTAAAGTCCCTCTCAAAAACAAAAGAAGAGGAAGAGAGTTTCAGGGTTAAAATTGAAATTTGAAAATCAAATGTTTCCTTCTCTGATGTTGAACTGTGAATTTTTGGATTGACTAAATGTATGTATTGCTTGATTATTGTTGGTATAATTCTATCGATCCGACTGAAACGTAATTGTCACAAATAGGCCAACATGGGAAGTATTGTAATCTCCCTTCTTTATGAATTAGGCTGTTCTTTAACATTTTCTGAAATTATTCTACAATCTATGATATAATTCTCGAGTACTTTTTCAAACGTATCTGATTTTGTAAACAAAGAAGGGAAGTAAGGTTCAAACGTTAAATTCTTGAAATTCTTCGCACTTTCATGCAAACTAGGGCCACCAACACAAAGAATAACATGTACCTTACATGATGGTAATCAATAATCATGTTCCGCACTTTCCACGAGGGTGCTGAGATATTAAAGAAATTTACATTTGAATCTTACTTCTCGTCTTTGTTTACAAAATCAGGTACATCTGTATGAAAAAGTACTCGAGAATTATTATACTAAATAACTTATTTTCCAGTAAAATTTAAATTTATGTTCCAAAACCATAATGCCAAATGAAATTAGTTAGTTGCTTAGAAATTGATCTATTTTTCTAGTATTTATGCCAAACTGTGATTATGCCAAAAGTTTCGGATGAAACGTTAATTTACAGATTTAAATGATTAAATAATCTTGATCAAATTGTTCGGTGCCAAGGACCTTTATACCAATTGAATTTTGAATGTCTAAATTATGCCGAATTATAATTATGCCCACTGAACCTGAAGCAGCTTTAATTTTCCGATATTCATGCCAAAGGACCGTAATATATTCAATATTTTCTTTGTTTCATGCCAAATGGTCATTATGCCAAACGGTCTTTATGCCAACTGCCCATTGATTATCCAACATCTTATGCCAAACGACCGTATGCCATGGACCGATGCACTCTCAAAAAATTCAATTCATTTCCCTCTTAATGTTCAAGATTGAAAGAGAAACGACTACCATTAATCGCCATCCTTTCACAAAAATACCTCGTTGCTTTCGTCAATTTATAGATAAAATAGACAATTGCGCATAGCTAACTTTGAAAAAATACATCCTTAATTTTCTTAGAAATTTAAGCTTTAAATTATCTCCCAGGAAAACAAAAATTCAAAAACTGAGATTTTGTAAATTCTTCTTTAATTCCATTTTTAGTTCACCTCGGAACTCATTTAGGTTTTGTCTAAACGAAGTCTTGAGATGAATTTTAAATTTGTCAGTGATCCCTCCAGGGAAGCCCTAAATTTTGGCCAAAAAACTATCTGAAATATTCATCCGTCTCCCTAGCACAAGTACGATGTATTCGAACGAATTTATTTTGTTTCACAACGTCATTTTGCATGTGTCAAAAAATGTTAACCAATTGCTATTCATTATTTCGGTCAACAGTACTCGAAATATCGCATGCTGCTGAATGCCGTCGGACTTGACTAACGAATTTTCTATATATTTCTAGGCTTTCGTAAATCCATTGCGATGCACCTCCTGCGTTTTAGAAACCAGAACAAGTAGTTGGTTAAAAGAGATAAGAAAATACTACTACAATATGCAGATAAAATAGTAACAAAACAAAAACAACAACAGTACACTTTATAGTCAATAGGGCAAAAGTAACTTTTAGCTATATTCCAATCATAATCAGAGTCGAGGGGTGAAAAGCAAAAGAGAATCTGTTTACAAAAACAAAGAACAACCGGAGGAGAGAAGAGTAACGTTTTTAGAACACTTGACACAACCCGCCAGAATCACCATCTACCATTCGAGTATTTAGTATTATCGAATCTACGTATAATCCAATGAGAGTATTCAAAATTTAGATCAGAGCGTTACTCTATGCGGCGTACTGTAAAAATGCATGGGATATCATCTATATCTCGCATCGTGAATGTGTCGTGCATTCAAGAAACTCCGCCAGCTGCATTTACCGAGAAGGCTCCTGTCTTCTAACACTCTGAGCGAAGAAGACCGAGCACACTGATCACTGAAATGTGCGAATAGAATGTGGTCAAAATTTTTGGCATTCCTTCAAAAACATACAGCAAAACAATTTACAGCATACTGACAACTTTTAGGAATCTTGACCTACTGAGGATAACTCTTGCAAAATATTTTGTTTGTACGGTGTAGAATTAGTTTTATTCAATTTATGGATAGTTTCGGGCTGCTAGGAGGGAGAAACCCTACGTTCTCTTATTTATCTAAGGCAGAAAGTGTAAGCTACTACTAATACCGCATCTGTTTAGAATGTGTACCATTTAGCGCCTAGGTTGACGACGACAGGAAGAGAGAGTTTTTAGATTTTAGAAATCTAAACATGTTTCGTAAGCGCAAACAAATGCAACAATCTACGTTCAAAAATAAAAGAACGATACTACGCATATACGGTCTGTCTGGTTGTAATATTTAATTTCTTCCACATTGCCAACGACATTTTTTTTCACGAAAGCGCTTCAATGATTGTGCTACCTGTGGCTGGAAAATCTTTTTTTTTTAACGAAGTTTCGTTTTTGGAATTCTGATTCACGGAAATTGTCGCAAAATCATCGGTCGCACGAGCCGATTTCGGGATCGACTGAGCAGAATAAATTTTCTAGTACACGCAGGCGGGTAATGAAGATTCCGTTTCTGGAAAAGAAAATCCTTCTTCACAGAATTGCTAAACAATTGAACACAATCTCACCATCGCATGATGCAATTAAGTAGAGTAGTAGCATTTAAGAGGATACAAGTAAATCAATTAAGTCAACACACGTTTAGATATATATATATATATATATATATATATATATATATATATATATATATATATATATATATATATATATATATATATATATATATATATATATATATAAACAGCAGCAGGTAATTGAGCGAACATTCGTGGAAAAAATCAACAGCCTACAGAAACCAGACACACAAATACAGACTTAGATTTGTAATTATGAAAAAATCACTATTAATGTTTCCAAAACCGGTGTGTTCGTTAGCGAAAAATGACTGTATTGAAATTGGCTGGCACCGAAACAACCTAATCGTATTATTGTTCTCTATATGAAAAACAAACAAACATTAATTGGCACTCTCTATAAAAACATACAAAATCGCGACCGCTTGGTATTAGGAAAAAATAAGGACCGAATGAAGGAACGGATAAAATCTCATTCAACTGGTAATATCGGTATTACATACACAAACTTATATATACATAAAGGAGAGTAAGCAAACAAAAAAAAAAAGCTAGAAGTCAAGAATATCCAGTAACGAAATCTACCGACAAGGATAATTGAGCGCAAAAAAAGCGCCAGAAGACAAGGAATACACCCATACTGGAAATAGTAATTTTAAAAATTGAGGAATACAAAAATAAAAACGTAATTATTCTTAACAAATCACAACAAGGCATGTTTGTTTTACGTTAAAACGTTCCTTTGGCTTTGCCCAGCTAATTAGAAAAGAAAGATCCCTTGAGAAAAAAACGAATCGATAAGAAAGATTAGTAGAGGACGCAAGGAAAAGAGAATATAGATACGCATACAAACTCTGTCCACTTTGAGTGGGAATGCCAAATCTGTTTGACCATTTTCGTCTGCATATTATTAGTTCGTTGTTTACGATAACCGTGAAAAACGCCAGCAAAATTCGATCCTCTCAGTATTGAAAACATATTCTCTTTTCCTAACCTACTCTTCGACGATCTTCCTCTATCTCATTGTGCGATTCCTGTTCGCTGCTTTCGAACTACTCTTTCGATTTTATATGCTACCGCTAGGCTTTTTACGCCTACGCTTCAAAATAGTTTTGAAACCGGATTTGTCTCGTGGATTTCACAAATCAGGTGAGAATTCATAAAACAACTCGCTGGCTATCACTACCCAAAAAACCCGATAATGTAGATAAATCCTGCTACTAGAATATTGCCTAGCTTCGATTTTATTACCCGGAATGGAGCAATGGGAAGGGACCCAAACCAAGGTGATGGTGTAGGAATTGTTGGATAGCGCACTCAAAAGAGATCGTATTTCGCTAACGAAAAACGGTGAGTGGTTTGCCGGCCTCATTGATCGAATAGCCTGAAGTGAGCTGAGACTATCCGTAAAAATGAAAAATGATCAGAGGGAAGAGAGGCACTTCGCTCTAATGCATAGTGTATAGCCGCCAGTTCTGCGACGTATACGGAGCAAGGATTTCCAGAAGTTTGAAGGATGCGCTATGAATTTCGTTAAAAACACCAAATCCAGTGGAATCATTTGTTTTTGACCCGTCGGTGTCCTGTCACATCTGATGCAAAAATTGATGGAATTTATTCCGAACGGAGTGGAATTGGTATTTCACGAGCTTCTTGCTTCATGGTCAGATCAAAAACTACAGTAGAACTAGAGAAGTCTTGGGAATAATTACGATTAGGAACAACAAGTCCAGAGTCATGTACCAATGGTACAGTGTCATGAACTTAGTTTGAGGATTTCGTTCGATTAGCTTTTCAAAATTTTAATTTACCAATGGATTTAGCACCTCACAGCGGATGAGGAACCGGAACGATAGCTCCACAAAACGATCTGATAAAGGAAGAACTCCTGCTAATACCTCCAAACTCATAGTATGAGTTGAGTTCATGCAGCCTAACGCGATACGAAGACAATGGTACTGGATTCGCTGCAGCTTCAGAATATGAGTTTTCGCGGCGGATTGAAAACAGAAGCTACAGTACTCGAGAACCGACAGAATCGTTGTACGATACAGCTTTACCAGATCTTCCGGGTGGGCTCCCCACCATGTTCCAGTGATAGTACGCATGAAGTTTATTCGCTGCTGGCATTTTTGATGCAGATACTTAATGTGCTTTCCCCAGGTGCATTTAGAATCGAACCAGACCCCTAGGTATTTATAAAACAAACTTTGAGTTATTATTTTACCCGTGAGTTGAAGCGGTATCTGTGCTGGATCACGGTTCCTAGAAAAAACAACTAACTTAGTTTTCCCCGGGGAGAATTCGATGCCCAGCTTTACAGCCCAGGTAGACAAATTGTCTAGGGTATCCTGCAACGGTCCCTGCAGGTTGTTCGCCTCTGGTCCTACAATTGAAACAACGGCGTCATCCGCAAGCTGTCTTAGCGTGCAATTTTCCATGAGGCAGCTATCGATGTCTCTGACATAAAAATTATAAAAAGGAGGCTTAAACAAGAGCCCTGGGGGAGACCCTTGTAGCTAATTCGTAAAGTTGTCGAAGCCCCATGAGAAAAACTCATATGTTTCTCAGACAACAAATTGTACAAATAGTTGTTTAATAATGGAAAAAAAATATTAAGCAGTTTAAACATATTGCATATTGAACGATGTATGATTTTCATATGCAAGCAAACACGCTTTTCATAAGATTTTCTTATGAATTTCTCCATGGTATTTGGAAAAACTCGCGTTTGAAAGTCTGGTTCACACAGCGTAAAAATAATAAGATAATCGTGGAAAGATTACAGAGAGGTATTATTATGGGTTTTGTTTAATTTCTTGGCTCAGTGTACGAGTGATGAAAATATTTGAAGACGTCAATGTTACTGAAAGTTTTTTTCTCCCTCTAAAAACACCTGGTTGCTGCTGAAAATTATATATACGCTATACGCTTTAGTATACGCTTTTAGTCCACCTACGCCCGTATTGCTTAGATGGACGCAAGTTTTTGGCTTCTTCTCTATTTTGTTCCCCTTCCAATGTCTTTCAAGTTGATTCGAGGAATTAGCAACCAAATTAGTCCCAAACATATTTTTTTGTGTTACCCAGTGTAATGCAACCGTCGTGAAACAAACAAACATACCAATATGTCACGCAGCAATGCCGATTTCACCAACACTCTCTCAAACAAGATACAAAAAGTATGCGACAGCCGCAAAATAGATGCCGCGCTCTCTCGTGCCATGTTCGATTGCGGGAATTCCGCGGGATGTCGCACACAGGCCGTGTAGCACCATGCATGCTGCTCATATGAAGCAGCCTGACATCATCTCTCTGAACACTGACATTTAAGTTTTTATTTTTATCGCAAACGGTGCTCTTTCGTTCGGGCGGAAGTAGCTTTTACTTCTTTAAATTAGCTACTCCGTTTCCCGCAAACGATTTTTGTTTTAAAGTTGAATGAACGAATGTAGTTCTTTAATTTCTTGTACAAATTGCGACAAAGTAGTTGGATCTTTGTGTATACCTTGATGTGAATACCTCTTCGGTTAAATTCTGTTGGTGTGGAATTGTCGAGTGTTCAGATTGATCCACAGAGGTGTTTAGTCATTTCTATAATTAGCGACCGAGGAGAGAGGAAACTGTTGATGCGTTGAGTGTACGCAGTGAGGATTGTCGGTTGGGCAGTACGTGAACGTGGGTATTTTTCTGCAAACCGCGGGATGGCTTCAATCGTTGCTAAAGTAGTAAATCGCTGCGGAGAGGCAGCCGAAAGCAAGCAATTGAGTAAGCTCGCATGACTTCTCTTCAGTTGAAACATTACGAAATTTCAAAAATAAACCAAAGTTACATTGTGAAATAAATGATTTGCTCTAATAATTGAAATATACTTTCCTGTATTTGCAGATCTCTCTGAGTGTGAACTGATTCAGGTGCCGGATGCAGTTTACCATCTTATGAGACACACTGAACTGAAAACCTGTGATCTTAGCGGTAATGTCATCACGAAAATTTCGCCCAAGTTTGCCGTCAAGTTCAGTTTGATCACAGGTGCGTTGTACCTAGGTCCTAGGGAAAGATCAATCTTCAATATATCATTTATTTCTAGATCTTAACCTGTCGCACAACCAGATGGCCAAACTGCCTGACGAGCTGGCCGACCTTCATTCGCTGGAGATGCTCGATATTTCGTACAACTCCTTCATCACGCTACCTGCCGTCGTGTTCAAGATGCCCAAGCTTCGTGAACTGCGGGCCCACAACAATGCCATCATCGACATCGATCGGGATGAGATCATCACGTCCGACTCGCTGGAGCTGGTGGATCTGAGATACAACCCGCTCACGGCGATGTGTCACGAACTGCTCAAGAATGCTAACGTCACCTTCCGGATCGAGCTGTCCGAGCGGGAAAAGGAAGAGTGGGAAGATCTGACAATCTGAGATCTGGCTTTCCATAGCAAGCCATTAGCCACCCTGCCCGGTTTCACAGCCAGTTAGCCTAGTAGGTATTTAAGAGTATTCAGTTAACAGTTTTTTTTTATTAGTTTCTTTTGTATACATTCTACGAAGATCGTACCAGAAATCATACTAGTTTTAAGGACAAACTATTCTCAGAACAAAACGTACTTGTATGTTAAAGACTCGCTCAAAAGTTACTTAAATTAGTGAGACTTTATCGTGAGTTTATTGTTAAGTGATATACCAAAAGTGTCGATGAGTGGCGATTTTGCCGTAAGCGATTGACACCATAATTGTATAAAGGAAAGCAATTGTATTTAGCGACTGTAAAAACAAACACTAACCCGTACTGTATTATACATCTATGAGTGAAAACATAACGGTGTGACAAAGAAAAGCTTGTGTACGAAGCAAATGGAGAAAAAAAATCAATGATGAATGAGGAAGAATTTTGATCTAGTCATTCGGAATGAGGCATTCATGGAAAACGCTGGAAATTGAAATGGTCAAAATTTTTGTCACATACAGGAGAAGCGTGTCACAGTTTTGTATAATTTATGAATTATCGTGAGTGATATTATTTGTTAGCTAAGTAAGTTTACTGTTTCAGATTCGGAAGGGCAACCATTATAAGAAGTGTGTGTGATTACCGATAGGACAAATTGTGATGTGCAATAGCAATATCGAATGCTAATTTTGGACGAAAATTTCCTCACAGAATGATGAATAAAATATACGTTGATGGAAGTTCTTTCCAAAGGCTCTTATTCAAGAGAAATTGACCATATTTGCAATAAGCAAAAACCTTTATTGTTGTCTTAAATTAATTTCTTTGATTTACAATTCACAGTTCAACTCTAGATTATGTACAGTTTCAATAGGTAAAACAGGACTTTGTCAGCTAGACTTGTGGCATGTTCACTCGCTAATGATATCTCAGCAGTTCTAGTTCTTGTAAAATTCTAAGTAACAATGTTTATAATTTCAAATACTCTTGCAATCGAATACTACTAGTAAATATGTATCTCATTTTCTACTAATTCCTCTGGTTTAGTTTAATGTTTAACACACGAATGATACTTATGAAGAATGATAATACTATTCATCGGTGATGATGAACGGTTCTTTCCTACAACATACTTTCCAACTTCCAATGTCATTAGATCAACTTCAAACAGAGCAATACTTCTCAGCTATTTGGCGGAATTAAAAACGTAAAATATTTCCTAATATACATTGCTACTCGGGGCTGATTTGATATACTTTTCTGGCATCTAGAAGACCAAAGAGAAACCTTTGTTGATCTACCAACGCTAGGGGCTCCATTGATCGATAAGGTACGAGATTAGGGTTGCTCGAGAAAGGTTTAGCTAGATCTTCGTTGATATGAAGCGCAAATAGAAGGATTAGTACTGCCTGTTGCCGCACGCGTTATGTTTGGTGTGCGTTTGAAGATTGATTTATGCTGCAATCGATCACTCTTAATATGCGCCTAACTGAATGCGGAAGAACTGCAGTTTGGTATAACATTCGATTTTTTATATTAGGTCAGCTATGGAGGGATAATATGTTATCTGTAATTTGTAATCTGTTATCGAGTCAAGATATTCTTGTGGAGATTCTACGAACGTGTCGTCTCGTTGGATCATGCATAAGAACACCGGGAAAGTGATAAAGTTGACTAGTTTCTTTTCGCCTCAAGATCCCGTACCCAGGGATGCCATATTTACAGACATGTCTATAAATTTGCAGACTTTTCATTTTTGTTGCAGACTTTTCATTTTTGTTGCAGACTTTTTTTTTAACGATGCAGATATTTAGCAGACATTTAATTTATGTTTCAGACTTTTACAGACATTTGAAATATTTTTTATATTTCAAATAAAGATATTCTCTGAAGTTCGGATTTAAAACGTAAGAGGATCTGAACAGTGTAGTTGATATGGTAAAAAGCTTTGTTGAAATATTTTAAAATAGCGTAGGTATAATTTATTTTTAAAGTACTAATCCTTGAGAAAACGGAAGCGGTGGGTCACGTAGAGATACAATGGGCACGGAGATAAACAGCGTATAGGCCCTTTCCGAGGGTAACATGGAGTCCCTACTTATGGTAGTGTTTGATCCCATGCGTAAGAAATGGCGTTTAGAAATTAAATTTTCTTTTCTATCCATCTATCACAACAAAATATAATATTCTTCACTGCTATTGCCACCATGAAAATTACTGTCAAAGCGTTATATTGGCCATTAGGTCACAAAGAAAATAAAAAAATAAAAACATTTTTTTCCTGTCGCACCTAGTAGAGGCTAGCAAAATAGGACTTCCCAATTAATGGTCGTGGAAAAAATGCAAAAGCTTCAAGAGGTGGCAAGGTTCAAGCAATGGCAATGGCCTGAGTATTCATTGACAGAGATGCAATCAAGATGATGAATGAACACTAGTAGAGATATAGAACGATGCATTATGGGCTCCAATTGAACCGTTAATCTTAGACAAATTGCATCAGTTGCAATTTCCATCCCGTACAGCACAAAAAAATGATCGGTTTCGTTGAAGTATGTAGTTGGAATGTTGAACATCAAACCGGACAAAATGTGTCTTGAAACGGAACAGACTGACAGACAACATCTGTAAGGACCCACCCCAACGAAACAATTTAAGTGCATTTCAAGCTAAACAAGCAACCTTTCAGCCTAAAAAGCCAATTTTGGACTAACTAAGCTCTTATTCAGCTCGTAAAGATTGCCTGTTTCATTCCACACGAAGCATCAACTTTCAAGAAATATTGCAAGGAAAGATCGGTTTTAGAACTTCACATGTTTTAGGATGTAAACATGTATGTATTTTGATGCTTCATTTAAAGTGTGTATTCGATTAAAATAGCACACCGAAATTCTTCTGTAACTTTTGAATCGTATGAGTAAAAAACCTTAAAATTTGAGCAAATCTTATTCATAGCGTATTATTTACATCTGTCAATCTGTAAAGTTATTCATACAGTATTTCCAGTAATGTCATCGAAATAAGAAATTTTCCGTGAAAAAAATTTGGACACTTACAATACTAATCGGTGGGACGATGGATCGCTAAAGAGCATGGAATTGCTAATACAACTGTGTCTCGTGTGATAAGAACCATCAAGGAGCGTCTAAGTGCCCGAAAGAAGGCAGGGAGTGGTCGTAAAAGTGGTCCAATAGACAGTAAAATGGCCAGGACAGTAGTGCAGCAGTTCAAGAGCCGTCCAAACATGTCAATTCGAGATGTCGCTAAAAAGTCCAAAGTAGTCAAAAAGCCCCAAACCGGAATGAAAAGCAACACATCACAACGAAAACCCGCGCCCGGAAAATTTCTCGAAGTTACTTACAAAATTGTGTTGCATCGTGATGGATGGTGCAACTTATGTCAAGGCCAGGGGGTTATGACTGGCCCACAATTGATACGTTGCGGATGCGTTTGCGTGAATTTGACAGTTTTCCCATAGGTTTTCTGTCAAATTTACGTCAACGCATCCGCAACGTATCAATTGTGGGTCAGCCATTAGTCACTCTGCCACGTTGTGTTTGTGTTTCAATGTGTCGGAAGGTGTTTCTGTGTTTCAACTTATCTGTCAATACTATAATCGAATATTTATGGTTACTGGCAACCATGGACTAGAGCTTCCATTTCCCGGCGTTTTTCGGCATCTCGGGATTCGGGAAATTGAAATTCTATTTCCCGGGAAGATAATAAATTTTCTACACAATGTTGGGAATCGTAAAGAGCGAATTATTTAAGCATTAATCATATGAAATAAGATATAACCAATTGTGTGGATGCCATAATGTTTACCTGCAGCACTGGCGGTTATCCTTGCCACACCTCGCTGATTGATCCTACCTTACATAGATACCTCGATTATGGCATCCAATAGAAAGCTCTCTGACACTTGCCCGATAGCTCACGTAATCGTGGTAGGCCGCGTCCCGTCCTCTTTCGTGGTCCAACCGCAGCAGAGGTAAGATGTGTTTTATAGACACAGAGCGGAACGGTTGATTCCTTGCGAGCCTGACATTCACACCAATGGGAAAAAAACGTTCGATGGGTACACAATTACGATCGCCTCTTAAAAAATGATTTTGAAAATTAAAATACTTTCATCAGAAATGGACAAACCTTTCTTGATGCAAAAATTTGCCGAATCAGAGAAAACTCGCTCGCTGTCGGTAGTGGTCGGTTTGATGGATTTCAAGTTGTCAAAAAGTATTTGCAGATTGTTCGTCAATCTTCCGGTTAGTTTGTACAGCATGGCTTCCTTTTAGATAATTTTTCCACGGTCTACTGACTCAATTGAGTCATTTGATTGATTTCTTTCGGAATGTTCTTAAATAGAACTCTCCAGCACGTTGACAGCTCACTCATGTTTGAGTACATAGAACTCAAATACGCAAAAAGTGAATTTCCTGTTCGGTAAAACTGATAGCATATGAAAATAACATTGAGAACGATATTCATTAATCTTCAAACACAGACGGTCAAAGCCGAAAAAGATACTCAACCACTAAGTTACACCTATTAGAGCTCTAAAAACGGATTTCAGTGAACGAACGGCACTGAAATATGAGCCGTTAATATTGTTTGCATCAGCTTGTAATGTTCAATAACTGCAACACGGCTGTTTAAAACTATCCAAATTTGAGTTTTGGTCGCAACACATGCAAAAACGGAGATTTCTAAATTGAATAAAATTTGGAAAACATAAAAAAAAAATCCCGGGATGCACAGAAACCCGGGATTAGTTAAAATATTTCCCAGGATCCGGGAATCCCGTGATTTAAGTGGGAAGTGGGAACCTTTTTGACGTTTGACACACGCACACTTATGCATCATCTATATCACATCAGTGCAAACTAGAGGGAAACAAAACAGGGAGAAAACAAAAAATCGATTCAAGAGGTGCCAGAAATGAATTTATCTTTCAGGTGGTGGCGAGTGTGTTTGAAGTGTAGCGGATTGTGTTTTTGATGGTGTTAACACATGGTGGCCGACTGACTAACAAGACTAAGTCAAGGCTGACTTCTGCCAACTTTCTGGGCAAGAATATTTCGTTGCCAAGTTTAAGTGCGATGTTCCGGAGGATGTTCGATAGCAGAAATTATCAAAATTTTCAAAAAAGTTGCTGATCTGGCAGACAATTTGCGGATGTGGTGAAATAAGCGCTCCCTTCATGACTTGCGGAACAGTCACAGCACAGAAAAGTGCCTTCCGAAGCGTCGTTAGCCATTCATAAGAAAGCTCATAGGATCAATCCTTTTTTTGGCTTGATCTAGCATCCTGCTACTACGCCCGAATCGTGTTGGAGTGGTAGCGAGCCAACGGAGTCAATTTTGTGCCAAAAGATATGAATCCACCAAATTCACCGGAACTTCGCTTAATTGAAAAATTCTTTGGAACGATGAAAACGGAACTTTGCAAACATCCCAAAACTATTAAAACAGAGTTGGAGTTGATGAAAATTTGGGTAAAAACAACAAAAACACTTTGAAAATTGGTTGTACACAATTTGATGGATGGAATGAAAAGAAAGGTGTGGGCATTTGAGATGGGAGATGAAATCAAATAAAACAATCAGCGTTAATCATAACTCATTAGTAGTTATTCATTCCCTGAAAAATTCAAGAAAATCCGATAGTCGGTTTAATCTTGGTGAGTAAAAATGTGTGTGCCATTTTTACCGAACACACTTGTTATGTTCAGGATTTTAAACCAGAAATTGACGCTACTTTTTTGAGCTGTGCAGGCCTCACTCAGACTTGTACATTATGTAATGGTTCAAAATGAAGCTACATGTCGAACCGTAGGCAACCTAGCTAATGACCTAAGATTCGCGACTTAAATTTAACAATGAAAGTACAACCATTTATCATAACCCAAGTAGGGAAACTGCCCCCATATTAATCTCATTGTTCCTATATTCATCCTACGATGAATCAAACAATTGGGCACTTGAAGGATCGGTTTCGTTTTCTAATAATGTTTGCTTACGTATAATAACTACAACAAACATTACTAACTAATCCTTCAACTGCCCAATTGTTTGATTCATCGTAGGATGAATATAGGAACAACGAGATTAATATGGGGGCAGTTCCCCTAAATTTAAATATGCTTCTTCAGCATACAAAATTCCGCAAAATAAAGTCAAACGCAATTATATTATTGTGTAATTTTTGCTATGTAGGTAAAGAGAAAAGATTCCATCGAAACCAGGGACCTGGCATCCCTATCCTATTTACTAGCGTTTGACAGTATGCAACATATCACGGGCCTTATTTGAATAAGGCCCATCTGACGTTTGTTACTACGGGTAGGAAAGCAAGCATTGTTTACAAACAATGCATCTTTTGACGTTTGGTTGTAAGAGATGTTGGCTACAGGAAAATCGCTGTCCGCCAGGTCCCTGATCGAAACGCTTCCCAGCTGCACCTTTCCGCATTCAGTTAGGCTTCCCATCCATATCACAAACTTCACTCTGAAAGAGAAAGAAAAAGTATCCTCACCATTCAATATGCCTTTTGTGCCCAACGCAAACCCAACACGGTCATCCTTTTTCTTTTACTTCTTCTTAACCGCAGCGGTCCCTCAGGACTCGTTCATTTAACCACTACCTTTCTACTTCCCTTTCCCTGCTTTTCAAAACGGACTGATATCTGTAACAATACACGGGACGATAGCCGGCTGGACGGCGGAAAATTGGAAACAGATTTTTCTTCTGTTGCCATCATTTTCCCACGCCTCTCTCTATGCTACGGGGTTGTCCTTTTTATTTGCGTTCATTTTTTCCTAAAGTGAAACCTTGTTATTCGATAACAATAAGAACGTTCTTATTTTTGTTCTTTTTTTTTAGTTTGCTTATGTACCTAGAATAGACCTTTCCTAAAAGGTTACTTTTTAGAGTTTAATCAATGCGTGTTAGTGAGCGTGTAAAGTGGCACGAGAATATGAAAATGTGAAAATATGGAGGGCTTTGAAAGTTTGAGCTGTTGTTTGATAATGCAGGAGTCTTCAGGACATTTGGGTTTCCTACAGTGGCGTAAGAACAGAATTTCGCAGTTCAGTGTCAGGTTGATCAACTTCCGTTTTGTCCTTCATACTGAGATCCTGGAGATCTTGTTGAATTTGATCGAATATACTCATCTTGGAATTTCCATCATCTTCGCAGGAACTGGTCCGGCCTGGCCCTTCGGCCTCTTCCTCTTCCTCGTGGGAGGAGGAAAGAATTTTTGGTGCCTCGTTGGTTTTGGTTGGTTGCATTTTGGTTGCAACCGCTGTAGGTTTCTTCGATGGGTCTGTACTGGGATAGTGGTAGTGATGGGATTGGATATGAGTTCCAGTGAGATTCGTCAATGGGATTCGGTAGATTCGGAGTGGTTTTATCGTATTGCCATTCGAGGGAGATGTTTCACCATCGTTTGGCTGGGATTTGTTTAGATTCAGGGTTGGTTGGCGGATGAAGGACTTTCGAGTGGGAGAACTCGGTGAGCTGCCCTTGATTATCGTATTATTTTGTGGTGAGTTTGGAGGAACCGAAGGTTCACCGAAATGTTTGCAAAGGTTCTTAGTATTAGGCTGTGGTTGAGCACCAAAGTGCTTGGCTAAATCTTTACTACAAGTAGTGGTCGGTATCGAGAACGAAGAACCAGCTTCGCCATAGGAATTGCTTTTCGATATCGGCCGTTTGATGTCGTCGGCTGAGAGTGTACACTCCTTTGTTTTTTCGACCTCCGGTTTGGATGTTTGTAGTGATGATGCTCGTTGAATTTGTGGTGTTGCCAGTCCTGAAGTCTTACTATCGGTAGAACCACTATCCTGGCATTCTGTACTGTTTGCTCCGTTGTTATCTTCGTCGGAACTCAGACGGCTTCTGCTTGGGCTTGTTGAAATGTCCTCATCCGGAACGACTTTACTCTCTTCAATTCGTGGTTTTATAAGCTCGTGATCTTCCGAATCCGGACCACGCAATTTGGCACCTTTGGGGATGAATTCCGGAGCGGTGGTTACAAAGTAGATGTCTTTCTTTGACGTTATAAGTTGCAGTTCGGCCATCATAACTGTGTGCACCAGATTGCCATTAACCAGGAGACGTATCTCCATGGAATCCGGTGTGAATGCAATGATATAAGGAAAAGCACATACAACTGAAGTTGGAGGTGTGTTGAATTGAAAATCGAACTCCGAACTACTGGAACATTCCTCCGAGAGTTTCTGAAAATGACATGTATCTAAAAAAAAGAAAATCCAAGTTATTTAATACAATGTGCGATAGTTTGGTAAGAGAACTCTTACGATTGTAGCACAGTAATAATTCCGTATCCTGTCCATCGTACAAATCCAGTGCAGCAACAAGGTGAACCGCCGTTTGCTTCCGGGCGTCCGCTTCGTGCAACTTCGTTGCGTGACCAGTCGCTTCCGACACAATCTCGAAACTGTTCTTATAGCCAACGCATATCAAAAGTCCCGAATTGGGACACGACCCCTCCAGTATCGTCATAATCATTGGAGCTTCGTGCAGCGTAATCTCCTTCAGGAAAATGAAACCATCGACCGTATCGTTGTCACTATTGGGACACCACGAAGTCCAGGCTGCCGTATGTTTCCACTGAAAAATAAACAGCTTCCTTCCGACGGCCACTGTCATCCGAAGGTGAGCTTCTCCCGCTCTAGATATGGCAAACAGATGACAACCTCTAGTTTTGTCTATCCTACGATCTTTGACATCAATCCGAGATCTCTGTCCTAATCGATCTTCAGCGAACTCGTTCAACCTAAATACATGTACTCTGTGGCCATCCTTTTGCATGGCCGATCCTCCCCTTATCAGCATAATCCCGTGATCTTCGATCACACTAAGCTGCTTAACCGAAAGTGTCCTATCGAACACAACCCTGTGAGTTTGATCCTCCTTAATCAGATATGTGCCCTCGTCTGAGGCCAAAAACAGCTGATCTTGACCCCAACTGTCACCGACCAGATCGTTTCTAGGCTGAAAAGTTGGATAGAAACACTGCGGTTCCCAGGGTGGTCGCTTGAATACGGTTCCCGCCGAAGCTATACTCGTTGGGGCGTCACCACGGACTATGGCTTCCAGTTTCAGTGCTTGACCGATGCGGACGAACTCCACTTGACGGGCGTCTTCCTTAAGCTTGGATGTGCGAGGGGCATCGTACAGTACCTCCGAGAAGGCCCGTCGGTTCAGCATGTTCTGTGGTGTAAAGAAATAAGGTGGTTAGTTTTGGGAGAATAAATTGGTTGCATATTTCATTCATTGGGGTTAAGAGTCTCGAAGAGAGGAAGAACGTTTCTTATTCTATCTCTGTCGATTGCTAGATTGCTTACTTGCTTAATTGCCCTTCAGGTTTCAAATAGTTTCCATTTAAATTTGTTAAATTATTCATCGAATAGCGATACTAGCATCTTAAACTTGAACTAACGTTTGCATTAAAAAAGATGGGCAAAAATGGCCGGTTTTTAATGGGTTTACCTTCACCCGCACTGACAACCCATGCAGCATTAATCCTAGTAACCCATGAGTCAGCAGACAAAATTTGACAGCTTTATCAGTCGAACTCTAACCGTGATGGCAAAAACAGTAAAGCAACTCCGTTCAGAAGTGTGCGCGTTCAAAGAACGGTACCCCGCCGCGTCGAAAACGGACATCGTGCGGCACTTTGTGGACGCCGGATACGCCCGTTCCGGCATCTATAACATTTTGGCACTATTAGACAACAATCAGAGCATCGAAAGAAAGCCCGGTTCCGGACGGCTCTCGACCTTGAGCGACAAGAAGCTCCAAAGGATGCTGAAGAGGAAGACCGGGGGAAAAGTGGCTACATCGCAACGTGCGCTTGGCCGGGAGGTCGGTTCAACCGGCCAAATAGGAAAAAAGTACCTGGCGAACATGAACATACATGTCAGGAAGCGGAAGTCGTGTCCACTGGTTTCGGAACTGAAGGCAATGACGCAGCGGCAGCGGCTGAATAAGATGGTCAACTCGATTTTTTCGGCGAATCGCGACGTGGCGGTTGTGATGGACGACGAGACCTTTCTCACCCTGGATGGCAACGACTGGCAGGGCACTTCGTATTTTACTTCCCACACGAAGCACGTAAGCTCCGAGGTGAAGTTCATTTCACACACCAAGTTCCCCAAGAAGGTGCTGTTGTAGCTGACAATCATCGAGAATGTCAAAGCCGCTCTTCTTTCGTTCCGGACTGGCCGTGAACGGAGAAATTTATAGTAGGAAATGCCTGCCGGAAGTTGCTTCGTTCATCAAGAAATACCATAAGGGCGAAGACGCGGTGTTCTGGACGGATCTGGCGTCGGCCCACTACTCGAAGCGATCGTTGGAGGAGATGGAGCGGCTGAATATTGACGTGGTATTCAAATCTGCGTACCCGCCCAACGTCCCCCAGCTGCGTTCCATCGAGACTTTCTGGGCCAACCTGAAGCGTAGGATCTACTCCAACAATTTTGTCGCAAAAACTCAGGAGGAATTGATGAATAAAACGAAGAGAGAACTCAAAAACATGCCTATACGCATGTTTTCGTCCGCCATGGCGAATGTTCCGGTTTACTGCCGGAAGGCCGCTCGCAAGGGCGTAGAATTTTTTTGCAAGTAAGCTTAAATAATTACCTTCCATGGGAAATTTATCAAAAGCAATTATCTTTTTTAGCTTTTTTTTTTATTACCATCCGAAAAAAGCCCATTTTTTTAATGTAAACGCTAGAAAAATGTGTCGGTCGCTTCCTGTGTGAATGAAGGCAATCGGTGCGAGTCACCTTTTTTGGAGGCAACAATATGTGTTATCTACAGTATGTTGCTTGATATTTATCTTTTCTATCATACGATACAAAATTTTTTAAATTTATTTTCCATAACAAATATCACCATATTTAGAAGTAGCCCACGGGCCGCAAAAATAAAACATATGTTAAGCCGCATGCGGCCCGCCGGCCGTATGTTGAGCATCACTGGGCTAGATACTTCAAGTGACACGTAAACGAATCAACGAGTGAATTGTTTACCTCACTTCAGACTCACCATAGACGGAAAAAATAGTTTGCATAAATTTACGACTCGTGCTGAAAAATTCTTTATTTCACTGTGAAATGCAATAAATACTGCCAAGTTACTTAGCTGACACCATTCCAGCAAAGCTCTGCTCATTAAGCGGCCCTGAAACTAGGCACAACCCTTCAGTATTCGTTTTTCATCGGTTAAAGAAAGGATCTCTTAAACTATTTAACCATTTAATTATACCACAATTAAGTTCATTAAATATTTACACCATTAATATTACGAGTTGATAGATAGATTTTGCAACAGTTGATAGGCTTGTTATGCAGTTACAATTGGACATAGGCCATCCTCTGTTCGTTGGCTTGACAATACTCGAGACGTGGTAATGGCCAAAGGATCCGCCGAAGAGCTTCGAAAGTCATTTGAGGTCGTTTTAAAAACATCCGTACCCTGGGTGGGAATAAATCTTTTCGTTCCTCAACGAGAAGTACCCGCTAGATTTATCTTCTCTGTCTTGCTGATACTTATGATATATCTTCACTGCTTTTACACTTTGTGGGTGCTCCGTAGTGAGTGGAAACTAGTACTCGAAGTATTAATGATTCTTCTGTTGAACTTTCAAGGGACCAGCAAAATATGGGTCGGGTTTGTGGAGAAGCACTCCTATTACTTACTGTTTGTCAGTACGGAAGAAATTTACGCGAGTTTTGATGAAGACCACCGCAACAGGCCTGTGCTGAGACGGACCTTGCAGATGCTTCGGTTATCATGCTAAAAGCCCTGGCTACCGTCTTACGCTCGAGCAGCTTTTTTGATATTCTTGGCGATTTCATTGGTTGTGCTTATCACAAGAGAAAGATTTCTTCTATTACGAGTGTACGTTCCCTTTCGTGGACTATTCCACACCGGTAGGTTATGCAATTACGACCGCTTCTCACGTGCTGATGATACTGTTCTGTGTTAATGGTTACTTGGCATCGGATAGCGTTTTCTTGTCTTGCATTATACCAATAGTCGGGTATGCCAATTCCTTCGAGAAAGAGATTGAACGCTTCAACGAAATGTTGACAGCGGTCAATAGGGATGAGAAGAAAATCGCAGAGGATTCAATGCGGATCTTCAGGCTGCATCAAAATGATTGTCGAGTACGAAAAATGCTGCCATTAAGTTCTTCAAAGGATCAAATTTGGCCCAGATAGGCCTTCAAGCAAGTTTGCTCTTGATACTCGTTTTCATGTGTTTAGTTTTTCAATACCTGCAAGCATTTAGTGTGGCTATTGCCATTTTCTTTGAACTGACACTATTTTGCTCGTTGGGCACCATAATAACGGCAACGGTAATTAATGACCCACTGAGGTGAAATGTATGTTTATTTTGATTGTTGCTTTTAGAATGAACAAATGATCACTGACGTTTACAGTATCCACTGGCACCTGCTATCGAAGCACCAGCAAAGAATGGTCGCGTTTATGCTGCACCGGGCACAGACCTACAGTACTGGCAGAAATAAAGTGCTCACGTTGGTTTATGTTTATTTTCTCAATACAACTTTTTGATTTGCAGCGATTCAGTGGTAACATATTGGGTCAAAATGAATGACTTCAATTCTTCTTTCGAAATGAGAAACAACAAACGAAAAATTATTCATGTAACTTTATTAACAAAACAATAAACAAAACAACTTTTTAATTCAGTGGCAAAAATAAAGTGCTCATCCGTGATATGTTTACTTCAAAACCAAGAACATTGAATTTAATATTTCGTGTGACTTCCTTTAGCTTTGATGACTGCTTGAAGACGTCGAGGCATGCTTTCAACTAGGTTTTTCAGATGGTTCTCGTCGATTCTTTGCCAGGCGCACTCGAGGGCTTCGAAGAGCTTTTTTTGTTTGTTACCTCTCCTTTGTCAACTTGCTGATCGAGAATTGACCATAGATTTTCAATTGGGTTCAAGTCTGGTGATTGCGGTGGCCATTCAAGAAGTTTTATGCGACATCCACGGAAAAACGTCATGGTTTTACGGGCCGTGTGCTTCGGATCATTATCTTGTTGAAAGATAAACTTGTCTTCCAGTCCAACTTTCAACAAAGACTCCTCCAAGTTTTCATTAATAATGTCTATGTACCTATCAGCCGTCATTATACCATCGATTTGAGTCAAATTACCAGTTCCAGACCAAGCAAAACACCCCCACACCATTATGCTTCCTCCTCCATGTTTTACGGTTTCCTGAAACTTTCCGTTCCAAAAGTCGACTTTGCGAACACCAGGAATAACTCACTCCATATCTGACGGCAATTTTACGCATAGATATTTGCTGTTGACGTTCCCTCACGATTAATTTTCGTACGGATAGGTTAATTTGGTTTCGAATCCATTTTCAACATTCAAACGAAATCCGAACCGGCGCGAACAGAACCAAAACAAACAGTGTGCTCAGCATACCTTCTGATAGGCTGAATGTGCTGTGACAGTTAGGTGAGCAATGCCATGCAAGATGCACTCAAGAAAATTTTATGTCGGTTTTGAGCACTTTTTTTCTGCCAGGCGGAAAAACATTCACATGCATATGATACATCAGAAACTAAGCTATACAAACTTAATCATGATTTTGAATAAACAGAATGATAATACCAAGCAAAAGCTGCATTTTGGTCGAATAGACTTTATATTTTTGCATCAATACAAAATTGGTATAATAATGGCCCAATCATTTTTTAGCTGGTGAGCACTTTATTTCTGCCAGTACTGTATGGGCACTCACTTCGAAAACCCAAACGCTTCTCATCGATGGATCGGAAAACAGCTCGGAATCGCACATTCAACCGTATCTCATGTGATCAAAACGTTCAAGGACCGTAAGACAACCAAGCGGAAAAATGGTAGTGGCAAAAAACGTGGCACATCAAATCCGGAGAAGGCCAGGATGGTATTGAACCAATTTAAGCGTTATCCCAACATTTCGATCAGGGATGTTGCGAAAAAGGCGAAAGTTTCAGTTTGTTTTGTGCAGAAAACAATGAAACGTTCTGGATTACATGTGTACAAGGTCCAGAAGGCACCGAACCGGAGCGATAAACAGAACTCGGTGGCCAAAACTCGTGCAAGAAAACTGTACAGGGAGTGGCTCACAAAACCGTTCTGCATTGTGATGGACGATGAGACCTACATTAAAGCCGACACCAAACAAATGCCAGGACAGGAACACTACGTCGCCACCTCTAAGTTGGCCGTTCCGGAGAGTGTACGGAAGAAGAAACTGTCGAAATTCGCCAAAAAATTCCTTGTCTGGCAAGCGATCTGCGGATGTGGCAAAATGAGTCAGCCCTTCATCACCTCTGGGACCGTCAACGGACAAATCTACAAGGACGAATGCCTCCAAAAACGACTTCTGCCCTTCTTGAGATCTCACGATGGCCCGACACTGTTTTGGCCGGATTTGGCATCTTGCCACTATGCCCGGCCCGTCTTAGACTGGTACAAAGATAATAATGTAGTTTTTGTACCAAAAGACGTCAACCCTCCAAACACTCCGGAACTTCGCCCAATTGAAAAATTTTGGGCAATCATGAAGGCAAAGCTCGTTAAAACTCCAAAACTGATAGAAAATGAACTTGAACTAAAGAAAGTGTGGTTAAAAGTAAGTAAGCAAGTCGGTCCTATCATTGCCCAAAATTTGATGAAAGGGGTCAAGGCAAAGGTGCGGGCATTTGGGTTGGGAGAAGAGGTTCAATAAACCAATGATGTCAAAACGGCAAAGCGGCAAATTCACCCTTCTTTTGGGGAAATGCTCCTTAAACTTTGGAAAAATGCACCTTAGATGCGTTTGCCCGGTATAATGCAATCGGAGGTATTATTCTTCTGGTTAGCGCTTGCCGGGTGTTTTGACGGGCCTTCAGTTTCTTCAAGATTGTATAGTTTTGACGGGTTTTAAGTTTCTGAATTTAAGAGTCGTCAAAACAAAATTAAGACTCTTCAAAATGAAATTAGGACTCGTCAAAATGAAATTTAAACCTGTCAAAACTACCTCGAAGATTGCAGAGCGAAGCTCCGCTATACAATCTTGAAGAAATGCTTAAGACAGTCGAGTCACACTCGCCAGCGTTCTGCAGCCATCCCGGGCCTGTGTATGAGTTTGGAGAAGGGGTCTTCCAACCAGTTTTAACAGGCAAGTATACAAGCAATGAGAACTCTTTCCTCCAGGTAACGTTTGTCGCTTCCAGCAACCCAACGCCAGCCATTTTCTGTTCGAACTCGCGTCAACGCTCGTCGCAGGATTCGAGCGTTTTCAATGTACCATTTTCTTCGAGCAAGTCTTCAACAGATGTCACAACACCGGGATGCACGCCTGTAAGCCACATGGAAGCCCCAGATCCCCTCGTCACAGTCGAGCCACTCCTGCCAGCGACCTTCAGCCATCCCGACCCTGTGTATGAGTTTGGAGAAGGGGTCTTCCAACCCGTTATCGCTGGCAAGTATGCATGCAATTTGAGCATCTCCCTTCCGATAGCATTTGTCGATTCCAGCAACTCAGCTCTAATCCAGTCTTGTCGATGCACAACGGAAGCCTCAAGAGCAGTAGAAAGTGCTTCTTTCGTCAAAAAACTCTATCTCGACTCAACGTGGAAATCTCGAGCTCACCCCTTCGAGGTTTGAAACTTATCAAAAATCCAATATTTCGGTCTACTATCAGAACGTGAGAGACTTACGTACCAAAATCGTTCAGCTACGCTTGCTGCTTACCAGCTGCGACTACGACATTCTTGTTTTCACGGAAACTTGGCTACGAGAGGATATCAATAGTGCTGAAATATCATCCGACTATGCGTTGTTCCGTTGTGACCGTAGTGCTACAACAAGCCAACATACTCGTGGTGGGAGCGTATTAATTACAGTAAAAAACACCTTCGTTGCGAGGTGATTCCTTTGATGGATTGTGAATGACTTGAGCAAGTCGCAGTTAGCGTAAGATCGACACATCGTTCGCTCTACATCAGCGCTTGCGAAACTGATATCGTTTTGTCATTGGGTGACTTCAACCTCCCGAACTTGCGATGGCAATTGGACGACGAGGTCAACGGTTACATTCCATCGAACGTTGTTTCCGAACAAGAACAATCGCTCATCGAAACCGTGTTCGCTGCGGGCTTACGACAAGTTAGCAGTTTCTTGGACACCAATGGAAGACTCCTTGATCTTGCATTCGTAAGTTTACCGGAGCATCTGGATCTGGTCGAACCCCCCACTCCACTGTTACAGATCGAATACCATCACACGCCTTTTGTTTTACTCTTTGACGAGAGCGACAATAATTTTGTGACGATACAGGATAATTTCGACAATTTTATATTTGATTTCAACGCGTGTGATTACAGCCAGCTGAAAACAGTATTTGCCGATACCGATTGGAATGCCATTTTGAGGATCGGAACAATTGACGATGCACTGTCAGCCTTTTATGAAAAACTCTATGAAATCTGCAATGATTTTGCGCCTCGAAATAGGCAATCATTTAAATCAACTTTTAACCAACCGTGGTTGACCTCCGAGCTACGCCATCTTAGAAACATACTAAGGAAAGCACGACACCGCTTCTTTCTCATGAAGTCCGAGAGTGATCGAATCATCCTACGTAATGCTGAATCATCGTACAGGTCAGTAATGCTAACCACATACGAGAATTACGTATCAACACTCCAGGCCAGTGTCAAACAGAACCCATCACGTTTCTGGGATTTTGTGAAGAAATAGAAATCATCTTCCCGAATTCCTTGCAACGTCAGCTACAACGATGCTCATGCTAGCTCAAATTCAGAAGCCGCTAATCTCTTCGCCATATTCTTCGAGAGTGTGTTCAGCAAAGTGTCACCTGTACCACGTCAAGACTGCTTCGCTCATATTCCCTCGCATTCCATCAACCTTCCCATGATCCAATTTTCTCCAAATGAAATCTCGCAAGCCATCGAAGACCTCGACGCCAAGAAAGGATCCGGGACAGACGGCACTCCACCCGTGTTCCTGGAAAACTGCTCCACGGAACTAGCAGCACCTGTTGCGTGTTTGTTCAACCGATCGCTACGTGAAGGAACATTCCCGGGGGTTTGGAAAACTGCCTCTATCGTTCCAATTCACATGTCTGGCAATGTCAACCGAGTGTCAAATTACCGTGGTGTTTCTATACTAAGCTGCTTAAGCAAGTATTTGAGAAGCTGATGCACAAGGTGCTGTATACTGTTGCATCACCCTTAATTTCCGATAGCTAGCATGGATTCGTGAAACACCGCTCAACAACAACAAATTTGACACCGTGCCGCACAGCCTAGTCGTCGATAAACTAAAGCATATTGGCTTTCCGAATTGGATAACGCAGTGGGTATTTTCGTATCTATCTTACCGTACTTCGTATGTAATGGTTAACTCAGCACGATCCAGTTTATTCTGCATGACATCCGGTGTACTTCAGGTCAGTGTCCTTGGTCCACTGATATTCAACATTATTGTGAACGATCTGTGCCTGCTTCTCTCCTCGTTTAAGCTTTCGTTTACCGACGACCTGAAATGTTTTCGCGCTATACTGTCCCCGGTAGATTGCACCATTCTACAGACGGACATCAACACCATATTGATCTGGTGTGGCAATGCGCGTCTACAGCAAAAAATGCAAGATTATATTCTTTACCCGCTCTAGTAATCCCGTGCATCACCAGTACAGTATGGATATTGAAACACTGGAGCGTGTTATTTGGTGGAAGAGGAGATTGGGGGAGTAAGGGGGGGGACTAGAGAAGAGAGAAAGGAAAAGGGGGAGAGAAGAAAGAGAGAGGAAGGGGGGGTGCCGCGTATCGATCTGTTCATCGATTTCAAGGCGGCGTACGACAGTATCGACCGCATAGAGCTATGGAAGATTGTGGACGAGAACGGCTTTCCCGGGAAGCTCACTAGACTGATTAAAGCTACGATGGACGGTGTGCGAAACTGCGTGAAGATTTCGGGCGAACATGCCAGCTCGTTTGAATCACGCCGGGGACTACGTCAAGGTGATGGACTTTCGTGCCTGTTGTTCAACATTGCGCTAGAAGGTGTCATGCGAAGAGCCGGGCTCAACAGCCGGGGTACGATTTTCACTCGATCCGGTCAGTTCGTTTGTTTTGCGGATGACATGAACATTGTCGGCAGAAGATTTGAAACGGTGGCAGAAATGTACACTCGCCTATAACGCGAAGCTGCGAAAGTCGGACTGGAGGTGAATGTGTCGAAAACAAAGTACATGCTAGCAGGAGGTACCGAGCGCGACAGGGACCGCCTAGGCAGCAGTGTTACGATAGACGGGGATACATTCGAGGTGGTGGAAGAATTCATCTACCTTGGATCCTTGCTTACGGCTGACAACAACAACAGCCGTGAAATCCGAAGACGCATCATCAGTGGAAGTCGTGCCTACTACGGGCTCCAGAAGAACTTGCGGTCAAGAAAGATTCACCCCCGGATTAATGTACTGTAAAACGCGGGCGGGTGGTTTGGGGGGGGGGGGGGGGGCGAAGCGTGGGGGAACGCCGGGTGCTTAGGACCATCTTTGGCGGCGTACAAGAGGATGGAGTGTGGCGGCGAAGATGGAACCACGAGCTCGCTGAACTCTACGGCGAACCCAGCATTCAGAAGGTCGCGAAGGCTGGAAGGATACGGTGGGCAGGGCATGTTGCGAGAATGCCGGACAACAACCCTGCAAAAATGGTGTTCGCCTCGAATCCAGCCTGTACAAGAAGGCGTGGGGCACAGCGAGCACGATGGGCGGACTAGGTGCAACAGGATCTGGCGAGTGTGGGTCGTCAACGAGGTTGGAGAGAGGCAGCCATAGACCGAGTATATTGGCGAAATGTTGTAGATGAAGTCATATCGTAAATACGATGTATGGCTATTTAAATAAATAATAACATGCTTTGAAAACACTGTACTGCACGCTGGTGCGTAGCATCCTAGAATATGCTTCCCCGGGTTGGGTCTGCGGTGTATAACATGCTTTTTCTATTGAAAGGGGAAGGGAAAAAAATCGTTCGTATTTTTTTTGGGGCGGTCCCCTCGAACGAACCAAACAAAATCCCCCCCTCTCCCCGCGAGGGCGAAATTGATGGTTGGAATGGGTTTTCTGGCTGGGGGACGTGAAAAAATTGTTTTTTTTTTCATTCTTTGATAAGTACAGACTCGTGTGGAGAAATATTGCAGCACACAGTTGAATATATCATCTCATCGAGAAAAGTATCGCCTCATATAAATAGGGGCATATGTGTGATGCATCTCGAGATATATATAAAATCTCCAAGGGCGGGGTTTTTAGGAAATGTTGGTGAGACCTTAAGGAATTTGGGAAGGTGGGTTTTTTTTTGCGTCGGAGTACGTCTGTTGTTTTTACAGGGGGGGTGACTGTGCGAAAATTTGGAGCGTCACGAAAAATATATAGGTTTTGAACGTTAATAACCAAGTCATTCCACGATTGATTTCCAAAATGTTTGCACCAATCGATCGGGACGTTTTCTACGCTTCGATTTCAATATTTAAAACTATTGATTTTTAACATGCAACTAATAAAATTAACGCAAATATAAGGTGATGTCTTATAATGTCGATTTTTCAGAGTAAATTTAAAAAATACACAGTACTTACCTAGCACAGACTTCATATTTAAGTAACGAACGTCTCCTAGGCAGCCATGAATGTTATATAAGGGGTACACCTTCGCATTTTGAATTAGTTTTTCGGTGGTCGTGGAGCTGTGGAGAGTAGGATCTGCAGTTCGATCGTAGCCGGCAGCAGCACTGGCGAGCAGTCGTTGCCCAGAGAGGCGTTGGTGCAGTTGGCTATTGTTGCCGATGCTCCCGTCAATCTCCCTGCGAGAGACAAGGCTGCTGAAGCCTACGAGTTGGCGGGAAAAAGCCACCCGTGACAACGAGACAAGAATCAATCATTCCACGTCACCTGCAGATGGCCACCCGCAATTACGAGGAGATGAACCAAGAAAGAAAGCCCAAGTTCAATCGCGAACTGTTTCTCCCCCGTCAACTAAATCCGTCCTTTTCAGGACGACCAAATTAGAAGCCAACTGAAGAGTTCGTTTGGATGAATTTTTCTCTAGTGCTGGTTGAAATTTCCATTACCGCGCCCCGGCTGAACATGGCATTGCTTTAAACGCCGCGTCCCGGAGTAAATGGCAAAGCGCGTTGAACAACCAATGAACCAACAAATCCATAACTATCTTCTACGCGTTCGAGATAGTGGCTTTCTCAACCATCGTAGAAAATACAACCGGGGCCGTATCATAATTAAGAGCCACCAAATGCTTTCTAAAGAGTGTACAAGAGAATTTCTTGGCCCTTTTCAGGACTGACTTAAATCAATTAGCGGATGGCCCTGACGTGTATGGGAATTCGATTGCTGCGTTTTTGTTATAAAGCTCTTGAGCGGAAGCAATATGTGCATCAATGGTTGATACATCCTGGCAACAGTTTTGTCCCTTGATAGTACACAACACACATACTTGCTCCAATTTATTGTCCATTCGTCAATTCAATCATAGAGCGGAGGTACTTTTGGGCAACAGCGACGAAAGCACCCCCTAACAAAGGCTTATTGCTGTTCTTTTCACTACGGTCACAATGGTACACACTGTAGGAGGAGCCAAAAACCTGGAGAGAGTCGATGAAGTCAGCTAGAACCGTTATGGTGAAGATGATGATAACATAATTGCATTCTTTGGTGGCGAGAAGCAGTTCATAAATGTCTGTTCTTACACCACGTACATTCTGGTAAAAGATTCAGATTTCATCGACCTCATTTGAATTATTCCGATTCCGACCGGCGAACGAAGAATATTTGTCTTAAATAGTGGGTTAGAAGACCCTGTCACCACACCAACACAGGGCCGGGACGACTGGGGGCTGCTGGCAGGATAGGCTCAACTGTGGGCTTACAAGGTGCCAATTTGATTGAGTTGATAGAGCTGATACCGGTACGTTCAGATATTGTGCAAAGCAAATTTGAAGAGTAGCGGTTACGTGCCTCGGTGCAGCTGTAACGTGAGAAGGAATCATGCAGATGGACGATACTTGGACGTGCTTGCTTACTTGCCTGATATAGATCCCATCATCAGTCACAACCAAAGGGCCAGGACTACTACGTAGGCAGGAACTAACGGTAAGCACGACTTGGTTG
Source organism: Aedes koreicus (assembly GCA_024533555.2). Taxonomy (NCBI): domain Eukaryota; kingdom Metazoa; phylum Arthropoda; class Insecta; order Diptera; family Culicidae; genus Aedes; species Aedes koreicus. The sequence goes on from JAHHFK020001434.1 coordinate 29,037, forward strand.
GGTGGCTAAGAGACTCCCATAGAGCTGTAGGCAATGCGTCCTGGATGTATACGGCAAAAGCTGGCGGTGACTTCCTCATGATTTCGTATTATGCGAAAGACACCATGGCATGGTACGTCGCCAAAAGTGTTCAATACGTGCTGAAACTTATGAATCCTCCAAACTGTCCTCAAGTCCGACCAATCGAGATATTTTGTGCTCTGAACATGTTAAAGCAGCGGATTCCATTGAAAAATTTGCGAAGGACTGAAAAAAAAAGTGTCTAAAACAACTGCAAAGCAGTCTGTGTAGAGCCTCATGAGCAGCGTTAGGGCAAAAGTGCGTTCCTTAGCTTACGATTAACGATAACAAGATTTTTTTTTGTATGCTACTGTGAGAGAACATTATAGTTTTATTCATAACACCAAAATAACATTTCCTTAAAAAAAAATTTTGTTTATCTTGATTTGTAATCGTGTTTATACTTTCTGGGACGCCCT
>JAHHFK020001435.1:0-28277 GCA_024533555.2 Aedes koreicus
CAGCCTTGATTTTCCGAACGACCTTTACCCGCAGTTGACAGTCAACGGTTCCACTCCGACGCTTGATTTGCACAGTTGTTAAAGTTTGCTTGTGCGTTTTAATAACTCGCACCACTACTACTTTTAGGATAACCCAGCAGTTTTGCCAGCTCCCGATTTGACGCAGATGGATTTTACAGGTAACTGTGCACAATTATTTTTATTTTCTCTTTCTGTATTATGAATATCTTGGAACCACGTTAGTTTTAAACTGTGAAAAAAATAGATCGAGCAGACCTGATTACAAACAACAAAACGCTGTGAAAAACTTGCATATCTGACCACTTGGAGCGCTGCTGTCTCTAAAATGAAGTGCCTCATTTCTAAATGATCTAGCCTTCGAACTCATCGCCGTCGATCGATACACTACTGCCTAGTCGGGCTCTGTCGTGCTTGGTTCCGCATGCCAGCATGTACTTTCTTTTTGGACGAATTTATGTACAACCCAGTCTTCACTGCTTTGCGTTTTAGTCTGGTGTACTGCTCTGCCACCACCTCAGATATTCTGTCGACAATGTCCACGACATCGAAAAAGCAGACTGATTGACTGGATCTGTTGAAAATCGTGCCCCGCATGTTGAATGCTGCTCGTTTCATAACACTTTCAAGCGCAATGTCGAAAAGCAGGCATTCCATCACCTCGATGAAGCCTCAAGCGCAATGTTGATCAGCAGAGATTCCATCACCTTGATGAAACCTCCTAAGGGATTCGAATTCCACCCGATATCCTCACACAGCACTGGGTTCCATCCGTCGTAGCCTTGATAAGTCTGGTCAGCGTTCCCGGAAAGCCGTTCTAGTCAATGATCTTCCACAGCCCTTGCCAGTATACTGTATCATAAGCGGCTTCGAGGTCGATCAATAGATGATGCGTAGGGACTCTATATTCACGGCACTTTTGGAAGATCTGCCGCAAAGTGAAGATTTGGTCCGTTGTAGACCGACCTTCGATGAAGCCGGCCTGATAACTTTCCACGAATCTATTTGCTAGTGGCGACGTCTTAGTCCTCTTCCTGTACTCCATTGAGATGTTCATCGAAGTGCTGCTTCCACCTTTCGGTCACCTCACAATCATTTGTCAAAATTTTTTCATGCCTCTGCGGTATGTGTGGAGTTTCTGGTAGAACTTTCGCGTTTCATGTAAGCGGTGCAGCTGTTCTAGCTCCTCACAATCCTCTTCCTCCTGGCGGCGCTTTTTATTTCGGAAGAGTTGGGTTTACTGCCTCCGCTTCTGTTGGTACCGTTACACACTCTGACGGGTAGCTTGACGCAGCATAATTGCACGCGCTGCGTTCTTCTCTTCCAACACTTTCTGACATTCGGAGAAATAAATGTGTTCGTATTATTTTTAGGCTAATAATATTCATCTAATGGTAGGAATCCGTACATGCTTTAACTTTAACCCGTAACGCTGGTAGATCACCTTTTCGTGGTGCGTTAACGGGGTATCAGATCTACCACCGAACCCTATAGTATGTATTTAAATTAAAGAAGGGATATATTTTATGCCTTGTGAAAAGTGACAATACTCGGATTGAGCCACCGATGATGAGCTTGGAATAAGGAAAACATGGTTAGTATTCATTTATGTGAATTCTCATTTTCAATTTGATGTTCTATAGTTTGAATTGGTTATGACTAGGGTTCTTATGCATGGTCAGTATTGGAGTCATTGTTTGTTTTCTTTGCAATGAACCCGGTTTTGACTGATAAAGGGGCGCGCCTTTGAAGAGTGCTCTCACTCCTCAAAGGGTTTAAAAAGCAGAAACTTTCAATAAAACTCGATTCATTGCCAACAAAATAAACAATGACAACTGTAACAACACCGAATACTTAATCAATTCTCAATAGTGATGAAGTAGCTCGGGTGTACCGTTCAAAATCCACACACACAAAATTCATTCTCAAAATTCGAGTTTTTATCCGATTATTATCAAATTCTCAGGGAGTAAAAAAAAAAAACAATTAAAGTTAGTTTTGGCATCATTTATTTATTTATTGCGCCTTTATATCCGAATGCGCGAACCTTGGCCTTAAAGTCTCCCCCGGGTGGTGCTAAATCGATGAGCTTGGATATCAGTGGAAGCAAAGTTACCAGAAGTCACGAAATGCATATACGGACTCCAGGACTTTTTACCAGGTCCCTCAGTCGTAGCTTTGGATGGATTGGCGTAGATTGTTATTTATATTGTATTATTAGACTATTATATACCTAAATGTATTATTCTGTAAATTTTAAATTTCAATCATAATTTCAGTGAGCGAGATAAGGCGCTATAACCTTGGCAAATTATTGCCACACTTTTGGTTCGAATGCCAAAACTCCACCCACAGGCAAAAGGATCATAAACTAATATTTCTAGCATCTACGCTCCCAACGATATAATACAAATTTTCACATTATTTAACTCTTACTGGAATCGCTCTATTTCTTGGAGTCCTCTGTGCGGCACATATTTCGGCCCAGTATTTTTCTATTAGGCGCAGTTGCGGAGTGTTTGGGGGGTTCAAATCTTTCGGCACGAAATCCTTCGTGTAGTGGCATGATACCAAATCCGGCCAGAAGATCGTCGGACCGCCGAGAGCCTTGAGGAGAGGGAGAAGACACTCTTCCAAATACACTTGTCCATTCATGATGCTTGCGGTAACGAAAACGGTTTCCGCAAGTACAAATCGCTTGCCACATTAAGAACTTCTTGGCGAACTTCGACATCTTCTGTGTCCGGACGTTCTCGGGAACATCACACTTAGCCTTGGTAGTCACATACAGGTTTCCTGGAATCTAGTTGAATTTCGCCCTCACATATGTCTCGTCATCCATTACGCAGCAGTGTGGTTTCGTTAACTTTTGGTCGTACAACTTCCGGGCATGGCTTTTTGCGACCGTATTCTGTTTCTTGTCACGGTTTAGGGACGTCTGAACCTTGAACGTACGTAGTCCAGCTCGAGTTTTGGTATTCTGCACGCAAGTCTTTACTTTTTAGCCACACCTCGAACTGAGGCGTTCGGGTTCCGTTTAAAAGCCCCAACCACGCGTTTGTGATTGTTCTCGTTGACCTGACGGCTTTTTTTTTTTCCAGATCTTCGCTTCCGATCAACAGTCAGACGTTCTTCGAATCGTTTTATGATACCAGACACCGTGTAATTCGCGAATCCAAACTTTTTTTCCCCGATGGCACGATGTGACAGATCCTTATTCTCAAAGTACTCGTGCAAAACTTTTTCTCGCACGCACTGTTCTTTCGTCGCCATTTTGAAAACTTTTGCGCACCTGATGAAATCAACTCACAGATTGTAAACAATACACATTAAACTATGTCTAAGCTAAATTTCAATCAATTTTACCCAACGGATCAAAATTTAGAGCAATTTGAGTGTATGCGGATTTTAAACGGTACACCCTTTAAAAAACTAAATTCCCTGGTGAATATATTCATTGAAATGTTTTGTCCCCATCATTGTCGAAGCCATGTTTTCCTCTCCAAAATGATGATCTGACGAACAATATTATGTAACTATCAGTGTAAATAAGAGCTCTCTTGAATTCAAATAAGAAAATCTTGTGTCCTTTCTGCATTTATTTTATGTTACAATCAACAGAACGAACCCAGATAACAAATACTTCCAACGTTTTAGTAAAATGCAAACCACGCGATTTTGTTCCGAAGAGCTAAGGCAAACTAGAGTTCTCTTATATCAATAGTAACGCAAAGAGTGAAACCAAATCTAGCTATCGGGACTACCTATTGAGCAGCTCATCTGAAATGTAGACGCACGCAAAACGAAAATCAAACGAAATTTGAGTTGCTCGGTCCTCTTTGCGTAACTCTTCTATTATCAAATCTGCCGTAAATGAACATGAATTTGAACCTGCCAAACCACTTAGCATGAACTTACAGAACTTTAGTATACTATTGAATGAACCACGACAACTACAATGCCGTCTAACGCAGATAGGATCACACTTTAGAATCAACTGAATTAGGTCGGTACAGGAGAAATCTAAAGTATGGTACGAGTGACAATCTATTCTTCTCTGGTTCCATACGTTTCACATAGTGTTGGAAATAGTGCGCTGTATAGCTTTTATCATTCACTCTACAGCGCACTTCTTCCGACACTATAGACTGTTCCAGAAAGTATATGCACACTTTCAAAATAACAAAAAAAAACTTTTATTTTTTTTATTTTTTAGTTTTAATAATTTTGTTTTAGGGGCGACCCCGGCGTAGTGGTTAACATCCATACCTCTCACGCCAAAGTCGCGAGTTCAAATCTCACCCCCGGACAAGTTACGAAAAACACCCAAAAGAGGTGTTTGAGTTACTATGACGGGAGATGAACCAGCTCGAGGCCAAAAATCTCGATAATACAGAAACAAAAAAAAAAAAAATTGGCAAATCATATTTGTATTTGTGTTTTTTATGATATTTTACTCTCGTTTAATCAAATTATTTAATCATAGCCAAGACTCCTAACTTTTCCTCCCATTAGCTTCTGTACAGTGGTACTTCCCACCATTTTGACCACTTTTGGCCAATCATTTTTAAATTTTTGGATGTCGTCCGCTGGTTTTATGAATTTTCGAAGCTTTGCTTTGGTAAAGCCCAAAAAGTCTCGATTGGCCGTGCCTCCGGGCAGTTCGGCGGATTCATGTCTTTCGGCACGAAACATACAGTTTGACTTTTGTACCATTCTAAAGTGTCCTTTGCGTAATGACATGACGCCAAATCAGGCCAAAACACCTTGACCTTCGTGGTGCCTGATCATCGGCAATAAACGCTTTTGGAGACATTCCTAATACACTGGAGACACAATAACGAATCGTAGAGTTTGCGAGCTCGTGGTTTCACGGACGCGGCCTGTTTTGGGTTTCTTTTGGGTTTTTTCTGCTTCCGGTATGTTTTTAGCCCAAGTCTTTCTTTGGCACGCATGACGTTACTCGACGAGGTCTCTAATTTTTTCGCAACATCCCGAACGGAAGTCGCTGGTTTTTGCTTGTAGGCATCCCTGATCTTTTTATCGATATCTGGACTAACAGGACCGGATTTCCGACCACTCTTCGGCGCATCTTCAAACGTACACTGTTCTCTATATTTTCGAATCGCAGATCGTACCGCTCCTACGCTTACACCCTCTTCCTTGGTCAATTTTCTCAAGGAGAGTCCGCTCACAGTGCACCATTTGTGCACGATACTTTTTCGTTGTTCCGGAGTAAGACCGCGCATTTTGATAAGTAACACAAAACTGAGCACTTTTTTGATGCTATGTCATTCAGAAATGTGCAAACAAAAGGACGCAGCCAAAACATGTTGAAAGATTTCATTATATTCAAAGTGACCGTTAAAATAAGGTGTGCTTATACTTTCTGGAACAGTCGTTATGTTTAACGAATTCGAATCTGAGAAAAACTGATTGCCGCTTGCAGCATAATTTAGATCTCTCCTGAACTGAGAATATCAAACAATCACATGGAAAGCAAATTGTTATACACACGCACATATTCAGCTTAACACAAAACAAAACTAATGGAGTCATAGACAGCAGAATATAGATCAATCGAACTAATGCAAAAATCTTAAACACGGTAATTTATATAGAAAAGTAGAGTAAATACTTTTTGTATTTGAAGCAATTTACCTCACGCACTAGCTCAGAGTTAAGCGGATGTGTTAACCAGATAGGAAAAGAAACTAACCTGAAAATTCGAAGATATCAAAGAAAACAAATATTACATTGCACTCGTTCATTGTTTAGTTCGGATCATTTCAAGCTGCACCAAACAACATTAAATCGATAACTCGAAAACTGTTAGCGGATATTGTCGGGAAATTTGCTCTCAAGAATAAATTGAACCATAAGTCGAGGCCGCCGACGTGGCGGAGGTGTGACATCTGCAAGTATGTCAAAACATTCGCCTCAACATTATCAAAGCCTTAACACATTGTGAGTATGTTATAGTTTTTCTAATGTGGCCAATCAATGATTCAGCCATGTCGGATTTTTTAACTGAAAATGAACTTTTCTAGGGTTTTTATTCATTAGGGCGAATCTACAATTGAGAGACTCTGTCTTGCCTCGTTCTCTTTTATTGATTACAGCGCCATTATAAAACTATGAATTGTTTTTTTTTTACACAGATCGCAAGATAAGAGCGCTGGCTAGCATATTGGGCAAACAGCCAAACGAAAAATGTAAAAATGATTTAGCTATTGGTGCAAGAGAAAGTAAACAGAGAGAGTCTCTCAATTGTAGATTCGCCCTAATGAAAAAAAAAAAAAAAAAAAAAACCTAGCTTTATCCACCGCGACCTCCTTGCCAATATATTGGCAAAGCTAGAACACGGGGCGGATTCAGTTGATCCGCAATTTTAAAACACCCGAAGAAGGCTGAGAATTTCAAATTATTTAGCTTACTTAAATTTTAACGATAAGTTTTCATCTATACTTATACTCAAAGCTATAATATCACACTCTGGCGCTGAAACAAATCATTAACCAAAGCGCTAATAGTTCACGAGTTATTGCTTTTCGTCACGAAATTTTTCGTTTTGGCCGACTTTCTGGACATAATATAGTGGATTTCATATATCTATTTATAGTTAACCGGCAGCAATCCAACAACGCTTTCCTTTGTGTTAAGCATTTTTTTTAGAGGTACAAAGACCAAAATCAAAGAAATTAATATTTACCGAAACAGTTTATTGATTTATTGTAGACCCTGTTCATATACATTTTATTTAAAAAAACACCAACTTTTATCAGGAGATCAAATGCAAAACGACACATATAATGTGTAGATGAAAGAAACATGAGACAAAAATAAACAAATATTAAATATGAGATTCCATTATGCGTGTTTATTTTGATGACACCCTTTTGAACTTAAATATCATCTGTCCATTGCGTGGGGATTTGGATGTCTACATGATGAAAATGGGCAAACAAACGAGTAGGTTAGTTTAGCAGAGAACTCTTGCACTTATTGTAGGAGTCTTCGAAACAAGTCCATCCACTTTCGTTAATCGTTTCACCAAAAACGTTTATTGTAGTTTCCCCGTTTTCCTCTGCAAAGCTGGCCGAATTCTAACAACTGTTTGAAAACAACAGCTCAAGATCCTTCGATTGCTTGCTCATGTTCAACCACGATCATAACTACGGGGCAGTAGCGATGATCGATTGTCAATGATGATGGCCACGAGTTAGTATACTAATCATGTTGCAAATCACCTGTTCGTCTGTATGTCAACGAGTAACCTCAAATGCACAGATTTGTTTCACGCTTCGATGATGAAATGAAGGCACTGAGCTATCCAACTAGTGAGCTCAAATGAGTTTATGTTAGCTACCTTCTTAGCATAACGGTGCCTGAACGTCGAAGATACAGGAAACAAATATGGCTAACACTAAGGCTTGAGTCATTTAATATCTGGACGTACTGTTTATGTTACTTTTACCTAGAGGTCGGATTTGGAAGGTTTTGACAGCAGTTTGTTTTGAAATGGTTTTTCTGCAGGTGCTGAAAAGTTCGTCACGATTCATTTTGTTTCAAAGAAGTTATACTTGATGGAAGCCGCGAACCGAAAATTAATTGTGGACACCCACTTTGAGAATCCGACGTGATTAGGTTCAAAAATCGTGAACTCGTTGAAATTGTTATCTACTAATGATATACCCGACAATACTCAGCACGGAGACCGGAGCTAGCCCGCGCACACGGCAACGGGCCCGGAAAAAAAAAACACACAAAAACACAAAAAAAAACACACACCACAGGGAGTGGTAGGGGGGCGAAACACCGCACCGGACGCGCGCCCGGGGACGACGGGGGGGGGCCGGGGGGGAGGGCGGCGGGCGCGGGGCGGGGGAGGCGAGGGGGCGGGCGGAGCGGGAGGGGGGGAAGAAGAAAAAGGAGCAGAAAGGAGGCCCAAACAGGGGAAAAAAGGGAAAGAGGGGGAACCGGGGGGGGGGGGCGAACGGGGGGGGGGGGGGCGCGGGGGGGGGGGGGGGGGGGAGGGGGAAATTATGGGGTAAAAAAAAAATATAAAATTGGCTAAATCGACCATATGCTGCATTCTCAAAAATTTCCGTGAACGGCAGGAGGATCGGAAGTTGTATTTAAAGAACGATTAGGGAAAAACCCAGGGCTGCCGGATTATGATATCGCCAAGAAATTCAATACCAGCCAAAGCACCGTCAAAAGGATTACGATCCTTTCGGGCCAGTAAGCAACCAAAAAGTTCACTTAAGCAGAATCTAGTGGCCAGAAGACGTGGGAGTTGTCTAGTGGCCAAAAGATGTGGTAGTTGTAGAAGAGGTTCTCACGAAGTTCGAAGCATGCGTCGAAACTTACGTGATAGATGGATTATGGGCAGCTTTCTGGACAAAAGTTCTATAAAGCCACTGGTCGAGGTGATGTCCCTAGCAAGTTCCAGTTCGTTTTTGCCGATAAATTCGCAAGACAGCTTATGATCTGCAAGGTATTTGCAGCTGCGAACAAAAAACCTAGGTTTTCGTGACAAACAAGACTATCGATTCCAAAATGTACAAGCGGGAATGCCTGAAAAAACGTATTCTTTCATACTCTAAAGCGGAGAAGTACTACAGTGGTATCGAGGCAACAGGTTGGACATCAATCCTCCAAACTGCCCTCAATTCCACCCAACTGAGAAATATTGGGCATTTGTCAAACAGAATTTAAGGAATAGTGGACTCGGGATGCAACCGACATGATGAGATGGTGGTACAGAATGGCCGCTCAGACCAGCCAACAGAATGTCCAAAATATGGTCAGATTCGAAGGAAAGTTACAGATTTCATCACAACAAAATCGGAATATTTTTCTCCTTTAAAGTGCAATAAACGACCTTTATTCTTAGTACTCAACATGACTTCATTCACATGGTTCCGATATTGTTACTAAGGGGTCAGACGGATCTTCCTTCAATGCCCTCCATCACTGGTCTAAGCCACGGGGACCATTGAGGGTGGGCTCTCAAGGCCTCTTTTGTTTCAAGCGGCTAGCTTGAGCTTGAGGCCTTTTTATACTGAGGGTCGGCTTTTACAAGGGTTGCTAATCAGGGGCCCAAATAAATACAACACTGCCCGATTTCTATTAAATTTAATATTTATTTGACTTACAACGCTGGTGGCTGTGTATGAGTGTCGATGTCCAGGCCGACTGCTGCTGGATCTGAGCGCGCGAGGTTTACGTCCGATGATTGGCCGGGAATTGCTTTCGACCTAGAGAATTATCGGGATAATCTTAACTTCTCGGGGTCGGGTTGTTTTAACTAAGCACTATTCGGTCCTATTCATCCAAAGTACAACGTTTTATAGGTTAGGATTAATTAATTTAAGGAGCTACTGGGTCGTTTCTATACAATTGAAGGTTGTAAATTGCTAAGAATATACTTGATTGTTTAAAACTCCACGAACTCAGTTTGGTATCACTTCACTAGATTTGTAATTGAAGCTTTAGGTCTAATGGCTCAAATGGTCTGTTCCCTATGGCGTTCGATATTTTAATGAGACCAAGCCTAGTGACCGATGTACCCAGTAGCTTACCCTTATCATCCTATTCTCCTCCACTCTTTATAAATCCTTTCCGCAACTCGCGACAAACCTTTCTATGGCTCCCATGCAGCAAATTTTAATGTGTTTGTGTTGTGTGTACTTTTACAAATTTTGTTCTTGTTCACTATTATTTTATGGTGTTTTTGACGTAGGACTACGTCTTTGTTTTCAATACAGGGGTACACGTTGCGAGTACGAGACTTTGGAGCTAGGGTTTTGAACGTTAATAACTAGTTCATTTCATGACCGATTTTCATAATCTCCGCACTTATATATCTGGAATATTTCTACGCATCAGTTTTAATATTAAAATTCATCGATTTTCAACATTAAGCTATTGAAAATAACGTAAATACGTGGTGATGTCTTATAATGGTGATTTTTGTGAAATGTCACAGCATCTGTCACCTTTGCGAACAACCCCATTGGGCTGTACCTTGTAGTTTTTAGTACAAGATTTTTTTCAGTGTATGAAACTTTGGGTAAAGGCCAGTATCGACTTAAAAAGTAGAGAGGTTACGGAATTTTGTTCAATATTACCTAGCGGAATTTTGACAATTGATCTGCATGGAACGAAATGTCACCTTCACTTACGGAATAATCGAGCGGAATATTTTTCCGAAAGTAAAAGTGACAGCTCCCATTAGTTCTCGTGGAAACCTTACAAATTCCAATTTTATTTTTCGTTCTTTTCAGGTGGATACTTCTGCAGAAATTTCTTTTCGATTCTTTACTTTTCCGTTTCATTAAACGGAATTTAACATGGGTTCGGGATAGAAAAAGAAATTTCTTTCGAACACGATACCGACCTTAAAACAAGGGTAGAGTTTAATGTTTACTTGTGCAAAATCGCCACAATCTGTCAAGTGGTTATCGTGATGACTTCCACGCTAGAAGTGCTTCGACAAAACATTATGGGCGTGGTCATGGAAAATCCAGGCCAGTCCCACAGGTGTATCGTGAAACAGTTGGTAATCAATAATTCGACCGTGTCTCGTGTGGTAAAATCGTTCAAGGAGACCTAGACGACCCATTGGCGAGCTGACAGTGGAAGGAAAGCGAAACCGACCGATCCCGTGAACGCAAGGAAGGTTAGGGGTTACTTCTAGCCCAATCCGAACCACTTGATTCGGAACGTGGCTAAGAATGTCAATTCTTCCGTCTGGTTTGTCCAGCAGACAATGAAGCGGGATGTTCATGTCTTCAAAGTAAGAAATGTGACTAACCGAACCGATAAACAGAATAGGGTGGCCAAATCGCGCGCCAGGAAGTAGTTGGTGCAGCCGAAATGCATCGTAATGGACTACTAGACGTACATTAAAGCGGACGCTAAGAAGATCCCCGGCCTGGAGTTTTTCGTTGGCAAGTTCCACCTGGATGTTTCGGAGAAGTTCCGGAAGAAGATGGTCGACAAACTTGCTAAGAAGTACTTGGTGTGGCAAACGATCTGTGGGCGTGGTAAATTCAGCAAGCCGTACATAACGACCAATTAGGGGAGAGTGCTCTAATGTGGGTCTATGGATCTAGAATTTGGCCTATCGTGCAAAATTGCCTGTCCTTAATATTTCTTTATATTGATATGTCAGTGAGACCATACTACTGTATATTTTTGATTTTCAGGGTAAAAAAAGTGAATTAATATTTAATTCGAATTTTAAGCATAGGCCGAGACCTAGATCCATAGACCCACATTAGAGCACCTTCCCCTATGTAGAGAAGAATGCCTCCAATAGCGCCTTCTGCCCTTCCTTCGGTCCCCGTTGATGGAGTGGTAAGGTGATGGGTTGGTACGAAGCCAACGATGTTGTTTTTGTGCCGAAGGAGGCAAATCCGCCAAACTCGGCAGAACTTTGCCGAATAGAAAAATTCTGGGCGATTATGAAGGGAAAACTCCGGAAAACAGGGAAGGTCTTCCAAGCCGACAAGGATTTGAAGAAAGAGTGGATGAAAGTTTGTAAGAAAGATGGCGCAAGTGTTGCACAGGATTTGATGGGAAGCGTTAAGTCCAAGGTTCGGGCATTTAGCCTAGGAAAGGAGGTTGAATAAACCAACTTTGCGAAAACATAGCTAATATGTGTTTATTTATTCCCTGCGAGTTTCATAAATATCCGACTTAAAATGAATTTTTGATGATAATTTTTGTCTGTTGCATTTTTTTTTCGAGAACAATCTTTAGTTATGTTTCTTACAAGGTAATTTCGGCTGTGCCTCGGTTTTCTTTTAATTATGAATTATATACACAATCCTATAAAAATCACTACCAGAAAGTTTGAGGCACAGAAAGAGATTTGCATGCAGATATTAGTATCTAGACATTATTCTCGGTTGACGGGGGCAATACTTTTTTTTACCAAATTCTGTATAGTTTTTTTTAAAGTTGAAATGGTACCAAAGTAGATCTGTTGATCTCTGTTATTTTTTCTTCTAAACATTAAGGCCCTACTTTAAAAGAGAGCTTTTATAGACGTGAGGAAAACATTATCAAATTTTGGAATATTATGCGTGGCCCGTGAGGAAGTGGGACGACTCGTTGTAATTTACAAAATGACAATTCTCGCCTAAGGTGAGATGTTTCTTCACGAAGAGTCATTTTACCCGAGGTGACATAATGTCGTCCTTTAATACTTAGTTTGCTATAATTGTTTAAGTTTACTTTAAACGATACATTGTTTAGCTGCCATTTTGATTCCTGATCAAGTGTAATTTATTTCGATTCTACCAAAATCAAATGCCGAAAATGCACTTGGTAACATTGTTAACGTTTTCTAAGAATTTCTTCTACCTGTTATTGGACGACATCCCAGACAATTCTCTAATAGGTATGTTTGACGCAGGTTATCTAATGTTAAGCGAAGACTTCCGAAATAAGTTGGAATGGATAACTGTCACCAAACGACCGATTCTGATACCTTTTCAAACCGTAAGATCTCAGCAGAAGAAAAACTTTTCATTATTGTAATGCTCTACATTACAACTGGTACTGAAGAAAGCACATCATACGGAAGCCACCCACTTGACCTGGCCACTGGTTATCGACTGTAACCGAACCACATCGATTGTACCAAAACTGCAATCAAAGTGCAGTTTGTGTCCATCTCCAGTCGGTCATGGTGTATAATTAGAGGTCATGGGCAATGGGGAATACAGGCATATTTATGAAAAAGGGGAACCTGGTTCTTGTTTCTCGATGACAACTGTAATCATCGGATCAAATGCACTCGAATGTAACGAATCGAACAACTGCTACACTCGTTTTGTGTGGTCAATATAAAACGATACAGTTCTGCGGTCTTTTTGATCAGTTTTGATTGAAACGGTGATGATGAGTGTTTATTGAACGCCAATATGAGACAAACTCGGTTGATTCTGGTGCTGTTGTTGTTCCCGTTCGAAAGTTTCGTGCAGGGAGGATCTGTTCTAAGGAGCTCTTTGAGGCAGCTAGCTTGGGAGGCCAAGGATTTGTTTAAGATTTGTGCGTCGAAAAATGATTCCAGGTGGCAGTGTTTGAAGGAGGAAAGTCTTGCGGCGGTGGACGAATTTGCTGGTAGTGAGAGGATACCTCTGGTGAATGGTATAAGCTTAGTCCGTGTGAATAATGGCAATAGGAAGTGAGCGATGTTTATTTTTGATAGAATGCTTAGTGGAGGTGATATTTGACGAATTTTATTTGTTTCAATTAGATCGGTAAGAGTGGCTCAGGCTTCACAGAACAACACAGAAACCATCAATAATCTGCGGGCGGCTCATTTTGATGGAAAACAAGCTCGAGATCAAGACCATTCAGCGAACGAGAGTCTACAGTGGACCTCTCGTGTTTTGGCGGCTATGGATAAAGTATTTGAAACACACGTTCTGCAAATTGATTTATTCAATCCCGTTGGCGGAGGAAAATATTGGATGAATGAAAAGGGAGACTACTGGTTGCGGAAATACCATAGGAAACAGAGTAATCTGTCCGTAGTGGAAGGTGAGTTTTGCCAAAAATGAGCAAATATGTAAGGATTAAGATTCTAAAAAAATCGTTTTTAAATTCAGCCGAAAGTTATTTTCATGTTTTTTTTCCCTTCTGATACCAACAATAAGGCACCGTTGTCAAATTTGCCGAGCTTTTATGTTATTTTTGTGCTGACGTTTATATTAACGTAGAACTACGTTCCACTTTTCTATACCGGGTGTCATTTCAAAATTTTGAGAAGTGAGAACTTTACGATAAAGTAAAAGGTTTTTGCACAGTACTAACTTTCGTTGGACTGAACAGAATCACTTCATTCATACACCACTCTATCGGAAAAAATCACATTTTCTTTTGCATTTAAATTTAAATTACGTACTTTGAGTATAATTATTTCCTCAATGTGCTTAAAATGAACTACATTTGCTCCCGTAAAAATTGTGAATATGAAAAGGTTGTAAATTTAGTTTTCCATATCAGGGTCTCGGTCAGGGCAAACGGTTCAAAATTGTCTTTCTCTTTTCATTTCATTAAGCTTCATACCACATGTAATACTGTGATAGCGTTTGATTTAATAACCAAGCCCATCTCATTTTATGAATTATGCTCCCAACTGTATTCGCGTGACCCTCTTATTCCCAGACTATGCTATTCAACGCTAGTATATAACTAAGACATTTGCTTAGACATCAGCTCTCAGCTGATGGTTTGACCAACTTTGCCTTCCCATATTCACACGGAAGACAAAGCAAGACCGGAAAACCATTGCTTGCTAGAACCAATCACAAGGATAGGAGACGCCGTCCTTGATAACATCCCTCGGTTGAAATTCAACCGAGTTCGGCATTATTTTCTAAGTGTGTGTATTCACATATGTACATGTATTACATCACATACAATCAACACAGAATTTTTTTTCCTTGTGACTCTGCTCCTCCCAAGTAACAATTTTAGTTTTATTCTAGCCATATAGCACTCTTCCTGGCTTTGTTGATAGAACTACATTCAAAACTGTTATGTCTATCAACATCTCTGCTTTGCTTATTTAAAGCCAAAATTTGCACAGAGTGGCTCACTCCATAGACGGTTGTGAAAACAAGTTAATAAAACCTTTAAAAGACCATAAAGGTTTTGAAAATATTCTTGAGAACCTTCATAAAACCCATTGACTGCCATGAAAACCAGCCTACGGCCAACTGGAAATAGTGTCAAACCAGGAACGTGGGGTATGTTGTTCTGTTTGTTCGATCCGCCCGATCATAGGAAATAAATAAGAAAAGGGGGGGGGGGATGGTGGGGAAAAAAAAAAAAATGGGGTTTCGGGAGGCAAAAAGGGTTATTGCTGGTTGCAGTTGTGATTGGACTCTAGAAGTGCTTGGGGGGGGGGGGTGGGGGGGTTGCGCATTGCTTTTAAAGTGTGATAAAAGTGCACGTTTACGTCAAATCGTTTTGTTGTCTTCGGTGCACTTATCCTTTATGCTGAAAGGTATAAGTTCACTGAAGACAGGAAACGATTTGTCGTAAACGCGCACTTTTATCACACTTTTTCTGTTTTTGTCGGAGTCCAATTTTAACTGCAATCAGCAATAATTTTATGGTGAATATGGACGATAAGACCCGAAAATTGTGATAGGAAAATATGCGATTTTATGGGAAAATGTGACAGGATAGCAACAACAAAACAAAATTAAAACAAATATAAATATTCGGTAAATTAATCATGAATTTCCTGAAAGTTGATGGAATTCAATAAGGTTATCTAAAAGAATGCCGAAATCAGTCTCCGATCTACAGTTTATTTGCATTACATTTAAAATTCAGGTGCATTTATTTTTCCACATTTCAATTATTGCTTACATTTAAATACCGGGTGCGGCAGAAAATAATGCGAAAATTTGTTCTATTTCTTTCAAATCCCATTTTCAACTAATTCAAGCAATAACATCAACATTTTCGAGTGCAGTTATCTTTATTAAGTCCTTTTAAACAAATTTATTCAATGTGTCCTCCATTTTTATTAATAACATCCTCGAGCCGACGCCGGAAGCCAGAGTATGCCTTTCGGACGTAGTCCTCCGACATTGACTGCCATGTGCGTGATATGGTTGGGTTTTCACACTAGGGTGTGATGTTTTGCAGGCTCGTGCTTCAACATATGCCCAAATCGAATAATCCAACGGATTAAGATCTGGACTGCTAGGGGGCCACAAATCCTTCGGCCAAAACTTCATGTTATCGTTCAACCATTGTTGGGTTCGATTGGACGTGTGACACGACGCTCCATCCTGCTGTAGGACAACGTTTTGGTCCTCGGAGAAGTTGGCCTTCACCCAGGAGAACACTTGTTCCTTTAAAATACCGATATACACTTCGGTATTGATTTTAACTCCAGCATCAATGAAACATTTTCAAACCGCCCAACATCATGACACCAGCCGGATATTTGGTTTGAAATTTGAATTTCACTTTTGCCGGAACGTTCTCCATTTTCTGCGGTGAAATGAACCGGTCCGTGCGGCTGTGGGCCACAGCATCGATGCTGAAAAGCTTTTCGTCGGAGAACAGGATTATCATTTTTTCCTTCTTCAACAAGGAAAGCAATCTCTTGGAACGAGTCACTAGTAGCTCCCTAATGAAATACCACTATCACACTCTGTGAGTGGCCCCAATAGCATCCTTACTGTTGGTTTAAATCGGTCCAAATCGGCTTTCCAGCATTATAAAACATCTCCTAGTTTCCCAATGAAAAATCACTATCACATTTTGTGAGTGGCCCCAATAGCATCCTTACTGTTGGTTTAAATCGGTCCAAATCGGCTTTCCAGCATTATAAAACATCTCCTAGTTTCCCAATGAAAAACCACTTTCACATTTTGTGAGTGACCCCAATAGCATCCTTACTGTTGGTGTAAACCGGTCAAAATCGGCTTTTCAGCATTATTAAATATCGCTTTGTTTTCCCAATGAAAAACCACAATCACACTTTGTGAGTGGCCCCAATAGCATTCTTACTGTTGGTTTAAATCGGTTGAAATCGGAAATCGGTACTAATTACACTTGACAGCTTATCGTTTACCAAAACGAACCCTGCTGCCACCCAATCCTGCTATCCAAAATCCCAGTGATTTCTCGTGGAAGTGCAGAGGTGTTCTCGGCTTCCAACAAAGCGAGTATCACGTCAACATATTCCTACCCATTTCCTACTTGACCAGCAGTCGGGCGAGGCCGGCGCCGGTATTGCCTTATATTGGGATGACCAGTTTTTACACATTGAAGATGTATGTTAGTCCCAAGCATGATCTGTTGGTTCTCTGTGTAATAACAGCTGATCTGGCAACAACGGAGTAGCAACCTCGGGCGGTCAATCACGCGCACGCTTATGCTCAAAAGTTATTCAGTTTTCGTAAAAATTGGAACAACTCATAATCTAAGTTGATCCACTTTTTACGAAAATTGAGTAATTTTTCCGTGATATGAAAAGGGACAGTAATACAAATGAAAGAGAGGCTATTTTGAGCGTGATGATAGCACTTGCCACACAATCATACTAATGCAAAACGTTACAGGTATCAAAAGCTCTAAATCAATTAATGTGGAAGTACATTTAGAACGATAAGCTAATAATAAGCGATAAGCTGATTGAATAATACTCTTGAAAACCCCGGAAAGAAGAAGGACATTTTTAATACGTCGAGAAAGCTTTCAAACGACATCTGAGTCAGTGCCCTTGTTAAAGTAATGCTCAGTTTATACCCAAAACCAATTATCAGAAGGAACGTAATAAAGGTAAAATGAGAAGTGTCAGACCTTACCCTTCCATAACCACAAAATACGAACAGCTGGACAGAAATGGTCTCGCGGGTTTAATTCAGTATGATTGACACAAGCCATCCTTAAACCGCGAATAACTCTGTTGATTCATGTTGGATGCAATCACATTTTTATCATGCTGTAAACAATTTTCCATCTGTCAGCCCAGCGAACTTGACATCGGATTGATTTTACTGCCCAACGCACTTTCGGTGACAAGCATACACGTCGCGACATTGCAAATTAACGCAACATTACGTGCAAACAGTGATTAGTGACATAGAAACTCAATTAGCGCAGTTCGTTCGTTATTATGGATTCCTTACAGTAGTAGGAGGTACGCTCCAATGAAATTGTGCTGGTCGCGTCCAGCGATGATGTTGGCACTCAATAATTATGCAAACACCCATCGGAAGGGATCAACTACAGAATGAAGGGGACAACTGAGTCAGTCTTTTTATGATAAAAAGTTTACTGTTAATAATAAGACGTCTTTAATAATTGGTTGTATTTTTTTTGTTCTTGTTAAAAAAAGGAAGTAACATCTTGTTGTTATAATTATTTTTTTGTTAATAATTATAATAACATCTTAATGAAGGGAGGGGCCGGTTTTTCATTTAGACCAAAACGTACCTTTCATCATTTTTAATCACATGAGGAATGTGCACGGTATTTCCAAACAACCCAAATTTGAACAGGCGCGTAAAATTTCTCCTCGTTTAATTCCAAGCCAAAGGAAGCGTAAACAACGGAATTGTTTGCAATCTTTCATGCACCATACAACAATGTTTGCAATCTTCCTTACAACAGACTAGATTCAGGCGTCATCTCGATTACATTTACATGAAATATCCCATTAATTTCTGCCAAATCTAGCGTTCCCTTTATGTGCATTAGATAACACAGAAAATTACATGGTTCTTTTTATCTGTGTACGCTAAACGATTCCAAATCACGTTCTAAACATTTGACATGAAATTTGAGCCACACAGCTCGAAAAAATAGTGTGAATTTCTGATCAATATCATGCACATAAATGGAGCGTCACAAAACATAAAAATTTGCAATATACATCGTGTAAAGTTCTGGAACATTCCATACATTGGTGATAATATTGTATGCAAAAGCTCTTCTTTCTTAGAACTGTTTCATGCAAGTTGCTGCTTCGTGTGGAATGAAATACAATTTTACATGCTCTGATATTTACATCACAATTGAAATTGAGATTTATTGTCTGTGCATTTGATAAGAAAAACATTACCACAGAGAATTCAAATTTTTCTTTTCCTTTTTTTTAAGCTTCTCCCCAAACTTTTCACAAAATTTTTTTTAACTAAAAAAAACGCGGGAAGAATTTTTGCAACACATGAATGTTTTAGAAAAATTACACCAATTAAAGCCTGTCCACGTTAAATTTCGGACACCAAAATAATAGCAGCAAAAAAAATTTACACATAATTCAACAAAACCGATTGTTTATTTCACAATAGGTAATAAAGTTATATCAACATTAGAAACAGTTGATTAAGATGTTAATCCTTCTTTCTGTAAAAGTCTCGTACTTTCTGTGGTACACTCGCCATCAGGTACGATACTGTATCCTCAGATACGCCCGCCGTGACGATCCCCATTTTCTCTTGAAATCATCGGTACCATTTGCTTTCTTCTTAGTTTCGAAGAATTTCCGCTAGACTAGAGTCCACTACTTCTCTATTGGGCGAAGTTCTGAACAGTTTGGTGGATTGGCTGTTTTTGGCACGTATTTCACCTCTTGTACCTTACACCATTCCAGGACGGATTTCGCATAGTGACAAGAGGCCAAATCAGGACAAAACAAAGCTGGAGAGTCATGGCTTCTTATAAACGGTAGCAACCGTTTTTGCAGACATTCTTTCTCGTACACATCCTTATTGATAATGCCGGTAAAGACGAAAGATTTTCGACCACAACTACATATAGCCTGCCAAATCGAGAATATTCGGGAATTTGGACACCTTCTTTTTCCGGAAATGCTCGGCAACGGCGTTCCTTTGCATTGCGGTGTAAAAAGCCAGACCCGGAAGCTGTTTAAAGTTTTCGAGTAAGTATGTTTCGTCGTCCATTATGATACAAGAAAATGTTTGCAAAAAAATGGTGTAAAGCTCACTAGCACGATTTTTTGCAGTGAAATGTTGCTTGTCATCACGGTTGGGCACCGTGATACCACCGGGAATAACAAGTAAAGAATTAGTCAAAATCCATCGATTTAATGTCGATATTGACAGTTTTTTTCATGAGCATGAGCCTGAGCACGAGCATGATTGACCGCCTGATGTCATTTCTCCGTTATTGTCAGATCAGCTGTTTTTACACAGAAAATCAATAGATAATGTTTGGGACTAACATACATCCAAAATGTGTAAAAACAGGTGATCTTTAATTAAGGTAGTACCAGTGCCGGCCTCCCCCTAATGCATGTCAAATTAGGAAAGGGTAGAAATGTGTTGACGTGATAATCGCTTTGCTGGAAGCCGAGGATTCTTCTGCAGCTCCACAAGAAATCACTGGGATGGTGGATAAAAGGGTTGGGTTGACAGAAGGGTTCGTTTTGGTGAACGTCTCGCTGAAGTTTTGTATATCTTTGTTTTTCATTTACTTGTTTTTTTAAGGGGATGTACAAATATATAATTATAAATATTAGTACAAATTAAAACCAACGGTAAGGATGCCATTTGGGTTTCTCAAAGTGGGGCCATTTGGGCCTCAAAGTGTGATGCTGGTTTACTACATTGGGAAAACAAGATTTTTAACAACGCATTATCCCGCTTTGAACCGATTTCGCCATTTTGGTAACTCATAAAGTGTGATGGCAGTTTTTAATTGGAAAGATAAGGTGTTACGGTTGTGAGTCGATTTGGATTTATGACAATAGTAAAGGTGCTGTTGCGGCCTCTCACAAAATGTGATGGAGAATATTCATTATAAAGGTTATTGTGAAACGTTCTAGGGCCGATTTGAACCTATTTAAACTAACAGTAAAAAGCTGTTGGGGCTACTCATAAGTTGGGATCATAGTTTGGTTTTTATTTAGTTGATAAACATGTAACCCCACTGCCGGTCACATCCAACTGCTCCTATACGGGGAAAAGTGAAGGTTAATGTTGGTACGACATCTACTTAACGAGGTATCAGCGACTCTTCAACGCCCTCAGATGACAAGGAGTTGGGTGGTTGAGAAGGGAATGATCTAGGATTCAAGCTAGTGGAATGACTAGGTTCAAATTTGGTGTGTTGTGGATATTTTATGGTAATATACACAGAAAAAAATAATGAATTATAACAAGCGCGTAAAATTTCCCCTCGTTTAATTCCATGCCAAAGGAGGCGTGAACAACAAAATTGTTTGCAATATTTCAAGCGCCATACAACAATGTTTGCAATCTTTCATACAACAGGCTATATTCAGGCGTTATTTGGCTTAAGTTTACATGAAATATCCCATTAATTTCTGCCAAATCTAGAATTCCCTTTATGTGCATTAGATAACGTTGAAAATTCTGTGTTTATTTTTATCTGTGTATGCTTGTAGAGTATTAAAATGTATTAAATATATGAAGCGCAAGGATTACCTTAGCATGGATTCAGCGCTCTGGGACATTACTCCGAATACGAAATAAACAATTGACCATGCTCATGCTTTGCACCACGATGGCAAATAACGCAAAGCATATTTCGGCCAGACCTCCAGACGGCTGAACTCGTTTACCATCCTCAATCCCCAATAACTAACAAACAAACAATGGCTGCAAAGCTCGTAATTAATACTTTGCTCTTTCCAAAAGGATTAATCAAAATACAAGTTCTTTTTGTAAAAATTAAATCGATGGAATAAATAGCAAAGAGCCCACCCGGATTTCAAAAGCCTCTTGTTGCTGTGGATATTGGGTCCAGCATCCAGAGCCGCAGTTGAGGTGCTCTCTCGAATACCATCAATCAGACTTCCCTAGTGAAATCCGTTTTAGTTAGTATTTGGCCGTTTCTTTTTAATTATTGTTGCGCCTCTAGTTGTCATAGCGAGAAATAGTGGCAGTGTTTTGATTTGGAAGGATTGTTCATTCAGAAGTAATAATTTCATCAACATTCATATATATATCTAGCGTTTTTTTTTCATTAGGGCGAATCTACAATTGAGAGATTCTCTCCGGGCTCGCTCTCTTTCATTCATATTCCAATCACCTTTACGTTTTTCATTCCACTATTTGTAGAGTATGCTAGCCAGCACTGTTGTGTTTCGATCTGTACTAAAGAATCTCTCGAAAGTTTTATAATGGCGCTGTAATGAGTGAAAGAGAGCGAGCCCGGATAGAATCTCTCAATTGTAGATTCGCCCTAATGAAAAAAACCCCTAGAATATCTTCAAAAGTATTCTAAGATGGAACACGAGAGACGTGAGAGAATTCTGCACACTCACGTTGAAAACCCATCAGCAGTCCAAAAGAATCCTTGGATCTCCGAGCGTGATTTGGCAAAAATGTTCACTGCGTCGCAAAGTACAGTTCGGTGAATCTGTATGCGAGAAGGGTGTCGGTCATCCATGCCAGAAAATATACCAAAAGGAGGCTGAAACAAAACATCGTTGCCAAAACCCGTGCAAGAAAGTTGTACGAGCTAGTACTGACCAAGTACAATTTATGTATTTTGATGGACGATGAAACTTGCGTGAACATTATCTTTGGACAAATCCAACGTTAAAATTTTTACCTTGTTAAACGTAATGGTGCTGCACCGGTAAGTCCAAATATGTTTTTGCATACATTCGCTCGCCAGTTGATGAAAATTTATAGCTCGAAATCCATTAACTTCAGACATATGATGTCTTCGGAAGATTTAATCTTAAAGATAAGATCTATCTTTTGATTTGGGTGGTGACTAGGGTGGTCCTTTTATGTTCATAATAAAAATTCTAACTTTTTATTCTCATGATTAAGAGGAATAATGCTCTTACAGATAATTTAATTTAATGAAACTTTGCTTAACTTAACTTCTATCTCATTCTAACTTTTCTTAGGGTAGGACTTTGAAAAAAAAACAGTTATTTTTTGCTCTATTTTTTTTTATTCCAATTTGAATTTGGAAACTTTGTTAGGCTGACTTTTAGGACATAAAATGACGCACATTTTGAAGATACAAAATAGTTGCTAGTTATTGTATAAAAATGTTGTAGAGGTTGAAGTGTAAAAGAAATACTTTTTTTTTCAAGATATGTTACTCCTTTATTTGCAAATATTTGCAAACATAGAATTCGTTAAATGAAATTACTAACTTCTATCTACAAGATCTATGCAAAATTGTTTGTCCCCTTTTGTCCCCTGCGGGAGAAAAACTCATTTTAAAATTGGTAGTTTTGCATTTTTTCTGCATAACTTTCGTTCAGCAGTATCAACAATAATCACCAAAGAGCGTAACAACAACAATCAATGTGCAACTTACCTTACCTTACCAATCAGACTAAGGCCGGTGTGGCCTCTGCTGTACACAGAAGTTGTTGCCATTGTAATCGGTCCATGGCTGTTCCTCGCCAGCCTCGCTGTCTGCGGAGGGTCCGCAGGTCGCTTTCTACTTGATCGATCCACCTTGCTCGTTGCGCGCCTCTTCTTCTTGTACCTGTCGGTTCGTTTTCGAGAACCATTTTCACAGGGCTGTCGTCCGACATTCTTACGACATGCCCAGCCCATCGTAGTCGACCGATTTTTGCGATGTGTACGATGGGAGGTTCTCCCAGCAACTGGTGCAATTCGTGGTTCATTCGCCTCCTCCACGTTCCGTCTTCCATCTGCACTCCACCGTAGATCGTACGCAGCACCTTCCGTTCAAAGACTCCAAGGGCGCGTTGGTCCTCCACTAGCAATGTCCATGTTTCGTGGCCGTAGAGAACTACCGGTCTAATTAATGTCTTGTAGATGGTCAACTTTGTGGTTCGGCGAACTTTGTTCGATCTTAGCGTCCTTCGGAGTCCAAAGTAGGTACGATTGCCAGCCATAATGCGCCTTTGTATTTCTCTGCTGGTGTCGTTATCGGCGGTCACCAATGAGCCCAGATACACAAATTCGTCTACTACCTCGATTTCATCACCGTCGATCTGAACTCGTGCTAGGAGGCTAACATTGTCTTCTTGTGAGCCTCTTCCCTTCATGTATTTTGTTTTGTGTACGTTTCCGCCATCGTCTCAAAGTTACGTGCTACGATATCAACGTCGTCGGCGAAGCCAAATAGTTGGACAGACTTCCTGAAGATCGTGCCACTCGTGTCTATCCCAGCTCTTCGAATCACACCATCCAATGCAATGTTAAACAACAAACACGACAATCCATCACCTTGCCGTAACCCTCTCCGAGATTCGAAGGGACTCGAGAGCGTCCCTGATACTCGGACGACACACATCACTCGATCCATCGTTGCTTTGAACCACCGCGGCAGTTTTCCCGGAAACCTTTTTGGGGGGATATTTCGTATCTGGGGTGGTGTCAATGTGCAACTAGCGATTTGAAATTGGTTCACTGTTGTAGAACCCCTAGTTCTGAAGTACACCTTGCAGTCTACACCTTTCTATGCACTCTTGCGCTTTTCAGTACATTTTCGTACTGGTATCTTTGTTTTTGTTTTGATTCGCTTTGTTATTTTGACAGAATATTTGAGAGTGTATTGGTGTGAGTTACGGTCTTAGGGGCGAATCATTAGGCTTGGGACCGAGCTTGGGACCGATGTGCTAGTACCTCCTGAGCCAAAGAAAATATTCGTTTTCTTCATGACTATCCACCCGCTGGTAGCAACGTGAGTTTTTTGTGACAATGTTTATATTTTTCTATTAATCCATCTGCATTTATTTATTATCATATATATCACAGACAAACAAACATAGCACATTGGAATCGACAATGCGCGCAACCTGTGACGATACTACCAACTAAGAAACGTTTGAATTGACCGTTCAAATCGTGATCGATGAAGAAACTGCTAGTGTTTGCTAGTCTCTCAGAATTTCATAATTATTGGTAGTTGTTCTTTATCGAAAAATATTCGACTCGTATTTTTTTATTTTTTTTGATCAGGGTGGCCGTTTCTGAGTTGGGGCGTTGACTTTTTTCAAAAATGCTTTTTATTTTCAAAAAATCTTAACTTTTGAACCATTGGGATTTTATCAACTAAAATTGCAAATGAATGGTAACTTAAAACACGTTTGAGAAAAAATATTAAAATACCTCCTTTACTGCACTATTGATTATGAAAACATGGATTGTATTAGTTTTTTAGGGTTTTCATGGTCTCGGGACTAAAGAGCTTCCTTGTTTTTATTTTTTTTTTCTTGAAAGATTGGACACTTTTACATACAATAACAAAAAATTGACGATGTATGTATTTTAGTTTTTGAGATAAGTTGTTTCAAAAGTCTATGTTTTTGGGTTTTGCTGACTATCCTACTACGCGTTTTCATTACTTCAAGGAACTTGCCAACCATGCGTCCCCATCAATCAGAAGTTGTTTTTATACACTGAGTAGCAAAAAAAAAAGCCGAGCAAAATTTTGCTTCGTCAATTGTGTTGTTTGTAAACAAAGCCGTTGGTTGTGTTTTTCTACTAGCTTTTGAAAGTTCGGATTTTACGTGTTTTTGAGTTCTTTTAATTGGTGAATTTGTGTTCTGTGAATCATTAAACTGCCAATACACCCGTGCCTAGCGAAGTTATTCAGAAATTCTGGTTTGAAGATCTAAAACTCGGTAGTGCAGGATGGAGGAGCGTTGTCATGGCTGTGCAGTTTCGATTACCGATGAAAATGATCTCGTCACTTGTCAAGGGTTCTGCACGTCTACGTTCCATCTCAAATGCTCACACCTCAGTGCGAGTGTTTGGGCAGATATCAGATCTAGTTCGATGATCTACTGGATGTGCCCATCGTGCAGAAAATTGATGAGTAGTACCCGTTTCCGCGGCGCACTGAGTGGTACGAGTGATTTGCTACAAGCAGTTATGAGTCAACAAAGTCAGATGCTGGAGGGGTTGCGAGGGGAGATAAAGAAGAATACAGAGAGGATCAACGAGATCGGAAAGCAGCAAGGGCGGGTTCTGTCTGATCGCTCACCTTGGCCTAGTATTCAACCAAGGTCAACAAAGCGCCCGCGCCTCCAAATCGATCCGCCACAGACCGAAGAGGATGCACCTCGCGTGCTTTGTGGTAGCAAAGAGCCAGACCCCGCTTTGTCCATTCCAATCGTACAAGCCGTTGCACGAGAGCCTAAATTTTGGCTGTTCTTGTCGAAATTTTCTCCACACGCCACAGTGGAGGAAATTTCTGGTCTGATACTGCGAAATCTCGAAATTGAGGAGCCTGTCGAGGTAGTGAAGTTGGTCCGTAGGGGCGTTGATCTCAATCAGCTCTCCTTCATATCGTTCAAGGTTGGTGTGGGACTGAAGTGGAAGGAAAAAGCAATGGAACCAGCAAGCTGGCAAAAGGGAATTTATTTTCGGGAGTTCGTGGATACTGAGCGGGGAAGCACTGTGTTTCGTGATGAGCGGGGAAGCACTGCGTTTCGTGATGAGCGCCAGCGTGGGGGCCCCTCACAATCAAACGATTGTTTCTCTACGCCGCTCGCACCTCCTAGCAAACCGGTTGTTGCAATGCGGCAGTAACGTTGATCCATGCGAGGATTCTGAAATATTATGCGAAAACAATTTACAAAAATAACACTGAGAGGTCACAATTCACATACTTTCTCACTACCTCTCCTTCAAGAGAGTCACAGCCTGCTGTCGTCGAATGCAGAATTCCCTGAAGAAAAAGTGCAATCAACATCTACTACCAAAACATGAACAGCATAAGGAAGCCCAAACGTTGAGCCTATTTGTACTCCAGCGAAATGGACTAGGACGCCTATGCATTTGTTGAAACTTACTTGGATACTGATGTACAGGACAGTATGTTATTTCCTTCGTGCTTTGCCGTTTACCGATGCGTTAGAGACACTCAATGGCGACAAACGTTTGGCGAGAGTGCTTGTGCTGTTCACCGTCATTATTTGCACCGAGTTCGCAAAAGCCAAACACCGAAGCAATCTGCGTTAGGATGGACACAGTGAATGGATCTGTATTTCTGTGTTGCGGGTATAGTCCACCACCTCAAACATTCATCGGTATCCATTCGTCAATTATGTGGAGTCCGTCGTCAAGACCGTTGGAGCGGGTGACTTTTACGGTACTCGTAGTTTCTGTAGACCTCTCGAATTTGAGCTGGAATCAGTGTTTAGAGGAGGAAAAGATTGTTTTCTCTTACCTGATCGAATAAATTCGCAGAGCGAATTCTCCATTGTGGAGTGGATTCTTGTCGGCCGCTGAGTACAAGTGTGTGATCTGTGAATCAAACGGTTTTGGATCATATTTTGCAAACTGCCGATCCACTACAAAGTTGTTATTGACCACGTGTGTGCGAGTTACCTGCTACCGATACAGCTGACGATAGCTACGGATGCTACATGAAGGTTACAGATTAGGATACAAAAGCAATTGAACCTTGAGTTAATACGGTAGAAAATCATTAAAATGGCATTGTCCTGGATGTTTGTGGGGTTTCATTTTCATTTTCCAGAGATGATTTCGACACGATTCAAGACACCAAAAGCAACATGCGTTAATGGTGAGTTTTTCTCAAGCTCAATTCAGTGTTTAGATTGGACTCGACTCTACAATTGTGAGCAACATAATTCAATCCTGGTTACCTGTGTTGTTTCCTTTATTTTATTCCATTTTTTTTTCCACCGTTTCTGCCAAAGGAACGTTCGAGAAAACCAATTGCCAGAATAGTTCTCTCTTAACGATGTTGATACTACAAGTTCTCAAAGATACAAACGAAAAGGTCTAGAGAAAATGTTACGCTGATACTGCCCAGGAAGTGTAGAGCACGTTTTACAAACAACTACAAAGAACTTTCAAATTAGTCCCTTTTGAAGCGTATCAAGTGTATATCCACGAGGATCCCGAATGGCAGTGTTGCAAATCGATAATCTAACTGGAAGTTCAATGAATGGCAGGCGAGAAAACATCAGGATACAAAAGGTGATTAAGTGGGGAAACAGATCTTCTTCTAATGGACAGGGATACCACTGAACTCTTCGCTGAATATTTTAAAAATGTTTATCAAAACAAAATCCATTTCACTGAAATCAACACCCCTGTCAGTGCAACCGTTGACTTTCATTTTTTCTTTTGAGTGAAGAAAGAATGAAAGGTTATGTAGGATTAGGAGACTCAACAAAATCCTTAAGGACCAAACAGGAATTCTCAACAAAAGTTAAATAAGAATTGACAGATGAACTCATATAATGCCAATGATGCGCATTTTTTTTTACACTTCTCTTTTCGTCTAATTATTTACCACTTTTTTTTGAAATATCTTCTAGCTACCACCTATTCATCCGAAAGAATTCCATTCTACAGCTGCCAAAACTACACAGGAAAACATATTTAGTCCGTGCAAACATCACAAAATATTTCCAGCACTTTTTACTCCCATCTTTGCGAACAGAATCAACGATCATGTTTCAACTGCACAGCATAGGTTCACCTGAAAAGAAAGTCAGTTGTAAAGAACACAGGTAGATTCTATTCCATTTTGACTGATTATATATAAAAGGGGTATCAAGTTGACTAAGTATATACGGATATGAGCAAGGCTTTCGATGTGGTGGGAATCGATAGCATAATGCGTACTTTGGCAACTGATTTCAGTATCGGCAGCATGACAGTATTTGAATGGATCAGATCATATCTTCAGGAGAGAGCTGGATAACAATAGTGAGAGTGCTCAACAATGCATCTGTAGTACCTTTGTCAGCCACGTTCAAGGAGTTCCACAGGAGGTAGCCACCTAGGCCC
>JAHHFK020001436.1:0-73541 GCA_024533555.2 Aedes koreicus
TGTATGTATGGTATGGTAGCCACCATCCCTTCATGCCCTTGGCTTGGATGCAGCTCCACTTAATAGCAAGATCAAATTGAGCCAGCGATCTGAATTCACAATATCGCTGTATGAAGGGCCAAAAACGGAAGGGTAGACCCGTAAGCAGAGACACTCACGCGAAATCCACGGGAAATTAAGAATCTCCTTCCAACGATACGATCCAACAATTCGAATAACCCACTTCGCAATACTTATTAAGCTTTGCTTGTAACGGACCGAATCCAAACAACTACGGCTCGAGCGCTCGAAACGTTTGGTTCTTTCTTAGGTATTATTCGTTGCAATTCCTTTTTAATGGTGTCGGCTCGCAAGGCCCACAACCAACGCCACTATCTCGCAGGAGGACCATTGTGATGCTGCTGTTTAACAGTCCCAAGCACCACCAGGGATTTTTCGGCTTTTGTATTTAGAGTCCTGGGCGCATTCACAAGATGGTGATTCAGCCGCTCCTAGACATGGAGAACAGACGCTCTTTGAGCCGCCCCTAACATGGAGAACAGACGCTCAAATGGGTGAAGGCTTGGACTTCTACCCTTATTTTTAAAAAGCGGGGTGGCTCGCTTTGGTCAGGAGAGCTGCTTTCGGATATTTGTGGGTTTTTTGGAAGAAACTCAGCAGAGTCAACAACTGCTCAGTCCCCCCACATCCTAAACAGTCCCCGCCGCCCGTCTGGGCGCAAACATTTCGTGTATTCAGTAGCTGTCCATCATATCTGATGGAACCCCCACCATCCGCGACCCGTTTCGCATTTTCGAATTTTTTATGGGACAAACTGTAGTCTTACTTAATGGAATCGGCTAAATAGATTTTCGACTGATTTTTCCAATACGTGCCTTTCGTTCCTCTGGGTAAGGAGAGTAAATCATCGTTTGGGTGACTAATTCGGATGTCAAGTATCGATTTACAGTCTTTAAACGCCGTTCTTGTTTCAAAAGTATCCCCATTGCTGGTTTTTTGACAGTATTACCCACTTTCTACGGAACTGAAGCCGCCTATTTTGGATACCTAAATGGAGTCGGATTGCCGGCATCAAGACGCCGCCTGCGTTCCAAAAATATCCATATTACAGGGTATTGGCCAAAACGGCGTCAGACATCGATTTCCAGGTTTCAATCAAGAACTGCCCTGTTGCCACGTCTTTACAACTGGTGGGTGATACTTACTAAAGAAAAATACAGAGAACTCTACGATTCCTCAGAAGTTTCCGGAATAGAACCTACGACATTCTTATCGCTTGGCAGACATTCGGTGCATTGAACCACCGAATACGTCTATATTCTATATACATTCTGTAAAGGATGCACTTCCACAGTTATTAATTCAGAACCTTCGATGCCGATACAAAATTTTGAACTAATATGATTGTGGGGCAAGTACAATCATATCTTACGCCAAGCGAGACGCAAATTTTTCCTTTACGAAAAACCTCTAGACTAGACCAAGACCGAACCCTGCGCCTTCCAGCATGTTGTTGCTTCTTACCGACTAAGCTAAGGGAGCAGGTGATTCAAGCCATTATATACTAAACATTTACAATCCTGTTTCAACCAGTAATCAAATTTCTCTCCACTGTCCTACCTCACCTGGATCCTAACCCCCCAAAGAACTGGGTCACCTTAGCGGTGCAAACAGATTAAAAACCTCTCGCAACCTCGATTGGCAAACTTCACCAGCCCCAATGTACCCATAATTAATGCACTCATTTAGCCTTGCCGACACTCTGAACTTATCATCTGCTTCAGCTCCAACCGCCCCCACCGCCCAGGAGAGGATCATCATTTACATCATCAGGCTGTCCTTAAATCAGCTTAAAACACCATTTACACTGAGCGACCCCAGGGAACGCCATCGATTCGCCAGCCACTTTCATATATCATCCAACCCACTGTTTTTTCCCACTTATTCCACATTGTTATTGTTCAATTTAGAGCCACCCAGGACACGGCAAAGCATTTTAAGCTTTCAGCTTGAAACCCAATGCTTCGTAGGCAAAAGTCTTGGGCTGGCTTCATTCTCACTTTTAAAACAAACAAAACGACGAATGCCAAGCCGCGTGGAGGCCAATGTATAATGAACTGCATTTTTAGGTGCACTCGAAAAACTATTAGCTTATCTAAACCAAATCGGTCTATACGACAAATTACGAATGAAAGTTATTTTTTCATAGGTGAACCAGAGCTTCTTTATTAAAAATAATAATCATAACGATTTATCCTTCTACTTCCTTTTACGGTCCAGAATTTCAAGCTTCTGTTTTTTGCACTTCAATAATTCCAACTTATATTCCAGCTCATCTTTCCGGTCCTTCTGTTTTTGCAGCAAGTACTCCCGACGAAATTGCACTTCTTGTTCCCGTAGCTTGAACATTTTCCGAGCGTACCTGGCGCATTCTTCGGTGCTCTGCACAATCTTTTTCATACACTCTGTTTGCTCTATAAGCAGTTCGTTACGCACATCGTGTTGCTCCGGATGCTTCCGTTTGCGTTGGGATGTTACGGTAGTTGCGTTATTACGACTGCGGCATCCATTCTCATTCTCTTCATCTTCCTTTTCGTACTCCATAACCGGGTCCTCATCCTCGCACGCATCCGCTACCTCATCCTGCATGCCGTGGTGCATGGTGCTCGAAAGAAGTGGGGATCCCGGTGGTGACAAATTCAGACGAGAATCATTGACCTTGGAACGCCGGGCAAGACCAAATGCAGGACCTAGAAATATGTTAAGTAAATTTTATTTTAGTCGATTTGATAAGAAATGTTGTTTTATCAGTTGCAAAAACGCTTTTGCTAAACTGTTTGTATTTTGCAATTGCCACTATACGCACCGTTTTGGTTCACCGTTTTATCCAAAGATATCAGGTTGACCACGGCCTCTTCGGTTGGTGAAAGCACCTTCATGCTGTTTGGTCCTCCCCCAGTCGCATTACCCTCGCGTTTGTTGTGGGCCAGCTTTCGCTTGATGGTTAGCTTGTAACTACCCCAAACCTGTAAAGAAATAAGTTAAGATTTAAATAAAACATTAACATTTTTTTATGCACATTACCTTTTGCCATTCCTTAGCAGTCCGAGTTGGAGGACCGCGGCTGTTAAGTCCTGCCGTCAATTGCTTCCATATCCCGTCATAAGAAGCACTTTTCATACCGGAGAGCTCACAGTACTTTTGGCCTTTGGCCACCGACGGGTGCGCCTCCATTTTGCCGACAAGGAAGTCAAACTGCTTCCGATTGGTAACACGTAGCCTGAAAATAAAAATATTTGCAATTTACAGCACTTTTCATGGGTGAACGAAAACTAGACTTACTTCGTCACCTCCATTTTTTTTGTTTTGAATTGGCTCTCGACTACCTCAGACGTGTTGACTGTTCTCGCTCGAAAATGTAGCATGACGCCAACTTTTGTCGATGTACATCAACTTGTGGAATGCAACAAAAGTTCATCGGTGTTCATCCGTATTGACTTTTGTCGCTCCATCCGACTAAGGGAATCGGTTGACACAAACGACTCAACTTATTTCGTCTCGCCCGAGACGGAGAATAAACACGAATTTTGAAGCGGCTGAAGATCATTTTCAAGCGGAACAAGCCGAAATTTCCTCGACGATGAACGATCTGATGGCTTCCCTGAAGGAGGTTGGGGACAGCCAGTAAGCCGGTTGGAAGGTCCGGGTGGAGGTGGTTGTCGCCCAGGGAGGATTGTTCGACGTGGTGAGTGAAGAGAAACCTGAAAGTCCGGATCCCGTGTGGAAGGCGAATGACGCAAAAGCACGAGCGTTAATCGGCTTGTCGGTGGACGATGGCCAGCTATGCCACATTATCAGAGCCGGTTCAAGCAAAAATATGTGGGACGGGCTCAAGGCGTACCACGAGCGATCATCGTTGGCAAGTAAAGTGCACGTTGTACGAACGTTATGCTCGCAACGGTTGCACCAAGGTGGTAGTATGTCAAATTATTTGAACGAAGTGACCAATTTGACAAACAGGCTTACTGCGATGGGTGAAGAAATGAAAGAACATTGCATAGCTGCCATGCTGCTTTTAAGCCTTTCCGAATCTTACAACAGTTTAATCACTGCGCTGGTGAGCCGACCGGAAGAGGACCCAACGTTGGAGTACGTGAAGGGTAAGCTACTGGACGAATGGATGCGTCACGTGGAGAACCAGTCAGAAGAAAAGGCTCTGCGAACTCTGCCACTACTGTCACATGGAAGGACACATTCGTCGGGACTGCAAAAAGTTAGCCAGGGATCGGAAGCAATCAGAGAAGAAACCTCAACATAAGGCTAAGGTGGTGAAGACCAAACCACCGGAGGTATGCTTTGCTGTAGAAAAACTATTGGCGGAACGTGATCTGTGGTTTCTTGACTCAGGCGCCATGTCTCACATGACCAATTACTAAATCGCTGCTGGGAAAACTGGACACGTCGTCCAAGGACAGCATCAGTCTAGCGGATGGAAACGAGGTTCAAGCGAATGGAATCGGTGCTGGAGTGTACCAGAGTGTCGATGGCGATGGAAAAGTTGTCAACGTGAAGGTTAAGGGTGCGTGTCATGTGCCGGCACTGACTGGTAACCTGCTGTCGGTGAGCAAGATAACCGATGAGGGATTCACTGTGGTCAGAAGAACTCTTGCGTCAAGACAGCGTTTTTGTATGGAAAGCTCGACGAAGAAATTTACCTTCGTTAACCTCCAGGATTCGTCGTGAAAGGGGGAGATGTAAAAGTCTACAAGTTGCAAAAAGGTTTATATGGCCTGAGGCAAGCGGCCAGATCGTGGAACGGCATACTGCACGCTGAACTGGAGAGCTTGGGATTCAAGCGGTGTGATTCTGATCCATGCCTCTACAAGAAAAAAGAAAACAATCCTTGGTGCTATGTACTGGTGTATGTCGACGACTTGATTGTAGCGTGCTGGGATGGAAAGGCCATAGACCGGTGTATTAATGTTCTGCGGAAGAAATTCAACATCAGCTCGCTAGGTGAAATCCAGTGGTACTTGGGCATCAACATAAAGCGTGATGAGGATGGCAATTTCTTGGAAGCAGGACCCAGGTTTACAAACCAGGCTACTCGGATGCTGACTGGGCGGAGTGCAAAGAGGACCGAAAATCCAAAAGTGATTTGGTGATCCAATTCAACGGCGGTACGATCAGCTGGACATGCACGAAGCAGTCATGAGTTTCACTGTCCACTGCAGAAGCGGAATTTGTGGCTTAGACGGAAGCTACACAGGAAATGCTGTGGTTAAAACGTCTGCTTGGTGACTTCGGTGAAGATCATCAAAGTCCGGTGTTGTTCGAGGATAACCAAAGCGCCCTGAAGATGCTGGACATCGGCAAGTTCAGCAACAGAATGAAACACATTCCTACCAAGTTTCACTTCGTAAAGGACATCAAATGCTCTGGTGAGGTTCGTTTCGTTTATTGTCCGACATGGTGGCAGATTTGCTCAGCAAACCCCTTGGAGGAACCAAATTGGCGAAGATGCGAACCATGTGTGGATTAGAGTTCCAGCATTGAGGAGGAGTGTTCGTTATTTATATCACTTAGCAACGCTGAAAGATCTCGATCATAGTAGTCTAGGGAAGATGTACCTATATTATTCTCATCACTTTGCAATTCATCCTACTTGAAATAAAACGATATACACGTGACAGAATTAGTTAGTAATGTTTTTTGTAGTTATTAAACGTAAGCAAACATTATTAGAAAACGAAACCGATCCCTCAACTGCCCAATTGTTTGATTCACGTAGGATGAATATAGGAACAATGAGATTAATATGGGGGCAGTAACCCTACCTGTGAAAAGTTATACAATCTAGTTATTCTAGAAATAAATCTGTGACCGTAAAGACGTTTTCTACTTTACTTTACAAGTCTGAAACTCAATACAAATACCTTGGAGTCATGTTTGATTCAAAATGCACCTGCAGTACTTAAATATTTAAAACGGAAATATCAACAAAGGATTAATTTTCTAAGATCAATTTCCGGGACATGGTGGGGTGCTCAGCCGGAAGGCCTCATTAAACTCTATAAAACAACTATTCTTTCAGTTCTCGAATATGGTTCTTTTTGCTTCCTCTCGGCAAGAAACAGCCACCTCATCAAATTGGAACGCATTCAATATCGTTGTTTACGTATTGCCTTTCTCTGTATGCATTCAACGCATAATATGAGCCTGCAGGTTCTGGCAGGAGTAGAACCTTTACAGTACTGCTACTGGGAGCTCTCATCTAGAATACTGATCAAGTGTGGAATCAGTAACAACCTTCTGATTGAAAACTTTGCAGAAATACTCGACTTGAGTACCCAGGCTATATTCTGACGAATCTATATTAACTATATGTCATCCAATATTAGTCTTCCATGCTATAACCCTCCTAGTGTACGCTTCACTTATCACAGTTCCTCCATTGACTATGATCTCTCCATGAAACAGGCTATTCAAGGAGTTCCAGATCAACTTCGACCTATTTTAATTCCCCATATTTTTATTGAAAAGTACCAACATGTCAATTGCAATAGAAGAATTTTCACTGATGGGTCGCGCATTGATGGATCCACTGGATTCGGTGTCTACTATGAATAATCATCTGCCTTCCGGAAACTTCAGGAACCTTGTTCCGTATATGTTGCTGCGCTGTCAGGAATCAATTTCGCATTGGGGATAGTTTTCGACATGCCCATACACCATTATTTCATCTTCTCGGATAGTCTCAGTTCTATCGAGGCCCTCCGGTCGATGAAAACAGTGAGGCACTCATCTTACTTTCTTTCAAAAATAAGGGAGCAGATGTGTGCGTTGGTCGAAAGATCATTAAGGATTACCTCTGCATGGGTCCCCTCACATTGCTCAATTCCAGGCAATGAGAAGGCGGACTCTCTAGCAAAGGTGGGCGCACAAGAAGGCGAGGTTTTTGAAAGAAGAATTTCACATGATGAATTTTTCCCATTAGTACGTCAGAGTTCTCTTCAAAGTTGGCAAAACGATTGGACAAGTAATTCTCTTGGGCGGTGGTTACATTCCATTATTCCAAATGTGATGTCAAGACTTATGTTCAACCACTACTCGCTAGACGCACATCTCTACAGAATTAACCTCATCGATAGCAATTGATGTAGGTGCGGAACCGGTTATGATGACATCGTTCACGCAGTTTGGCATTGTCCGGATAATGATGTTTCCAGAGCACGACTATTCGATACCCTAGTGGCCTGAGGTAGACAACCCTTATGCAAGGTAAGAGATGTTTTGGGAATGCGTGATCTTCCCTTCAAACGAGCGATTTGCGAATTCCTTTGTTTGTCTGATCTAAGAGTGTAATGTCATCACCCCCTCCCCACCACTTTAGTAAATTCCCTGCCATTGTGTCCCAGTTATACTATCATTTTGTTTCCGTGCTATTTGTACCTGCCCAGCAAGCTGTGGTCACCCATCTACGGCTTAGTTCCTGAAAGGGACTACAGGGACCGAGGATTTGGTAGATGTCGCAACCATGAGCAGCAAATAATACCTTCAATAAGTAACCTGCCTAGCCCCTTCCAAACGATAACGTGACCCATTAACCTGGCCTACACTGTTATCGGCCAGTACCCACTAATGGATAAAATATCACCCATTTCGAACTTAACAGCACCCGTACCGGTGCGCGACTAAACTATATTTGATCGCCCTCACCATCACTTCAAACTGTATCGGGCGCAACTAAAAGCGATAGCTAAATTGTAGCGCGACTATCGGAAAGCATCAGGCGCTCAAATTTAGCAACGCGATAGTGGCGCGAGAGAGCGTTGCTATTCGACTGCCCATTGTCAAAAATCTCCGATTGGTTTGTTGTTTATTTTTGTTTACGCAATCAGGTGGGTGGCAAATTTTGAATTTGATTCAAAGAAAATTATTGCTTTATCAACTTGAAGTCAAATTGGTTTAATAATGAGAATTTTATCAATACGGTCGTGCGCTGGCTTTTTCATGATTTCTCCTGGATGGCATGAAAGAGAACCATTAGCCGCAATGGCCGCTCTGGCAACATCTGGGGTGTCCCAGGGGAACCTGTAGGAGATGTTTTGCGTCGTGCGACAGCTCTTACTTTTTTATTTCACCTGGAGAGTCCTTCGGTAGGCATGAAAAGAATAACTTACCACAATGGCCCATCCGGAAACCTCTGGGTTGATTTGGCGAACCTCATAGGAAAGGACATTTATATTTTTGTACCAAACCCCAGTGGAAACCACTGTAACCAATGGTTCTTTTCATGCCAACCGAACGTCTCTCCAAGAGAAATCACGAAGAAAGAGCCATCGCAATTGACTATGTTTATGACGATCACCGAATCTGTCAAACTGATGATGGAGCACTAGTTTAGCAGCGACCGATACAGAACACGGTAACAAAGAAGAAAATGACAGCTCGATGCGCTAGTATTTTAGTCGCCCAGATAGTTGCGCCCGATACGGATGCTCTAAGTGGGTTAACTCCTTTAATGGGTAATTCAAGCGATTTTACCCATTAATGGGTGAAGAGCCCGTACGTCAGGATATCGGGTACTTTTTACCCATTTTTCAAAATGTTCGTTATTTGGGAAATAAGTATGAAGTACCAATTTTTCAAAATGTTTGTTATTTGCGAAATGGGTAGGAAATACCCATTTTGCGTGATTTCTTTTTAGTTGTGATATTGAATAATGAGCATTAGCACAAATATAATAGATCGCAATTAATGTATTTGTATTTCTGTATTTATTCGTAACGACAACCTTCCCTGATAAAAAATTACCTTAATCGAACGATATCACAAATCCTCCAACCATTTATTTAATGGTTTGGATGATACCCCAAATAGGTCGTTAAGAAAAATAACCATACGAAATTTATTAGGGTTTTAGCCAATATCATATTATTACTTCCGTTGGCTTGACCTCATAGGATATAATTTCAATGAATTCCAGTTACTTCTGAGCCAAAGCAGGAGACCGGATTTCAAAATCCCAATGAGAAATGTTGGTTGAACAGATGTGATAATTATCCAGACACGGAAAAACTTGGTCAAGACCTAATTTCTCTTCTTAGTAAAAATCATGTTGATTCCCTGCAATTCAAGCAGTGGCGTCAAACAGATCGTTGCTATATGGATCTGGTGGAAATGAAAGTACTGTGTTTTTTTGGGGGGGGGTGTGGCGGGGTTTTTTTGCACGTAAAAAACCGCGTTATTTCAAAAAACGACGTAAAAAAGTAAAGGAAATAAAAATTATATTTCATATTCATATTGAAAGAATATGGTCATAAAAATGTTTTGGTGGTGGAAAAAAATGGTTCCAGTAACATTGGCCACCGGGAATCTGCTACAAATGGATAGAGGTTGTTAATTCAATGTGTGAGCAAAACAGTCCAGAGTAGTTACAGAGAGTTTTCGTCTTCAGCAAAATTTCTCAGTGTGTCATTCGTCGTCTTTTGACATTATCATTATTAGAAGGAAACCCTAGCAGTATGGGTATCGAAATTCATGAAATTCCGTCAGTAAGATATTTCTCAACGTTTTGGGGGCATTTGATGATTTGTCTTCGGACCGGCCATTCCGGATCAGATTCCCGTGAAACCTCGAGTGGCCATGAACAAATTTAAAAGGAAACCTTGGCAATGTCTGGCATACGGGAAACTGTACTAGGATGACCGTTACGTTGATAAGTCGTCAGATGTCCATAAAACGTTGAGAATATCCTACTTAAGAAATTTCATGAATTTTGATACCCATATTGCCATAGTTTCCTTCTGAAATTTTTCTGGCCAAAGCCCCACGGGAACCTATTCCGGAATAATCAGTCCGGGGACAAATCATCAAATGGTCACAAAACGTTGACAAATAACCTACTGAAGAAAATTCATGAATTTTGATACCCATATTGCAAGCGTTTACTTCAGAGAATGTTTTGGCCACTCCAGGCCTCACGGGAACCTGTTTCGGAATAACCGGTCCAGGGACAAACGGTCACTCTAAGGCTTACTTGTCTGGTGAACTCAGGATTACAAGGAACAAACGCTTGAGAAAATTTCAAGCAGTTCGATACACATATTGTTATGGTTCCATTGAAAAATGCCTATGACCAGCCACGGACCCTTGGGGAACCTACTCCGGACAGGCCACTTGAAGTTTCATACATCCGTTGGACCCAAAACAAGAAACGTCAATCTGCTGAAGAAATTTTGAGAAGTTTGTTACCCATATTGGGGTTTCAAAAACCAGAAGAATAAGGGGGGGAACGGTTTAGAACAGAGGCGAATGGCAAATGGTTGTGAGGAAAAAAAAAAAAGGAAAAAAAAAGGAAAAAAAAAAAAGGGACAATATTTAAAGAAAGCGATGAAACATATGTGAAACTGTAAAATAATCGTAAGCAATAATTTATGTAGTCACTGTGTATAATAAAACCAAATTTGGAAATAAATGCATTATGTTGACTTCCATTATTTGATGTAAAACAGATAAAAAAAACTTATAAAAATATTTTCTGATTGATGGAGAGGCATGGTTGGCAAGTTCCTTCAAGTAATGAAAACGCGTAGTGGTATAGTCAGCAAAACCTAAAAACATAGCATTTTTGAAAAAACTTTTCTCAAAAACTAAAATACGAACATCGCTATTTTTTTATGTGTTATGTAGAAATGTCCAATCTTTCAATAAAAAATATAAAACCGAGGGAATTCTTTGGTCCCGAGACCATGAAAACCTTAACAAACTAAAAGGATCCATGTTTTCATAATCAATGTTGCAGTAAAGGAGGTGTTTTTCTATTTATCCTTAAATGTATGTTTAATTACCTTTCACCTGCATTTTTAATTGATAAAATCGGCGCAGTGGTTCAAAAGTTATGAATATTTGAAAAAAAGCATTTGTGAAAAAAGTCGAATATTTTTCGATCCGAACAAAACTACCAATTATTATGAAATTCTGAGAGATCTTACATATATCTTTTTTCCATGGAATTGCTGTATATATAGAAAGATTATGCCACTGATATCCTTAAATAAATTTAAAACGCGAACACGCCAGTGAAAACCTTATATACAGGGTGCGGCAGAAAATAATGCGGAAATTTGTTCTAGTTCTTTCAAATCCCATTTTCATCTAATTCAAGCAATAATAGCAACATTTTCGAGTGCAGTTATATTTATAAAGTCCTTTTAAACAAATTTATTCAATGTGTCCTCCATTTTTATTAATAACATCCTCGAGCCGACGCCGGAAGCCAGAGCATGCCTTTCGGACGTAGTCCTCCGACATTGACTGCCATGTGCGTGTTATGGTTGACTTCAGGGTTTTCACACCAGGGTGTGATGTTTTGCAGGCTCGTGCTTCAACATATGCCCAAATCGAATAATCCAACGGATTAAGATCTGGACTGCTAGGGGGCTACAAATCCCTCGGCCAAAACTGCATGTTATCGTTCAACCATTGTTGGGTTCGATTGGACGTGTGACACGGCGCTCCATCCTGCTGTAGGACAATGTTTTGATCTTCGGAGAAGTTGGCCTTCACCCAGGGAAGCACTTGGTCCTTTAAAATACCGATATACACTTCGGTATTGATTTTAACTCCAGCATCAATGAAAACAGGCGGCATTTTCAAACCGTTGGACGCCACCAAGCCAAACATCATGACACCAGCCGGATGTTTGGTTTGAAATTTGAATTTCACTTTTTCCGGAACGTTCTCCATTTTCTGCGGTGAAATGGCTGTTGGCCACAGCATCGATGCTGAAAAGCTTTTCGTCGGAGAACAGGATTATCATTTTTTCCTTCTTCAACAAGGAAAGCAATCTCTTGGAACGAGTCACTCGTAGTTCCTTGACCCTGGTCCGTAATCAAGTGGCGTTTCACTCTGGCTCTGGAAGATGCATGCAGGTCTTCTTTGATGATTCTCCGCATGGATTTCTCCGAAATATTGGCTTCCTTTGCAAGTTTTCTTATGGAACTCACCGGGTGGCGAGCAATTTTTGCACGGACTGATTTGATCACGTTCGGCGTGCGTTCAAAGCGCGAACGTCCGCTTACCGGCTTCCACTGCTTAGGACCATCCTGCAGGGACTTTTTTATGCGGTAAACTGTTGCCAAATGGCACCCTACCACCTTGGCAATCTCTTTCGGCTTCTTCTGGGCGAGCAACAAACTGGTGATCACTTCTTTCGCGAACATTTTGACGAATTTGCAATAAAAAAAATAGAATGTTTGGATGCAGCACTTGAAAACAAACATAAACAAATACACTTTCGACAGAAATTAGTCACTAGCTACACGAGTTAACCCAATACTCAAGTTTGAACATTTTCGCATTATTTTCTGCCCTGTATCTTCGACTTCACATCATAAGCTGAACTTTTCTTTTTGTTAACGGTGTAAGGAAATACATTAAGGTGAATTGCTGCTCCATGTA
Organism: Aedes koreicus; assembly: GCA_024533555.2. NCBI lineage: Eukaryota > Metazoa > Arthropoda > Insecta > Diptera > Culicidae > Aedes > Aedes koreicus. The sequence goes on from JAHHFK020001436.1 coordinate 12,466, forward strand.
TTTTTTCCTATCTTTTATATCTCTCTCTCGCAAACTTACCTCGCTATTTCAAATCGATAAATGTCGATTGTTAACGTGCCGCCACACGGCGCTTGAAATCTATGCTATAGTTCACTATGATATAGCCGTTATAGATATCTATATCATAGTTCTATGCGATTCGAGGAACGGTTTTGGAAAAATATGAGCTATGAGGTAAAAGTAGCTATGTAGTAGAAATCTTTGCCACAGCGCTATCACTTAACTTTTTTCGGTGAACACACGATTGATTTTCTTTGTGGTTGCAGGTATTCAGTTACGAGTTTTTAAAAAAAAAAATCGAAAGTAATCATGAGCACATTCGGTAGCTATGGACAGAATGGAAAAATTGCTGCAGTTGATGCGTACATTATATTGAAAAGGCGGAGCTTATTTGCTGAAGGAGCTAGGTATGAAGATCAGAATTATTATTTCAGGGATTATTCTTCAGAGAAGTTAATGGAAGTTTTTTAGAGACATTCGTGGAGCTTTATTAGAAAAGTTCTGTAAACATTCTTCAGAGAAATACAGGAAAGTTCCTTAGAGAAGTTCAGGGAAGTCCGTCAGAGAACTTCGGGAAAATTATTCAGAGAACTTCGGGGTTAGTTCTTCAGAGAACTTCAGGGTAGTTCTTCAGAGAACTTCAAAGAACTTCAGAGAAGTTTGGGGAATTTCTTCAGAGAAGTTCGGGGAAGTTCTTCATAGAAATTCAGATAATTCCTCAGAGAAGTTCGGGAAAGTTCTTCAGAGAATTTCAGAAAAGTTCTTCAGTGGAATTACAAGGAATTTTTTCAGAGGAATTTCAAGGAAGTTCTTCAGAGGAACTTCAAGAAAGTTCTTCACAGAAATGCAGGGAAGTTCTGTATAGAAGTTCAGAGAAGTTCTTCAAAGAACTTCAGATATGTTCTGCAGAGAACTTTGGGGAAGTCTTTCAAACAATTTCAGGGAAGTTCTTCAGTGGAATTTCAGGGAAGTGCTTCAAAGGAACTACAGGGAAATTCGTCAGAGGAACTTCTGGGAAGTTCTTCACAGAAATTCAGGGAAGTTTTTTATAGAAGTCCAGAGATAGTTCTTCAGAGAACTTCGGAGATTTTCTTCAGAGAAGTTCGGGGAAGTCCTTCAAAGTTCTTCGGGGGAGTTCTGCAAAGAACTTTGGGAAAGTTCTTCAGAGAACTTCGGAAAAATTCTTCAGGTAATTTCAGAAAAGTAATTTCAGGAAAGTAATTTCAGGGAAGTTTTTCAGAGGCACTTCTGGGAAGTTCTTCTTTGAAATTCAGGGAAGTTCTTTATAGAAGTTCAGGATAGTTCTTCAGAGACTTTCGGGGACGTTCTTCAGATATATTTGGGGAAGTTCTTCAAAGAACTTCTTGGAAGTTCTTTAGAGAAGTTCTGGGAATGTCAGGGAAGTTCTTTTTTGGAGTTCAGGGTAATCGGTTGAATTCATTGCTTTGAGGTTTCAAATTAAGTTCTTAGAGCAGCAAAAATGAAATGAAATTGAAATAACAGGTTAATTTAAAATTCGTATATTATTTAGAAGAGGAGTTGCTGTCAATTTCACGTGACTTTGAGGCAAAGCGGCAATTATCCAATTGTGTAGAAGCGATAGACGGAAAGCACGTTAGTATAGAAGACCATGCAAAGAGCGTCAGTGATTACTTAAATTAGAAACAGCAGTTCAGCATAATTCTAATGGCTATGGTGGATGCTGAATAGGAGCAAAAGGAAGGATCAGTGATGGTGGGGTATTTGCCGATTACTGTTGGGGAATCTGATGCAGCATCTTTGGCTCCTAAGATGCCTGTTTCGGCTCCGATGGTGGGCAAGTTGTATAGCTCATCTGACGCGAGGACGATCAGCTGCTCTTAAGACATTCTGAAAATTATTTTCTCTTCGTAGGCCTGCTCAAATTTGTTATTCAAGTTCCTTAAAGCCATCGCATATTTATTATACAAGGCAATCTTCAGTTCATAACGTCTCCAACGAGCTGTTCTATTTACCCAAAATAGTGGCCCCAATTTTTGGATGTTTATGCTCCGTGGCTTCGGACACGATTTCGACGCGGTTCGAGAGAAGCGCCATCTCATCATATGAAGACTTTTTACGCTTAAAATTGCGCACTGCAGGTTTTGGTTTCGATCCACTCGGTTTTTCAAGTTTCATAACCGGTGATTGGAGTCACGGATCCAAATCAAAGGTTGAACATTGGAACTGGTAGACTCGTAGTCTGCTTCTCAACGCTATCATCTTGAAAATACTTAGTACTTAGCTAGGTATCAAAACCCTCTCTAGATTTTCTTCGGATGAGGAATGTCAAAGCAAAATAATACACTCACTTTGAAACATACACTTCCTCAGGCGATCGGGCTTAGTTAGGTCCCACAACACCGGATGTTGCTCCCACAGCCTTAAGGTGCCGCCACACGGCGGCTTTTTCTAGTATATAGTGAGCTATAAGCTAGAAAACTATGTAATAGTTCATAGGAACACCTAAACTATGTAGTGATAGCTCATAGTTTCGACTTGCAAGCGATAGTTTTACGCTATGATATAGAAGCGTGTCCGTTGTCATGTGTACACTCTAGCGATAGTTTCTATGTTATAGTAGCAGGCTATGAACTATTCCATCCGGACGGAATAGGTCATAGCTCGTTGGTCGAAGTTTTTTGACAGTTCGTTTGAATTTTTTGCTAGTTTGTGTTATCGCGGTATTTTTAAAGCAAAAATTGAGCTGTGGGAGCAACATCCGGTGTTGTGGGACCCAACTAATCCCGATCACCTGTGGAAGTGTATACTTCTAAGTAAGTGTATTATTCTACTTTGCAATAAAACATCCTAAGAAAGCCTAGACTAGAGGATATTGATGCCTAGTCAAGTACTATGTATTTTCAATATGATAACGTTGAGAGGCAGGTTACGATTCTACCAGTTCCGAAGTTCAACCTGATTTTGATCCCTGACTCCAACGTACAATCACCCCTTATTGAACCTTAAAAATCCGAGTGGATCGAAATCAAAGCCAGCAGTGCGCATTTTGAAGCATAAAAAGCCATATGATGAGAAGGCGCTGGTTGAAGATGGCCGAAATCGTGTCCAAACCCACGGAACTTAAAAAAACAAAAAACGGGCCACTATTCTGGGTAAATCGACCAACTCGTTGCTGGAGACGTTTTGGGCTGAAGACTGCCTTGTATAACAAATATTCGATGGCTTTGAGGAATTTGTTTAACAAATTTGAGCAGTCCTATGAAGAAAAAATAATTTTCAGAATGTCTCAAGAGCTACTGATTTTCCCGCGTCAGATGAGCCACACAACTTGCCCACCATTGGAGCCGAAACAAGCATCTCAGGAGCTAAAGATCCTGCATCAGATTCCCCAACAGCAATCGGCATCACTGATCCTTCCTTTTGCTCCTATGTTGACTTACGTAAACTTGTATTCAGCATCCACCACACCCATTAGAACAATGCTGAACTGCTTTTTATAATTTAAATAATCCCTGACGCTCTTTGCAGGGCCTTTTATACTAACGTGCTTTCCGTCTAACGTTCCTACACTATTGAAAAACTACCATTTTGCTTCAAAACACGTGAAATTGACAGCCATTCCTCTTGTGAATAGTATTCGTATTTTAAATAAAGCTGTCATTTCAATTTCATTTAATTTTTGCTGCTCTAAGCACCGGTACGAATAATTTGAAACCTTTCTCTTAAGAACTTCCTTGAACTTCTCTGAAGAATTTCCAAGAAGTTCTCTGAAGAAAATCCCCGAAGAATCACTGAAAAACTTTTCTGAAATTTTTCGAAACTTCTTCCAAATTATCTGATGTTCTCTGAAGAATTTCCCTGAACTTCTCTCAAGAACATCCGCAAAGTTCTCTGCAGCACTTCACCGAAGTTTTTAAAGCTTAAATTCCATAGCCATCAAGACGAGCAATTCACGACTTTGTCCAGACTTTGCGAGTTTTTCGTTTTATCCGCCTTTTCAATATGATGTACGCAGCAACTGCGTTTCATTTTTTGTCCATAGTTGCCGAATGTGCCCATGATTACTTCCCAAATTTATTTTTTAAATGCTCGCAACTGAATATATGCGACCACAAAGAAAATCAATCGTGTGTACACCGAAAAAAGTTAAGTGATAGCGCTGCGGCAAAGATTTCTACTACATAGCTTCTATTACTTCATAGCTCATATATTTTGCAAAACTGTTTCTCGAATCTCATAGAACTATGAAATAGATATCTATAACGGCTATATCATAGTAAACTATAGCAAATATTTCAAGCGCCGTGTGGCGGCACCTTTATCAAGCGGAATTTCTTTTCATTGTCCATTTTTGCTTTAAAAATACCGCGAAAACACAAACTAGCAAGTAATTCAAACGAACTGTCAAAAAACTTCGACCAACGAACTATGAACTATTCCGTCCGGATGGAATAGTTCATTGCCTACTACTATAACATAAAAACTATCACTAGAGTGAACACATGACAACGGGCACGGCTCTATATCCTAGCGTAAAACTATCGCTTGCAAGTCATAACTATGGACTATCACTACATAGTTTATGTGTTTCTATAAACTATTACATAGTTTTATAGCATATAGCTCACTATATACTAGAAATAGCCGCTCACTATATACTAGAACATCGAATCGAACTCCATCAGATTGCTCATAGCAAGTAAGCACACACACTGATGTGATGAAATATTCAATATCTAGTACAGATTCTGAGTTATATCAATTCTAAATTTTGAGGTAATAGCTGCCGTCGAGAATGCTTTAGCGAAAGCCCTTAAATGTACATTAAATTATGAGGGCTCAATGAAGAAAACTAATAGTCAACAATAATCTGGTTACCGACCGTTAGACCGACTACTTTGTCTGTCAAATTGTATATTGAGGAAGTAAAGTAACGCACGACATGTTGCATTATATTATATTGTCACTCAGCGTTTGCAAGAGTGTCGTTTTCGATTCGATGCGAGTAATATTGTCAGTTGTTGGACGTGATTATGATAAAATAATGCTACAATAAAACGAGTTTGGAGACAGGAAATTGAAAGGGGATATAAAGAGATGTAATCGGAGCGGTGGAAGGAAATTGTCCTTCATATGGGAGTAAGTAGCTAGTGACTTGAAGTCCCCAACCTACATGTTGACAAATAAGACAAGTGACATTTTTCCCGAATCAATGAAGGGTGACCATTCATCGACCCTCCACACGACCCATCTATTGAATGGAATTCCTTGAACAGTAATCGAATGACGACTGCATCAATTTACCGGGTAATTTTCCACCAAATTGCGAATCCTTCATACAATGTCTTACACAACCCGTCTCTGCATCGCAGCAAGACGATGACTCATGAATATTAAGATTACAATCATTCAGATCCTGCTGCCGTCACTTCACCGGCTGGCACTAGCTGGCAGTGTTAGAATAACCATCCAAACGGAGTCACTCAACCCAAACTCGGCCAGGATGGTGAACCTGGAGGACCGGAAACCTGCCAATAGGGAAATTAGAACAGATGAAATAATTCAGAATCCATTACAAACCGCAGCATATGTCTCTAAAATGCACTTTATGCTTGCTAGCCAAGCGAACGGAAATGACTTCAAGCAACGCCATCATTCGAGAAGCCTGGAGCGGACGTCAGAACGTGCTCATGTTTATGTAGGTACGTATTTATGTGAGCAACGGTGAATGCAGAAAATATGGCAGTACTCGCATTATGGCTTGCTCAGATCCAAGTATGGCTCTGTTATCTACCTCAATAGATTGGTGCTTCCTTATAAGAACAATTTCTTCTCGCTCATGCTGAGTGCATCCTGTTTCCTCTTTTCGGGCAAATTCAAATTCCTACGCCGGAGACGCCGACGGAATGACAGCAGTAGGGTGATGGTGCCAACATGCATATAAAGGACAAATGGCCTCGCTGCAAGAATGTTTCGCACAGTGGCAAATAGCAATTCAAGTCCGCTGAAAATTGATTACCTCGGTTGAGCAGATTATTTCACGGAAGGAGCGGAACGAAAATAATGGCGAACAATAAAAACCAATAAAGAAGTCCTGTTTGGTTTGCAAAACCTTCCGAGAAGGGTACTGGTTTTTTATGTGGAAGATTCGTGGGATAATCCTTTTTGTCAGAATATAACACAATCACTAGGTGAACCAATGCTAAACAAAATTAACGCAGGGGTGATTTCCAGTTGACCTTTAGGCAGCAGATTTTTTTTTTTCCTCAAGAAGTATTATTCACGTCAATTATACAGCTAGAAATGCAAGTAGCATCCCTTAATTAAAATTCACTGCTGTGTTTGCTTTTTTGCCACCTTCAGATGCATTTCTCCTCAGCACTCAGCGTGATTTATAGGACTTAATAAATGAATAAAAGGAATGGCTACCGCAAGCCCAAACTTAAAAAAAGGCTTTATGCTCAATTTAATAAAGTGGCGAAAATGCTTTCCGGTGTGGCAGATTCTTCGATAACGCGGTTGCACTTATTTTTAATTTGCTTTCCGATGGCAACGCCATTTCACTAAAGGCACTTTAATAGGATCGCCACAGCAATGAGCTCGGCTTGCATGGTTGTGGTTATCCGAAGCGATGCAGCGGGAAAGCGAATTCCGGTAATTGACATTTCCTTTTTTTACTCGTAGCGAAATAAAATTTTACGTGTGTTATGTAACGAGATCAGAAAAATGGTGAAGAATGGACGAATCAAATTTGAAAAAAGAAGAAGACACCGAGTGATGATAAATCTGACAGCTCCCTGAAGGTAAAGGACGAAAGTGCTTCTTAAAAATTCAAATGAAATTCTAATTAAAAGCGATTTGTTGTGAGGTCAAACTAGGCATAATAGATTGAAGGTGATTTATCGCGTTATTTGAAAAAAAAAAAAACCCAGCACGAAACAATATAGGTCGGCTTGTTCACATGTGATAGATAAGATTCGATGTTGTTATTACCACCAATCAAAGATTCCTCCAAATGCAGCAAAAAATGCTTATCTAAAGCCTGCCCATGATGAATTTCGGACACCAAATGAATAACAGCGAAAACAAAAAATTACACATAATTCAACAAAACCGCTTCTTTGTTTCAAAATAATAGAATAATATCTACATTAGAAACAGTTGATTAAGATGTACTCCTTCTTTTTGTAAAATTCTCGAACTTTCTGTGGTACACCCGCCATCAGGTTCCGTACTGTATCATCAGATACGCCCGCCTTGAAGATTCTCCATCTTCTCTTGAAATCATCGGTGCCATTTGCTTTCTTCTTAGTTTCGAAGAGTTTCCGCTTAACAACAGACTTAGAAATTATGAATTTTACACGAGACGTAATTCATGTTTGTAAAAAGTCGGGGAACGTAAAGAAAAATTTCGTGTAAAATTATGTCTCCTGAAACTGACAATTATGCAATTCGAAGATAGATGTGACAAGAGGCCAAAGCAAGCCAAAACATAGCTGGAGAGTCATGGCTTCTGATAAACGGTACATAAAGGGTGTATTCGATAAAAATGGCACACACATATATACTCATCAAAATTAAACTGATTATCGGATTTTCTTGACATTTTCAGGGAATGAAGAACTACTAATGAGTTTTGATTGGCAAAGGGTAAATGCACCCTTCTTTTTGGGGAAATGCTCCTTAAACTTTGGAAAAATGCTCCTTAGATGCGCTTGCCCGGTATAATGCAATCGGAGGTATTAACCTTCTAGTTAGCGCTTGCCGGGTGTTTTGACGGGTCTTAAGTTTCTTCAAGATTGTATAGATTTGACGGGTTTAAGTTTCTGAATTTAAGAGTCGTCAACACGAAATTAAGACCCGTCAAAACGAAATTAAGACTCTTCAAAATGATATTAGAACTCGTCAAAATGAAATTTAAATCCGTCAAAACTACCTTGAAGATTGCGCTTTACAATCTTGAAGAAACTTAAGACCCATCAAAACAACCGGCAAGCGCTAACCAGAAGGTTAATACCTCCGATTGAATTATACCGGGCAAACGCATCTAAGGAGCATTTTTCCAAAGCTTAAGGAGCATTTCCCCAAAAATAAGGGTGCATTTACCCTGCTGCCGTTTTGATTTACAACATTTGTTTTATTCAATTTCGTCTCCCATCCCGAATGCCCGCATCTTCTTTTTCACTCCTCCCATAAAATTTTGTACAACCGATTTTCCCAGTGTTTTTGTTGTGTTTACCCAAATTTTCTTCAATTCTAGCTCTGTTTTTATAGTTTTGGGATGTTTGCAAAGTTCCGTTTTCATAATTGCCCAGAATTTTTCAATTGGACGAAGTTCCGGTGAATTTGGTGAGTTCATATCCTTTGGCACAAAATTGACTCCGTTGGCTCGGTACCACTCGAATACGTTTCGAGCGTAGTGGCAGGATGCTAGATCAGGCCAAAACAGAGTTGATCCTTTGTGCTTTTTAATGAATGGCAAGAGACGCTTCTTCAGGCACTCTTCCGTGTAAATCGCACCGTTTATTGTTCCGGAAGTGATGAAGGGAGCACTTATTTCACCACATCCGCAAATCGCCTGCCAGATTAGCAACTTCTTTGCAAATTTCGATAGTTTCTTCTTTCGAACATCCTCCGGAACATCGAACTTCGACTTGGCAACGAAATATTCTTGCCCAGGAAGTTGACGGAAGTCGGCCTTGACGTATGTTTCGTCATCCATCACGATGCAACCGGATTTGGTGAGCAGCTTCGTGTAAAGTTTCCGGGCGAGGGTTTTCGCAGTGATGTTTCGTTTTTCATTCCGGTTTGGGGCTTTTTGCACTTTGTAAACATGTAACCCAGCACGCTTCATGGTTTTCTGCACAAAACCGACTGACACCTTAGACTTTTTAGCGACATCTCGAATTGACATGTTTGGACGGTTCTTGAATTGTTGTACGACTTTCCTGGCCATTTTACTGTCCATTGGACCACTTTTACGACCACTCCCTTCCTTCCTTTGGACACTCAGACGCTCCTTGAAGGTTCTTATTACACGAGACACAGTTGTATTTGCAATTCCAAGCCTTTTAGCAATCCACCGGTGGGACGCCCCTGGATTTTGATTGTGAGTGCACAAAATTTTCTCACGGACAATTTCTTGTTTCGACGACATGACTGGAACTACTGAGTGTATTCTTTCTAGGTTTTTTACTCATACGATTCAAAAGTTACAGAAGATTTTCTGTGTGCTATTTTTATCGAATACACCCTTTACTACCAAAATTTCATGTAAATTTCTGTCCCCTGAGACCGAGACATGCAAGCGTCCTTTAGCACATAAGAATGAGTAGAAAGAGATGAGAAAATAAATTCAATCAAACACATCTTTCGTCGAATTGCGTATGTGTCAGTTTCAAGAGACATAATTTTATACGAAATCTTTCTTTACGTTCCCAGAATTTTTACAAACATGAATTACGTCTCGTGTAAAATTCATAATTTCTCAGTGTGTAGCAACCGCTTTTGCAGATTTACTTTCTCGTACACATCCTTATTGATAGTGCTGGTAGAGACGAAACTTCTAGATTCTCGACCACAACTACATATGGCCGGCCAAATCAAATACTTCATCGGGAGTTTGGACACCTTCTTTGCCCGGAAATGCTCGGCAACGGCGTTCCTTTGCATTGCGGTATAAAAAGCCAGACCTGGAAGCTGTTTAAAGTCTTCGAGTACGTATGTTTCGTCGTCCATTATGACACAAGAGAGTGTTTGCAAAAAAAAAAATGGTGTAAAGCTCCTTAGCACGACTTTTTGCAGTGAAATTTTGCTTGTCATCCCGGTTGGGCACCTTTTTCACTTAGTACGCCTTCAGTCCTTGCCTCTGCTTCACTTTTTGTACGTATGATTTTGACTTCCCAACTTTGCGAGCCACATTTCACACAGAAAGATTGGGTTTTTTTTCTCTCAATAATGGCTACCACCTTCCATTTGTCGGAAGCATAAAGCTATGTCCATTTAGAATCCGGAATAATGAAATTATCTGTATCTCGGTAACGGATTGACGTATAAATAAGTTTAATACATCAAAACAAAGGTAACTCACTGTACTTTGAGGAAAACATATCAATACAAATCATTTCTCTTCGTTTCTAATGAAAATTTGCACTTTCTTCTTTATTCCTCCCATCAAAAGCTGCACACCTCCTGAGTCAACTTCCTTGGCACATTTGTTCCACATTTTGGTCATCTGAGTCGCGTCCCGAGCCGTTTTTCACTTTTCTTAAGCTTCCGCTTCATTATTGCCCAAAATCTCTCGATGGGCCGGAACTGCGGGCAGTTGGGTGGATTTATGTTTTTATCGATAAAATCTAGGTTTTTTTTTGGGGCGTTGAACCTTTGCGTCCACTGAGTTGAACTTTTGTGATATACCCCTGTTTACTATTTTAATTCGCATCTTAAAGCTTGATCACCATTTGTCAAGTGACCAGCCCAAGACGCGTCTCCCAGTCAGGCAAAATTGAGTTTATAAAACCCACCACCTTTCCAGGATTTGCAGTCCAAATTTCTTTAGGTTGCATATAGCCACTGTACAGAAATTTAAGTCTGCTCTTGTACAAAGCATCACAACTGCAAAGCAGATGTTCCGAGGTTTCACGTTCCATGTTACAGAAACGACAGATATCATTCTGAACCTGGCCAATGTTTTTCAAATGATATCTACTCGGGCAATGTCCGGTTACTAGGCCGGTATAGGTACAAAGAACTCTCTTATTGAGCTTCAGAAGCTTATTACTAATTGTAACATTTGGAATTATCAACCTTTTCGCTTGAACACACTTTGTGGTGACCAACCAATTGGTCTACGTTATTATCGCGGTACCACTGGATGACTTCCCGGCTGTAGTGGCAACTCGCCAAATCTGGCCAAAACTTCACGGGACCTTTATGGGCTTTAATCAAAGGTAGTACGCGGTTCTTGAGGCATTCTTCCTTGTACAGCTTCGAGTTCATCGTCTTATTCGTCACGAACACTTTGGTCTTTGCTTCGCAGCTGCATATTCCTTGCCAAATCGTTAGTTATTTGGCAAATTTAAAATTCGCAGGAACATCTCCTCGTGCCGTCGCCATGTAGAATTTTTGGCCAGAAAGCTGTCCGAAATCAATTTTGACGTAGGTTTCATCGTTGATGAGCAGGCATCCTTGGTACTTCGTCAAAACCTGCTGGTACAATTTCCGAGCTCGAGTTTTGGTGACGAAACTTCAACGTGCTTCAACGTTCTGTTTGGTTGCTTGCTGGCTCGATAAGAACGATATACTGCTCGCAAGCGAATTCTTCGAACGGTACTGCGAGCAGCAGCGTATTTTTGTGCGATTTCATCATCTGATAGTCCAGGGTTTGCTCTGACGGTTCTCAACACCTTCTGGTTCAGCTTACGGTCATATGTTCCACTACGACGCTTACCATGAGGCACTCGATCCACGCTCTTTCGCTACCTGAAACGTTTGAGCACATCATACACGGTTGATTTGGCGATTTTCAACGCTTTTGCGATTTTTATTGTTGGATTATCAACGTGGGTGTGCAGAATTTTTTCTCTCCTCTCGGCTTCCATCTGGAATAACTTTTGACTCACTGCACGAAACACCGATTTATACCACAGAAAGTGGACGCCTAGGTTAACAAACCGCTGAAAAAGAATTCTTGCAGCGGTCACTTTCCGTGCCGCTGCAACACAATAAGAGATTCCGGATTCTAACTGGACAGAAGTTTACTTTTCGATTTGTTCCACTTCCAACCTTCCGATCCGCAGTCAAGCGCTGGTCAAATGATCTAGTTACGAGCGCCCTGGTAGTGGAATCATCTGGAATAAACAAATTAAAGCATATAACATAAACACTAAAAAAATAACTAACATGAATGGTGTGAGAAACAAGTGGTGACCATTGAAACAAAAGTTATCTAAACAAGGGATACCCAGTGGAACAAAGTTCCTTTTAAGGGATCCCATGAAACAATTAAATTGATTAATTATACTTATAATAATATTGACAAGATATTTCTGGCAGTTGATACGGGTTTAGATCAAGAATACATTGATTTTGGATCTGTAAAACTGTTTTAATCTTATTTTAAATAAGGCTCTATTGTTGATCAATTTCAATTGCTGTGGAATTATGTTATAAACAGAAGGACCATAGAAAGATATTCGCATTTGACCAAGGCTACTGAATGCTCTAGATCTTGTTAAATTATTTGCGTATCGTGTGTTATGATCGTGATTTATATAGACTGTTCCAGAAAGTATAAGCACTTTTTCAAAATAACAAAAAAGTCATGTTTTTTTTAGTTTTAATAATTTTATTTGGCAAATCATATTTTTATTTGTGTTTTATATAATATTTTACTCTCGTTTAATCAAAATATATAATAAAATATCCAAGACTCCTAACTTTTCCAACATGACCTATTAGCTTCTGCACAGTGGTACTTCCCACCATTTTGACCACTTTTGGCAAATCTTTTTTAAATTTTTGGACGTCGTCCGCTGGTTTTATGAATTTTCGAAGCTTTGCTTTGGTTAAAGCCCAAATAGTCTCGATTGGCCGTGCCTCCGCGCAGTTCGGCGGATTCATGTCTCCTGGCACGAAACATACATTTTGACTTTTGTACCATTCTTAAGTGTCCTTTGCGTCCTTTGGAATCAATCGATATAAACACGAACCTAGGAAGCATTACGGAAGCATGGGAAGCGCTTATGAATAAGCTCAGGAAAACAGCTGTACAAACGATATCAAAGTATCACAAAATTCCAACCACACCTCGTAGAAGAAAAACAATGCAAATGTGATTGAGAGGCTTAAGAGTGCAAAAAGCAACTTCTCACATCTTTGCAACAAGTTTCATGAAAAAGAGCAAAGCGAATTTTTCATAAAATTGGAACATCTCAAATTGGGAGAGAGAATAACGAAAACACATGCTTATATGAAAAAACATAAAAAGAGAAGCAAGATGGTACGTAAGCCCTACATTTCGATGCAACATTGGACTACAGATGACAATAACGAGTTGTTACTCCCTCAGCAAATATCGGGGCCTGATTACGACGTTGCTGAATATCCTGATGCAGCGAACATCGATTGCATAGTGCAACAAAGCAAAAATGGGAAAGCACCCGGGATTGATAACCTTAACAAAGAGTTACTTAAATACGCTTCCAACAACACGATGGATGAACTCAAAGGAATTCTCAAAAGAATATGGAAAGAAAATGAAATTCCATCACAGTGGAAAGAGTCGTTGCTTGTACCAATTCCTAAAGTACCTCATCCAAAGTGCGTGGAAGATTATTGTAGGATATGTCTCAGTAGTGTAGGGTATAAAATTTATGCATCTTGGATTCTTAAGCAATTGATCGAAAATACGGTCCCTATCAGATCACATCAGGCTGCATTTCTGCACGAACGATCCACAATGGACCACGCATTCGTTACAAAACGAATTCTAGAAGAAAGGTGGAACGCAGGTGGTGATACCATTATAATGTCCCAGAACAGCAAAGCTTTTGATAAAGTGTCATTACGCAAGATTCCTGAAATTTTTAGGAAAAAGCGAACTCCGGCCCATTTAATAGCTAGAGTGGTAGAGTGTATCAGAGAAGAAACTTTCCAAACTCTCTGGGATGGGCAAAAATCCCAAGTAGAGAACAGGCGAATGGGGATAAAGCAAGGATGTCCTCTTTCTCCGTACCTATTTGACCTAATCATGGAAGACGTACTGCAGGCTGCACAACAGGACCTTGGTGATTTTTTGGTTATTGATCAACATACATCTCTGAAATTTCCAATTATTCTAGTATATGCAGATGACATACTAATAATTGCACAAAATAGGGAACAATTAGACAAAATCGTTCCAGTAATGGTGAAACATATTGAAACAGCTAACCCCATTACTAATAAAGAAAAAACAAAAATACTTGTCAGGACACCGTGGACAGCATATTAATATTGGAAATATGGTATACGATGTGTGCACCGAGATAACATACTTGGGTATTACCATCACATCTACGCTGTGCCGCCCCAAAACCATGCGATCACGCTGCAAAAAGGCAGTAAAGGCATCGAAAGTAGTTTTAGAATTCGCAAAGCAGAATAAGCCATCCCTGCAAGTTGGAAAAATGCTTTACGACTCGTTGGTAGTCCCCACCATGGTTTATGGATCGCAGGTATCGATGTTAACAAAAAAGAACAGAACATCCATCAGAAAATACGAAAGGCAGATTGTTGAAGAACTGGCGACTTGCTGTGCGGACCATGAAGGAAAAATCTCGTTAAACCAACTGCTCGAGAAGAAAACAGTTACCAAAAAGAAAACAGTTACCACTTCAAATAAGATACTGGAGTCAAGTCATACGGACGGAGGACTCCCAGCTCTTAGAGCTGGCCGCAAAATACAAAAACCATTATAAGGAGTGTATCGAATATAAGCTATCCACATACATTTGCGTTGTACGCATGTATTTGTGATGGTTTTTTATGCTCTGAACACTGCATGCTGTGCGTTTGACTGTCAGCTTTCTTTTGTTTACTTGTTTGTGCTGTTCAAATTCTGCGTTTTCAAAATGTCGCGTATTGAAAAGGAAGTGAAAATTAAGGTTCTGGACACATGGCTAAGTGAGAAGGGTATTACTATGCGAAAATTGGCGAAGCGGTTTGGAATTCATCATGCGAGTGTTAAAACTATCATTAATAAGTTTGGGGAACACTATTCTTTGGATGAGCTACCAGGAAGAGGCAGAAAACCCGGTTCTTTCAACCCGAAACTGGAGCAGAAAGTGGTATCTCTAATCATGAAGAACAAATCAATGTCAATACGTGATTTGGCCAAAAAAGCAGGAACAAGTGTCGGAATGATCCAGCGTATCAAGAGGCGAAACCACCTGAAGACCTACAAGAAGCAGAAAATCTCGAAACAAAGTGCAGAACAGAAGAAGCGAGCAGCAACAAGGGCCCGGAAATTGTATTCGCGTCTTTTGCAGCGTCCGGATGCATGCGTTTTGATGGACGATGAGACCTATGTAAAGGAGGACTCAAAAACCCTTCCAGGTCCACAATACTTTACTGCCGTCGTTGGGGAGGATGTGAGCGATGCGGACAGGTCGATTCAAGTGGAGAAATTCGGTCGAAGGGTACTGGTATGGCAAGCAATATGTTCCTGTGGTTTGAAGTCAACAATTTTTTACATTACCGGAACTATAAATGCGGAAATCTATCGATCTGAGTGTCTCCATAAGAGATTGTTGCCTTTATATAAGAAGCATAGTACACCTCCACAGTTTTGGCCGGATTTAGCGTCGGCTCACTATTCCAAAACCACTCTCAATTGGCTTGCGGAAAAGGGTATAGATTTCGTTGAGAAAAATATCAATCCACCAAATTGCCCTCAGCTTCGACCCATCAAACGTTACTAGGCAATCGTGAAGAGGGTCTTCAAGAAGACTGGTAAGGCAGCTGGGAACATGCAGGAGTTCAAAAAAATTTGGGCTCAAGCGTCCAAAAAATGCGATGCAACACTTGTCCGGAACTTGATGAAGAGCATTCGATCCAAAGTTCGAAAATTCGTGAAGGAATAACTTAAATTTCATCCGGTCTTCATTATGTTCAAGTTTAACCTCGTACAATAAAGGATCAATTTTTTGTATGACTAAAATATCGGTTTTCAACATAATTTGAAAGAAAGTTTGTGGATAGCTTATTTTCGATACACTCCTTAGGTATTGGCTAACTATTTCCTATTTGCAGGATGATATAACACATCAAAATACGTTGCTCTAGATTTGCAGCAGAATGTGGAGCCTCACCTGATTATAATAAATATAAGCTCTACTCAGGGTGCAAAACCGGCTTGTGGCAACATGTTTCGCACTCATACAATGTTGTTAGTTTATGTACAGATTGCAGAGCTGAAGAAACATTATCTTGATCAGAAAGCAATCCGCATGCTTTTAATAAGTCCCTGCAATTGGGAACTTTATTCCTTGGATATGAAATTTTCTGAGTCTAAAGTTTGTTTCTGAATGCATGTTCCGATAGCTCAGAAGTAAGCAGAGCTATTAACGTCTAAATATTGGCAGTTCTAATTATAGACTACATACAGCTTCATCAAATGTCTCAGGTGCTGAATAAGCTGCTTAAAACGCGTCCCGTACCCTATGTATGAAAGCTGCTGCTGGAAATGATTGGAGAATATAAACGACTGTTATGAATAATATGTAAAGGTTCAATTCATACTCCAGCATGTTGCATTGTGATTCTTCAAATGACTATCCTTCAAAATCAACAAGCGGTAAACACAGTGATGATGAATTGGGCATAATAGATTGAAGGTTATTTATCGCGTTACTTGAAAAAACCCAGCACGAAACAATACAGGTTGGCTTGTTCACATGTGATAGCTAAGATGATGTTATATCCACCAATCAAGGATTCATCCAAACGCAGCAAAACATACTCATCTAAAGCCTGCTCACGTGGAATTTCGGAAACCAAAATAAGAACAGCAAAAAAAAAAAAAATGTACACATAATTCAACAAAACCGATTGATTGTTTCACAATAATAGAGAGTACATTAGAAAGAGTTGATTAAGATGTTAATCCTTCTTTCCGTAAAATTCTCGAACTTTCTGTGGTGCACCCGCCATCAGGTTCCGTACTGTATCATCAGATAGGGAAGGTCCATTAATTATGTCACGCAGTAGGGGGGGGGGGGGTTCGAGAAAACGTGACGATCCATACAAAAAAATTTGAAGGTCCATACAAAAAACGTGACATGGGGGGGGGGGGGGGGTTACAAAAAGTCAATTTTTGCGTGACGTAATTAATGGACGTTCCCATACGCCCACCGTGAAGATTCTCCATCTGCTCTTGAAATCATCGGTACCATTTGCTTTCTTCGTAGTTTCGAAAAGTTTCCGCTTAACTAGAGCCCAGTACTTCTCTATTGGTTCTGGACAGTTTGGTGGATTGGCTGTTTTTGGCACGTATTTTACCGCTTGTACCTTAAACCATTCCAGGAGTTATTTCGCATAGTGCCAAGAGGCCAAAACAGAGCTGGAGAGTCATGGCTTCTGATAAACGGTAGCAACCGCTTTTGCAGACATTCTTTCTCATACACATCCTTATTGATAGTGCCGGTAGAGACGACACTTTTAGATTTTCGAACACAACTACACATGACCTGCCAAATCAAATACTTCTTTGTCCGGAGATGCTTGGCAACAGCGTTCCCTTGCATTGCGGTATAAAAAGCCAGACCCGGAAGCTGTTTATAGTCTTCGAGTACGAATGCTTCATCCTCCATTATGATACATGAAAATGTTTGCTAAAAATTGGTGCAAAGCTTCTTAGCACGACTTTTTGCGAAACATTTTGCTTGTCATCACGGATGGGCACCTTTTTCACTTTGTACGCCTTCAGTCCTTGTCTTTGCTTCACTTTTTATACGTATGATTTTGACTTCTCAACTTTGCGAGCCACATTTCACACAGAAAGATTGGGATTTTTCTCAATAATGGCTACCACCTTCTTGTCCATTTGTCGGGAGCATACTTTCCGATTTGTTCCACTTCCAACCTTCTGATCCACAGTCAAGCGCTGGTCAAATGATTTGCAAACATAAAACACGGTACTATTCGGTAGTTTTAGTTTCTTGGCAAGATCGCGTACCGATAAATTCGGATTTTGCTGCCGTTTGTACAAAATACGTTTGCGCACTTCCACTTGAACCGACGCCATTTTACTGAATGTAACAAAAATGTAAACATGTTGTACCACGAAATAAAGTGGCGAGTTTCAGCTGTCATATAAGTGAAACGTTTCAACGATTCGTGAAATAATTCAAAATCTACACTTAAAGAAAGGAGTCAGAAATTTAATGTGGATAGGCTTTACAGAGTTGAAGTTTCCAGTGATTCCTACACCTTTGGAACGGCTGCTACTACCCAAGTAACACCACTTGTCATATTCATGTTAATAATACACGTTTTAGACCAAGCTCATGTTTTTTTTCTAACGTCAATAACTTAATTTCATACACGCGTATAACCGAAAAAGCGCAATAAATGTGGCATTTTTGAACATCTTTTAGGTCATACCAGATGTTTTGTAGAACATCCACAAGACAAATATTATGTTCTATATATGCTTCCAACAGCATGCTTATAATGATATATTTGTCAAAGCAAGCACGGTATGAACAAAGAAAAAAAAATATAAACAAGATTTTTTAATGGCGAAACGATGTCGTAGCTAACGGTATTTTACGCGTTAGAGATGATTGTTTATAACTTTTTCAAATAGGAAGTTAAGAGTGCTTTACGCATAGAAGTTGTATCAAAATTGTATGTGCGGCTCAAGCTTAGCAGTGCAACTTTCCGTTTTACCTTCCCTTATTTCATGCGCTATCGATTGGATTAAAAAACGTAGAAGGTACCCCGAATAAATTATTGAATTTTAGTGAGATTTCTTTGTGGTATTCACAAAAACCAACATGGCGATTTTCCAAGTCTACAGTCCTACAGTACAAGTCTACAGTACGGGTAAAAACATTAGTTAGACATTGGATTTTCAAATGTTCGTTTTTTTCTTTTCTGCGTTTTTTGTTGTGAAATTGAACCGAGTAATGTCAGTATGAATGAAAATACAAACACAATTTTTCTATTATGTTGTGCGTAGGTACATCTCAAAAGACTCCCCAACGAATTAAGCGTAACAATTTATAAAATTAACCAAACAATCTCCCAAACTTTTGCTTTATGTTACATTTGAATAAACAACTATGCCCCATTTTGGCTTCTATTTGAATCAGTGAGTGGCATCACAATCTTACATTTAGGTAGTGTTTTTTTTTATTCCAGTATTTCAAATAAACCTATTTTCAGCCGTCACTGTATTGGATTCACAATCTATTCTGAATAATTTCACTATTGCATGAGGATGTTAAAAACATGTTTAAAATTCATCTTGAATGCAACCTATCAACAAATTTACAAACATCTAGCATACACGCTATTTCCAAACAATCCAAAATGAAGTCCAAATGTGTGGAAAAACATCCTCTAAACTTTTTCAAGACCAGACATG
Source organism: Aedes koreicus (assembly GCA_024533555.2). Taxonomy (NCBI): domain Eukaryota; kingdom Metazoa; phylum Arthropoda; class Insecta; order Diptera; family Culicidae; genus Aedes; species Aedes koreicus. The sequence continues at coordinate 31,601 of JAHHFK020001436.1, forward strand.
TTTGGTATTTCATCCTCACTACTTTTTTACAACAAACTTCTTATATTCTTGTCAAAGAAGATGTTTCTGGTGTTACTTGGGTAGAAGGATAACGAGGGCACTCATCTAGAGTGAAAGCTAATCTCTTTCCCGATAAATATTCCAAACCGTGAACGTGAGCTATTTTCAAAATAACCTTCTTCTTGCAGAGCTACCCATTTGCCTCAACGTATCGTAATTCGCACTTCATTTTCATTATCAACAGGAAGAAATCTATACTTTTCCGTGAACGCGTTTGATTTTATCCGCACTGCATCGTTCAGGTTCGGCTTTAAACATCCATTAAAAGGTTCTAATATCCAGGTGAATTATTTTTCCTTTTTTTATTCATAATTATATAGTTCTGTAATACTAGGTCTCCTGCAAGGAGGTTCACGAGCTCTGGCAATCAACGTCCCAAGCAACACACCAGTTTTATAACGGTTGAAAATACATTTATATGACTAGATTTGGTTATATATAAGCTTACTCAACATTAAACCATGAAGATGTGATACTCGGGGTATATCAGCCTCCATTCTACTGATTTGCCCTTCGGTGAGGTCTTCCAGGGCCGGGTTCATGAAGCCAGTTCTCTCGACCATGGTATGATACACTTGAGAAAATCAACTTTCTTCCAGAAAATTAACTGTAAACCTCACTGCAAACAGTATGTAAGATTTGCAAATTATAACTCATTGGTTACCTCCGAATCATCCATGACCGTGTTGGGGAGAACTTCCTAGACGGATTACGGAGCTGACGACGACTCGCCCAGCTGGCTAATGCAGAGAAGGCAACGAAAAACAAAAATCCGGAACACGGATAGTGATTAAAATTTCCGTTTTTCTTGCGATGTCAGAAGAAAATTTTACTGATCGAATATTTAGAACCGAGGAATGTCGTTAACCCTGCGGTCGTGGCTTTTACAGAGCCCCACTGATCTCTTTGAAGCGATTCCACGGCTCTTAATCAAGGGCTTTCTTTGCCATTCAATAGCATCCAATCGTATGGCGTGTGACAATGATTCGCTTTTGCTGCAGGACAGTCGAGCAAATTCCACACCTGAAAACACATCGACTGTATCGGGAGTCAAACACTCAACCTTCAGATTTGCCATCCCCAAATGCACTGTATGTTTAAATCATTCACCAAATAATCTTAAAGAGCGGTGTGGATCTCTTCCGATGCCACTTGAAATAATACCACTCTGCCCCTATTCGGTACTGAACCACCCCTTTATGATCGAATTATCAAACTAGTCACTGTAAATTCGTATACATATTTGATGAATAGTTCTAATATTTATCCTCTCCCAGATGCATTTGGATGCACTTCTCCGCTGATTCTGTGGTATCATAACAAACATTCATTCGTGTAATGGCCAACATTCAGGGAAAAGCGCAGTGGAAAATGAAATACTGTGGACTTCCATATAAGCCGTTTTCCCAACGATGTTGCCCTGTTTTCCTAGAATTTTGAACAGTTTGCTGATGATAGCGGACCCCGTGAGCGGACTTTGTTCCCCGAACCCAACTGTGGCGATTGTAAATTTAAAACAGAAACTAGAGGCGGTCCCGTGCTGCATGAGCTTCTAGCAACATGGTCAATGCAATAAATCCAACGCCTCGAAGCAAAACTTCTCACGAATTGCATTTGTGAGGTGTTTCACGGCCGAAAAAACATCTAGGATACTTTACCAGGACTGATGGTGTTCGACGTCGGTTGCCCACGGGATAGTTGGCACACGTCCAGCAATGTAATTATCGCTCTTTATCCGTTATATGTTCTGAGCCGTGTACGTTTGAACTTTTTCAGTCGCCTTCGCAGCAGCGGCGCGGCGTAATTGGCTCTACAAGATTAACCAGACGAGCGAAAGTTGCTGCATATTACAGCTAAGAGCTTCATCCACATCCATTTGGCTGCATGTAGCACACGAAGAGAAAATGGCCTTCCTACTCGAGGCTTCAAAGGCTCACACTTTCACCTGCAGTTCATATGTTACGCCGTCACCGTCGTTTGTTGGTTTCCTGTTCAGAAGGTTCAGATGTGCATTTGCGAGATGGTAAAGTAAATTCTAACCCGCATCACTTTGTACGTAATTATTGACTTTTATATGACGGGTTTGGAACAACTTCCGACAGCTGGAAACAGCTTTCAAGAGTGGTTTCCTCGATTCAAAAATAAAGAAACCATTCAAGCAAACATGCAGAAGGGTTTGCTGATTTACGTGTTTACACTCGATACATTTTGCGCACAGTTGATTGTTTTTAGCCCTCTTAGACCAAAAGAAGGGTATTAAGATCGCTTGAAAATTCGACTTTTTATCCGAGGCCCAGAGGGCCGAGTGTCCGATTCAGCTCGACGAACTGAGCACATGTCTGTGTGTATGATATGTGTGTGTGTGTGTGTGTGTGTGTGTGTGTGTGTGTGTGTGTGTGTGTGTGTGTGTGTGTGTGTGTGTGTGTGTGTGTGTGTGTGTGTGTGTGTGTGTGTGTGTGTGTGTGTGTGTGTGTGTGTGTGTGTGTGTGTGTGTGTGTGTGTGTGTGTGTGTGTGCGTTACAAATAATGTCACATCGGTTTCTCAGCCATTTGTGAACCGATTTCAGTTCTGTTGACGGCAAATGAAAGCTACAATATTCCCATAGAACGCTATTGATATTTTTTTTTATTCCAACATTTCGTTACGCAGATATGAACGAAACAGTACTTGACGGCCTATTATAATAGTAATCAAACAGTTTAGTCTCCGATTACATACTGAGCTATTTGTGTACCGATTTTAGTTTTGTTAAACTTATAAAATTTTTGAATAACTGATCAAAATTTCATTAGGATTGGATAATCCTTCATGGAGATATGACCAAAACAATACCTGAGAGCATATAATTGTGAGATGAAAATATACTCGTTGCAGTTCAAAACCGAACAAGACCACTCACCCCAATCGATGCCGCTTGTATTCTATTGTTCTGCATCTGGTGCGTTGTATAGCACATTCAGCGAACTAGCCACACTATGCGACTCTATAGAATTAGAGTAGGATCGGTTGGCTCGAGTGGTCCGGTTTTGAACTGCAACGAGTATATTCGAAAATTACACAAAGTCTCCATTCACTATAACTACACAATTTTCAACGAACATGTACTTGTTAAGCATCTTGAATCCATATCGATAATCAAAATGGACGCTTAGGATTGTGTAATAATTCATTCTATGGACTGATTAAATGGAATTTCTAATATTTATGTAATTTTTCATTTTATATACGTAATATAAACAGGTCGTTAAAGACTATTAATGGCAATATTTTAATCACATCGATGAACAATACGTTCAGGATTGACAAATAATTCATTTTAAAAACTGAATGTATGACATATCGAATATTCCTGGTATTTCCTGGAATTTCTGATGAAAATATGTATAAAGTACCATATTGGCCACATTTGAGTTCGTAATTCTGGTGAAGTGTAAGAAGGGTTCAGTCTCACCATCGGTGGATTAATTCAGGTTTTACGTGTTGCATCCAGTGCCGTTAAAAATCAATTCACCCGCTATCAAATGAACTGAAAATGAAGACAACCTAAATGGACAGACCAATTATCTTCGTGAATTTGAATTTTTAAATGACAGTATTCTCTTGACCAGAGCAACCGCTGAGTTTCGAAGTCGTTATTTGGTTTTGTTCATTCATCGATGGATGATCATTATCGCCTAAATACGCTGCTGTCAATATCAATATTGAATTTCATCTACGTGGGGATGATTTTGAGTATCAAATGAGGAAACAATATTTGTTTCTTTTGATGTAAACAAGGGGTCGGTCAATCTGATCAATTTAAAATCTTCAAAAGATTTCAAATCTTTCAAAAAGATCGGGCCACTGATCGGGCAATCTTTGTAAAACCAACTTACACTTTTACTTCAGTCAATTAATTTTTTTCGTGCACCCCTATTAATTATTTATGTTTTCACCGTCAATAATGGAAATATTTGCTATCAACCTCTGGCAAATGGCTAAGTGACGGTAAATCAACAACAATCGCGCCAAAAGAAGAGCGACGATGATATGGATCATACTAAGAAGGTCATAATCAGTTATTTGATTCAAACGGATTTGACGGGAGCGGAACCATTGGATTTTAGACTGGTAAGTAAGTTAACTGTATCAATTCGGATAAGGATACTCGAAACGTAACGCGGAATCCACCGGAAGGCACCCGATATGTGTTCAAGCATCGATTATTTATGGCGGCAAATCCATTTTATAAATCTGACAAAGCCAAAGGTTTGCTCCCGCATTGGGATCCTGCTGTCGGTCGATTGAGTCGCGAGGTGGAGATCGCTGAATCACCAGCTATCTTCGCCTAATAGGACGACGGGCGCTTTGTAGTCATTGAAACCATGTTTAGTGGTTGCATTTAACCGGCAGTGATGCACATTCCGAATGCCCATGGAATGTTTGTGACAGGAACTATAACGGCCTGGCTATCAGCGCAGACAACTAGGTGACCATCTCTATCCTGATCGATAACCGAGTGTGCGTTCACATTTTGCAGTATAGACGTAAGATCCTTTTTGGGTTTACCTTGTCTAGTTATTTATCGTAAATTCTTTTTTTTCAGATTCACTCCCGGCGTGGGTAGATATTGGCGAGATAGGCAATTCAGTCATTACGCTCTGCTTCAGTACGTACAGTCCATCGCAAAATTGAGTGCACACACCTGCTAGTTCACATTTTTCTAACATTTCCAAGACAAATATTACTATGCATGAAAATTTGCCATGGAGTTCAATAAATTAATCTTGCAGCTAGTTTTTTAGAATTGTCGAAAATATGATAAATGAGCCATTTTCAATGTCGCAAAATTGAGTGTCCACTTTTGTGTTCGTCAACATATTTCATTTTATGTATTTATCAATTAAAAATTTCCGTGATGTTTTATAACAGTGTCACTATGAGCATCTGTTAGCTGCTAGCAGAGTGGTCAAATTCATTGTTTACTGCAATTCAACTGAGTTCTAATCGAAATGGCTACAAAAAGAAAGGAAACGGATATTAATACGCGAACTCAGGTAATAAGTCTGTGCTGCCGTGGAAAATCATTGCGGGAAATTGCTGAAATCATTGGTAGACCACATTCGACAGTATTCAAAATTATCAAAAAGTGGAAATGCGAAGGGACTGTGAAAAATCTTGCTGGTAGAGGGCGAAAGCGTATTCTAACACCTGGAGATGAACGGAAAATTGTGAGAACATTACGAAAAAATCCTAGAACAAGCATTCCGAAATTGGCTGTGGAGGTTGCTGACAACATTAAAAGACCCGTTAGTGCCGATACCATCAGACGCGCGGCGCACAGACATAATTTGCATGGCCGAGTTGCTAGGAAAAAACCACTTCTCTCAAAAGCAAACATCAAAAAGCGGCTGGAATTTGCAAAAGAACATGTGGACAAACCTCAGGATTTCTGGAACACAGTAATTTTCACCGATGAAACGAAAGTGAACTTGTTTGGATCGGATGGAAGGCAAATGGTGTGGAGAAAGCCAAGATCGGAGCTGCAATCACAAAATTTGTGCCCAACCGTTAAGCATGGAGGAGGAAGCGTAATGATGTGGGGCTCGATGGTGGCTAGTGGAACCGGCACTATGGAGTTTATAGAAACGACCATGGATAAAATGGGTTATCTCAACATCCTGAAACGAAATCTTCAACCTTCGGTGCAAAAATTGGGATTACCACGGGTTTATTACTTCCAGCAAGATAATGATCCCAAGCATACCTCCTACGTAGTACGTGAGTGGTTGCTCTATAATGTCCCGAAACAACTCAAAACTCCTCCCCAATTACCTGATTTAAATCCTATTGAGCATTTGTGGTGTGAGGTTAAGAATCGACTAAAAAATGTTAACCCAACAAATAAGTACATTAAATTGTAGTTATTGGACCGGTGATACATCGTATTTTTTGTTGCAATCAAGAAAGTGCATGTTGGTAGTGTTTACTTTGTACTGTCAAGAGAAAGGAAACAGGATCAGGTGATTTAAAAATTACTTTATATTAAGTCTCACTAATGTGACTTCCTTCTTTCAAGATGCAAGAGATTAATTTATTTGAATAAATTGTGGTAGTTTGGGATTACACACGAAAAAAAAAACGTAGAGGAGAAAACGTTGTTTTACACAGATATTGAGAAAGTATAATAGGTCTCCAGAAGTCCAGATTCATCGAAAATGATCGCTGGTCAATCGTTAAATTCTTGCGTATAAAATTTTCACCTCTGCTCCGTTAATGATTATGGCAGCAATTTATTACGATGACATCGACAAGATGCGCTCAAATGGCTTAGTTTCTTGGAAAAATGGTACTCCTTGATTGCAGGTCTAAATTTGTCTGCATCGAGACGAGTGTGTTTATTCTCCGTTTCGCGCGAAGCGAGACGGAAATTCTCACTTCGTTGTCGTGTGACAGTTCTCTCTCTACTCCGATACTCGACTCGAGTGAAGTGAGAAGTTCATTTCACGTCGAGTGAAAGAGTGAAGTGTCTAGAACGCCTTGTTCATTCGGACAACTGTCAAACTGTGGCGTCTTTTTTCAGAAGGTCGTACAGTTTTCAATTGTCAAAAATTGTTTTTTGTTATTCTTCTGTTTTGTTAATTTATCTTGTAAAATGAAAAAAGAGATCAATAAAAATACATCTATATTCGATTTTCCATCCAGTCACATTGATAATGTCCATTAATAAATGGTTCTCTTAGCTATTTGTTCTATGTAGCTTATTTCGGGAAATAGTTCTTTTTATAAATCACACTAGAATTTTGGCATACATTCCAGTTTTTTCGAAACAATTTTTTGTTTGTTTTCTAGCCTCAAATCGTTTTATTGGTCAAATAGTGTATTTCGTTTGCAGTTTTATAATATCATTCTTATTTTGAAAACCTTCTGATACATACTCAGTAGCCCTGTGCTAAAATTTGTTTGCTTGTCGCGGCTACGTGTTATAATTGTGCCAGTCACGAAAAATGAGCTGTTTTGAACTTTGGTATAGCAGATTGTATTTGAGGCGCACGTCAGCTTCATTATAAGCCCGAAAAAGCTTGTAAAATAGTTAATGCATGCTGTGCTCTACATAACCTTCGCATAAAATTTAATGTATCATTTGATGAACCGTTACTACAATTGGAAGCCCCATTTCCCGAAGAAAATGCAAACGAAGAAGAAAATTTAACGGCTATTAACGTCAGAGATGAGATAATGCATGCTATTTTACAATAATACTACATGTTTGCTGAAAATAAATTACACGCCATTAAAATAGAGTTCAACCTTTTATTCATTTGATTTCCACTTTTACTTATTCACACGGATATCAGTTTTTTATTCCTTCCTCTCTTTGCGCTCAAGAAGCTCAAGTTTCTGTTTCTTATACATCAACAGTTCCAACTTATACTCTAATGCTTCCTTCCTGTCTTTAGCTTTGAGCAGTCTAGCCTTTTGTTGCTTCACTTCTATCTCGCGCAGCTTGAACATCTTTCGAGCGTACCGTGCGCATTCTCCGGTATGCTCGACGATCTTCTTCATACAGTTTGTCTGGTCTGTCAACAAGTCTTGCCTAAAATCACCGCTGTTATGTTTACGTCGTTTACGTTGCGTGGGGCGAGAGCTACTGTAACCGTTCTCATATGTTTCTGTTTCCTCATCGTCGTTTCCTTCTTGGTCATCTTCCTCAATCATGCTTGGTTCGATGTTACCTGATAGCAGCGGCGGTGGTGACGATGTACTGTGAGGTTGACTAGGACCCGGCGTAGAGCTTGATGGCGATGCAATTGGCTGATGTAGACCGAAGACAAAACCTAGAAATACATTTTCTTATAATCTAAATTGACGTATACATATGCTATAAGCAAAGAGCATTGGAACGTTTTTAAAGAGTTTGTTTTCTATATATATGAAATACATACCGGAATGGTTGACCGTTTTGTCCAATGATAGTAACTTCACGACGGCCTCTTCGGTTGAAGATAACACTTTCATTAGGTTTAGCCCACCACCGGTAGCTTTGGCCTCGCGTTTGTTGTAAGCCAACTTGTTTTAGATGCTGCTTTTGAAGTCAGTCCAAACCTGCAAAACCTGCAAAAGTGTATTTATATACACAAAAAAAACACGCGATTTTCCAATCCGGGCCGAGTTGAATTGTATTACGTAACACTCGGTCCTCCAAGCCTTATCGGAATTCAGTGCCGTATAGTCTTCAATTGACCAAGGGTAAAAATGCAGAGAGGTAGCGTTGTGTGCAGGTGAACAGTTAGTCGGGAATCCTTCCTCCTTGTTTCTACATGCATTTGTGGTCATTATTTATCCTTCACAACATGAGCTGGATAACATTTAACCTGTAGAGATTACTAACTGAATAACAACCTACATACAACTGTACCTTTATGTTTAATGTTGTTCGTTTGTATCGAACCAAACTTATGTTTTGTCAATAGAAGAGCTTGGAAAACAGTTGTTCCAGAATTGCCGAATAACTCACCTTCTGCCAGTCTTTTTCAATTCGTATCGGGGGTCCTAGACTGTTCAGTGCTTTCGTCAGCTCCTTCCATACATCGTTATACATTTCACGGTTGATCCTAGAAGCCTCGCAGAACTTTTGCCCTCTGGCCACCGACGGATGTTCTTCCATCCGCTCAACCAGCAAAGTAAATTGTTTGCGGTTGGTTACTCGAATACTAAAATTGAATATATTCATGAATAAATGACTTTTAATGAGCAAAAAAACTTACCGTTTCACTTCCATTTTTCTTTTTGAATCTGTTCTCGATTGCTTCTGACGTATCGACAGAGCTCGCGCGAAAATCTCACATGAATCAGGCTTTTGACGTTATACATTGACTATGGGAATACAACGTAAGTTCATGCGAGTTCATTTGTATCGACAATTGTCACTCCGTTCGGATACGGGAATCGCGTGACATACACGAATCGAGTAAATTCGCGTTGCGCGACACGGAGAATAAACACAGAGGTTTTTCAAGTTTTCATTCTTATGTGATCTAGACTTCTCCTGTCGAAACATCGGGAGAGCTCAGGGGAGTTTAATCTACATCGTTTCCCAGTTCTTCTTCTTCATATGACTACGAACAACGCCGAGTTGGACTTCTTCATGTTTTTCGTTTTTCTTTTCGTCATACAGACCACGAATGATTCCGCAGCCTTTTCACCGGATATGTATACATTTTCACCTTTCTGTCCTTTCTGAAGTGAGTTTTTCAGCACCATGGTATCGCTCGAACTCAAGCCGTGTCATAACGAAATGAGAGGTTCTCAAACACCTGAAGGAGTATTTTTTCCGCAGGTTTAGCGTTTCATCGGCCACCCGGTGGCTAGAATTTGTCCAGCGAAGGAAAATAGAATCTATTAAAAGCTTCTGGCTTTAGTATGTGCTTTCCTGACACATTGAGTCGTTTTGATGAACGTCGCATCATGTTTGTATTAGCAAGCAGTAGATATTAATTTAGGCTTTCGCTAAAAATAATAATTCGTATTTGTTTGTATAATATTGTAACTATATGTTAGATGTCTGCTGAACCCTCCCGTGTGAAACAACAAAAACTATTATTCTTAATATGAAAACATATACAAATAAGTAGGCATGGTTTTATTTTAAAACACTGAAGTAAAACAGCAGCCTGTGTCAAACTGTCATAAAAGATTTTAAATCTTTAGATCATGAAGTCTGACCCCTTGGATGTAAAACATGATGTTTATTTTTTTAAGCTCAGATCGATAGGTTACAATTACTAAAGGTTGTAATTATGATAAAAAAAGGGTAGTAAGACTCTGTCATTGACTTTAGTGACACTATTCAAAGTAATCATTTTGGTTGAATTGAAAATGAGTTTTGATGTTTGATGATCGCCTTACGATTTTAACAAAGCTGTCCTGGAAACTCCAACTCATCAACTGTATCAAGAAACAAGTAGTCATTGAAGCATAATGAGTTGCATTGTTCATCGCCCTTGATATTGACGTCTGAAATTTTCAAAACAACTCAAATTCAACTACACTGACTTGAAATGCTTTTCATGGCGTATGATAGTGGCTATGTACATGGTGTCTCACAATAGGTGTCACTAAAACAAAATGGGATTACAACAAAAAAAATCAACCAAATCATAGCATTTATTTTTCATTTGTACAACAAAAAAAATCAACCAAATCATAGCATTTATTTTTCATTTGTAAGATACATGTTATAGAAATAAACCATATTAATTCAATTCGAATCTCTCGCCCTTTTCCTTGATAACTTTGCGCAAACGATTTTTAAACCCATCGCAGCTGGCACGCACGATTTCTTGAGGAATTTGGTCCCAAATATCAACCAAAGGTTTCATGAATCGATCTAAAGCAAGTTCTTTCGTAGGGCCTGTATGTTGAAGCATATAACCCCAAACAAAGTAGTCAAGTGGGTTCAGATCCGGTGAAGATGCAGGCCATTCTTCGCTTGTGATGAAATTCGGCAAATTTTCCGCGCACCACGCTTGTGTCTTCTTTTCCTTGTGAGCTGGAGCAGAGTCCTGTTGGAAACAATATGGTGTATTCCCATACAGCGTTGAAGCATGAGGAAGCAGATGGTTCTTCAAAACCTGCTCGGAGTAATATTCAGTGTTGATTTTTACGTTAGGTTCTATGAAAAGAAGAGGAACTTTTCCTTTTCGTGAAACGGCGCCCCATACCATGATTTTCGAAACATTCTGATAGCGTTCTACAGCTAGTTTATCTCTTGAAATATTGGCAAGACTTTTGCCATAAACACAATCATTTTGTTGATTATGACTGTTCTGAAGGAGGAAGAGCTTTTGATCCGAAAATAAAATCTCGCAGTCACCGTGCCGAACCAAAAGATTTCTGCTTCTTTGGACCCTGGCTTGCTTTTGACAATCCGTCAACTCGTGAACCTGTTGTTTCTTGTACGGCTTGCATTCCAGATCATGTTTGAGGAGCCTGTTCATTTAAACAATTTGAAATTGTTTGCTCAATTTACGGCCAGAAACAGCCGGATTACGTCTTATTCGCTCCCTCACACATTGGATTTTGTTCTTCGCTCTGGCACATCCTTTGTGTTGAGAATGGACAATTCCAGTTTCCCGTTGAACCGTTTCAAGGTTCGAAAAACAAAACGCTTACTCACTCCGAACTGCTTAAGGCTATTGAATATCTAACACGGTCTAAGCTTTTGCAAATGTAATTTTAAAACTTGCTCCCGTATGGCTTCCATGGTAGCTGATAAATATAAACAAACGGAATCGCTTATTTATCTTCAGCCATAAGCTGTCAGAAGAATACACTCAAAACGGGTATCATCAATTTCGCTGTTAAAATTACCCAGCTGAAATAAACCAAGACTGGAAAAAGGTGACACCTATTGTGAGACACATTGTAAGTACGCTATGTGAAAGAGTGGGAAATTAAATTCCAAACCAGAGCTCGAAAAAATTGACATCCCGCCGTGTACAACGAGTAAAAAAAAAAAATTCAGAGTGCACAATTTTCTCTATCTTCATTTCGTTCTATCAGTCAAACAACACATTCGTGTCGACTTATTTTGCCATGTTCCGTCATTCCGTTGTCCCTGTGTTTCACACAACGCACAAGCGAAGAATGGCCTTCATCTTCACCGGATCTGAACCCACTTGACTGCTTTGTTTGGGGTTATATGCTTCAACATATAGGCCCTACGAAAGGGCTTGCTTTCGATCGATTCAAGAAACCTTTGGTTGATATTTGGGACCACATTCCTCAGGAAATCGTGCGTGCCAGCTGCGATGGGTTTAAAAATCGTTTGCGCAAAGTTATCAAGGAAAAGGGCGAGAGATTCGAATTGAATTAATATGGTTTATTTCTATAACATGTATCTTTCAAATGAAAAATAAATGCTATGATTTGGTTGATTTGTTTTTCTGTGATTCCATTTTGTTTTAGTGACACTTATTGTTAGACACCCTGTATATAAACATGAATTTCTGTCTGTCTGTCTGTCTGACCCTTATAGACTCGGAAACTACTGAACCCATCGGCGTGAAAATTTGTATGCAGGAGTTTTTGGGGCCGTAGAAGGATATCATCAAATATTTTACCTAATGAGAGATCGTAGTGTGCGGGGCACGAAGCAAGACGTGAAAAAAAAATTTCTTGTCATTTTTGCTCCGTTTTGATTTTATTTTTATTTGTATTGTTGTTTTTCAATTTCGGTCGTGGAGTGCTCTCCGGAGTGTGCTTCCATTGATTGTTACGGGAGTGCCAACCGACCACCATCATACTTTGTGCTTTGCCCCAACGGTGTCCTTGCTACGATTGTGTGTGCCTTGCTCACTACCCTAGGATGTGGATCAATCGTTTCTATAAAATCTAGCACATGAAGTTTTTCGACAATGTTTCGACGTAATTATCAACTGGACTTAATTCTGTGCATCTAGTCGGATTATGAAGAAATTGTGCAATTAAACGATACCCGTGTCTTCAGTCTTCAGCTGGAGGATAAGAGCATTGCTCGATGCTAGTTGCCTGATCGAGCTTTTTTTGGATTGGACACATAATTAAATAGAATCTAGCTAAGTACTTTTCCCTTTTTATATAAGTAGAGTTTTAGCTCCTGTAACATTTGTTGTTCAGCGGGGGAAATTCCTGTAATCGTACAGTATGTAAAAAAAGTTTATCCACCCCTTCTCACTTGGCACATTTGCTTCAAATAATCCACCAAAACATTGAAAAACGATTTTTAATATTAAGTTTATTTCTCAAGGAATAAAAAAAGAGTCAAATAACGATAATTTGATGTAAAAGCACGAACTGTTCGTGTCTGAGACCAAATATATAAGAAAACGATAAAAAATAATGCAAAAAAAGTATATCCACCATAATCCTGAAAATCATTCAATATTTCGTGTGACCTCTCTTGGCTTCAAGGACAGCTTGACATCGTCGTGGCATTGACTGGACAAGCTTAGCAGTCGTTTCTGGTGCGATTTTGTCCCATTCAGTTACAACAACTTGTCGTAATTGCTGAATGCTTGATGGTTTGTGTTCCTGAACCTTAATTTTCAAAATAGACCAGCGATGTTCTATTCGATTAAGGTCAGGAGACTGTGCTGGCCACTTCAAAACATTGATTTCCTTTTCCTTAAACCATTGGGATACCAGCTTCGATGTGTGCTTTGGATCCCCATCTTGCTGGCACGTGTATCTCCGGCCCAGCTTCAGCTTTTGTGCACTTGCTGAAAGTTTTCGTTTCAGTATGTCCAGATAAACCTCCTTTGTCATTATTCCGTCAATGATTTCGAGTTCTCCAACGCCAGACGAAGCCATTGAACCCCAAACCATGACTCTTCCTGCACAGAAAATGATAAAATTAATGATGTTGCAATAACTCACCTCCACCATGTTTGACTGTAGGCTTTAAACACTGGGTTTTCAGACTTTCACCGGTTCTGCGCCATTTTTGTGTGATACCATCAGACCCAAATAGCATTATTTTAGTCTCGTCTGACCAAATGACCTTTCTCCAACCATCGACTGTCCATGTAATATGATCTCGAGCCCACTTCAATCGTTTTTTAATGTTTTTCGCTGACAACCATGGTTTCTTAATTGCCACTCTACCCTTCAGACCTTGTAGATGCAATCGATTTCGGATTGTTTGAGGTGTCACATGAAAATTCTGGATCTTGTTCCGCCTTGTTCTGACGATAGCCCTGTCATTCCGGGAACTTGTCTTCGCCGGTCGCCCTGATCGCTTTCTGGTGTGAAAGAACCACTCTTTTTGTACTTCTGAACAATTTTGGCAACCGTATCTTTACGTATCTGAACGATATTAGCAATTTGACGGTAGCTTTTACCGCACTTGTGGTGATGCTTTATGATAAGTTTTCGGATACTCAGCGAAATTTGTGCGTTTTTAAGCATTTAGAAACACGAGAACTCAAATTTGAATCATGAAAGCTTCTACACTACGAAAGGATAACTGTATGCAATGTTTACATTCGAAAAAGTGACAGGAACCGCTCAATACACGGCAAAATGGTACTAAGCATGTTTGGGTGTATAATTTTTTTTTGCATGTTTTACTTCCCTTTTCTGTTGATCTTGGCATAGATTTTCAAGAGCAAGATTAATTCAAGTTTATTTAATGGTATAATGATGGGTACTATATAACGGACCAAACGCATAACAACACTCATTTTATCAACTAATATTTGAATCGATAACAGGAAAATTGTAAATTTGAAGCAGGGGTGGATATACTTATTTTACATACTGTACATAATTTTTTTGACCGTTTGGTCCAATCTAAAGCTATTTACAAACCATGAATATGTGAATGTGTGTGTGCATGTGTGTGTGTGTGTGTGTGTGTGAGGAATAGTGTGTCTGTGTGTATGTGTGTGACCGTATGACTCTGTATCGGCGCGCCCTTCTTCTCTTTTCAGAAAGCGAGTAATGGCGCTATAACCATAAGCCATAAAAAGCTAGGACAAGAGTTAGTGCTCATGTCCCAACCGACAGACAAGCTCTCACGCAAGAAAAGGCACTACACTCTTGGCTTTGGAGCCTGGATACAAGTAGCAAACGCCTGAGTTCCAGCCCAGAAAAGTGGACAACAAAGGAGTGCATTAAATTTCTTAGCTTCATCATTCCCAACGACCAATGTACATATAAATGTATATGTATGCTTTCTCGCCAAGGAAAGCCTCCCGCACAATCCCATCCAACTTCCAACTCCAGATGTCTATGAAGGTAGCATGAGTTCTCAGCATCTTCTGAAGTAGACATCTAATCAACACTTCCCTCCCATCCCTTGCTGATCATAAGGACCTGGCCAGGTGTTGTGCATAGAGATCGATGGATGAAGAGCCTGTCATACCCAAGGCAGCTCTTCTGGCGCTTCCATAGTCTCTACAACAGCCAACCCAGGATTGTGTATGGCCGGAAAATGCTATGCTGATATGCTATGCTAGGAGTTTTTGGGGCCGTAGAAGGTTCTTATGATGGTTAGAGACCTTTTCATCTTCTGGAAGGGGGGGGGGGGGTCTCCCATACAAATGAAACACAAATTTCTGCATAACTCTTGAACAAATCAAGCAAATGGAACCAAATTTGGCATGTGGAGATTTTGTGAGGGAGAAATATTTCTTTGGTGGTTTGAGACTCCTCCACGCTCTGGAATGGGGATTGGGGCTCCCATTTTAATGAAACATACATTTCTGCTAAACTCAACAACTAATCAAGCAAATGGAACCAAATTTGGCAGGTGGAGGTTTTTGAAAGCAAGAAATGTTTCCATGGTGGTTTGAGACCCCTCCTACTTCTGGAAGGGGGGCTCCCATACCTCTTTCAGAGGGTGGAAGGGTCACCCTCTGAAAGAGGGATGGGGGCTCCAATTTATATGAAACACACATTTCTGCTTAACTCAAGAACTAATCAAGCAAATGTTACAAAATTTGGGAGGTGGAGGTTTTTGAAAGCAAGCAATGTTTCTATAGTAGTTTGAGACTCCTTCCCCTTCTGAAATGGGGGCCTCTCACACAAATGAAACATATATTCCAACCAAACATGAGAATTAACCAGGTAACTTAAACACAAAATGTGTATTTCTCGGGTATGAAGTATGTTCTTTTAGAAGTTTGAACCCTTTCTTAGGCAAGAAAAAAACTAATTCCAAAAAACAACCATAAACGTGCCATTAAATTTTCATTCATTTAGTTGCAAACGTAGTAGCGCTCGCACCTAAATCAGCTAGTAAGTTATAAATATTGTTATATAAGAGTATTTCGTACTGCTGATGTTGTGGCAAAACAATCTCGTTTTATACGTTACGCATGTATTTTTCTTGTATACACGACTTAATTTTTGACTAAAATATGACCAAAATAACGTACTGAGGTGATCAAAAACATGTTTAAGGTCACATAAGAAGTTCTAAAGATGCACTGTATAACATGTTTTTGACACGGTGATGTCTTATATAGGTACTTTACAGCATCACAATAACAAATAGGTTCTTATCAAGTTTAAACAAGGAAAACCAATTGCAGAAATGCATGAACATCACCATTCAATTCAAAAAGTATCAAACCAACAAATGTTAGCAAAGATTGAATTTGTTAAGGTTGTTAAGGTTTGTTATGAGTATGATGGTTTCATTATTTTGAAACATTTCTGCTTATCTTGCTTGCCATACTTGCCAGAGTACGCCGCTTCTTAGGAATTCATATCGCTTCACTGACTACGCCTCTTCGCTTTGACATCAAGGTAACTACGCCGAACCAGATCCATTGTTAACGATCATATGACTCCGTCCGTGTGGCATCAAGTGACGAATAATATCCTCTTCATCCATCTCAGCTCCAAGCCTTCAATTTCCCACTCAAGCTTGTTAAAGCGGAGTAAATGGTCCAGTAGTGGGTAACTTTCGTTGTAACGCATCACCAGAACCCAAGTAGCACACTTGTTGCAAATCAGTTAAAGTAACTGATATGCAACTGTTTTGAGTCACAATCAAGTTGCTGCAACCTATTTCGACGGATGTGTGTTGCTTGGGAAGCTACTTCTTCCGAAGGAATCAGCTGGTGATACTCCTCCGTTCGAAGACATTGCGTAAAGCATCCCAGATCTTCTATGGACTCTCCTTGTCTTTCACGTAATCCAACTGACTGTCAGCAATCGACTGGATCAATACGGATCGAAATTTGTTATCCTCTTCAACTCGGGCTTCACGTTTGATTTTCTTCGCTGCTTTCTCTGCCGCTGCGTCCGCCTTCGGAATGATTCAAAAGTTCTCCTCTTCCGACTCCCTTTCGATGCACTGCAACACTTCCAACTGCTGCAGGTGGAAGTTACGGTTGTTGAATTCAGTAATATCAAAGGGCCTTATTCGGAGAGATTTTACTTCATCCTGCACTCCGCGAAATACTGCGACGATTTTTATCCGAAAATTATGTGTTTTTCACTGGGTTCCTAACCTCTCAGCAGAGCAAAAACAAAAACACGAGCTTTACTATTTGTCGGGACTTGAGTAGCCTTCCATCGGCGATCGTGTCGAGGGGTGCCGGGTATCGAGAATCGGAATCGGGGATTTACTATCTTCGTAATGAGAAGACTGTATTTTTTCCATCTATATTGCATAAACTCACTTACAAGAATGAATGTGTCATCCTCAAATTGTGCATGGCATTCTTCGATTGAACATTATCTAGGTTGGCCTGCTACACTTTTGAGTGCAAAAGAACTGATAATAATATTCATTTGACGTCTTTATTTACATGGTCGTTCAAGGTTAAAGGTGCACCAAATATATGTCACATGTTTAAATTAGAGTAGCCAAATTGTCTGTACTAGGGATGTCATCGAAAAAAAACTGGCAACGCTTATGATGCGCTCACACATGCACGCGTAAGACTATCGGTCTGAGTCTACACAGAAAGAAAATAATGAATTTTAACAGGCGCGTAAAATTTTCCCTCGTTTAATTCCAAGCCAAAGGAGGCGTGAACAACGAAATTGTTTGCAATCTTTCAAGGCTCCATACAACAATGTATGCAATCTTTCATACAACAGGCTAGACTCAGGCATTATCTGGCTTAAATTTACATGAAACATCCCATTATTTTCTGCTGAATCTAGCATACCCTCTATGTGCATTAGATAACGCAGAAAATTCAATGTTTCGTTCTATATGTGTACCCTACATTGGACACGTTCATCTGTCAACAACTTGATCAGCTCCTGAAATTTCGGTAAACAGTGAGATGCCGCGAATCTAAAAGAGTGTTAAAATTAAAGTGGTGGACTCGTGGCTTCGTGAGAAGGATGTTTCGATGAACAAAATAGCAAAACGTTTCGAAATTCATCACGACAGCGTAAAATCTATCATCAACAAGTTGATAGGGGAAAAGGACGAAAACCATGTCCAGATGACCCAAAATTGGATCGGAAAGTAGTCAATCTCATTCTTCGGAACAGATCGATGTCGATTCGTGATTTGGCCATAAAGGCTAGTGGTTGGATTGGTGCAAATAATCGTGGAGCGGAAAAACCTGAATACTTATAAAAAGCAGAAAATAGCAAAACAGAGGGCTGAACAAAAATCCAGGACGAAAACCCGGGTCAGAAAGTTACAGAGCCAACATTTGAACGACCGTCTGCTTGCGTATTGATCGATGACGAAACATATGTGACAGAGGACTGCAGAACACTTCCAGGACCGCAATTTTACACCAAATTCATAGGCGAAGATATGAGCACCTCCGAAAAGCCGTTCGAGGTGGAAAAATTTGGCCAGAAGGTTCTCGTATGGCAGGCAATTTGTTCTTCGGCTCCAAGTCATCGATTTTCTACACTAATTTTCACTTAAACTTGACAGATGGAAAATAATTGATTACCTCGAGCTAACTTATTTCTGACAGACGGGAACTCAACTTTGACAGACAACTTATCGAAAGTTTGAGGATCAATCACAAAGGGATTTTAATCAATTAATCGATTTTTTTCCCTCTGACAAGTTTAAGTAAAATTAAAAATAATTCGCAAATTGGTACACAGCTTAGAGGTAAGATCAATGCCGAAGTTTACCGTACTGAGTGTTTGCAGAAAAGAATGCTTCCGTTATACAAGCAGCACAAGGTCAATGGATGCAAGAAAATGGAGTAGATTTCGTTGAGAAAGACTATCCTCGCAATCATCCACAGCTTCGTCCAATTGAACGCTACTGGGCTATTGTCAAGCGCATCTTCAACAAGAGTGGTAAGGAGTGCAAGACCATGGAAGAGTTAAAAAAGAACTGGTCTGTGGCTTTCAGAAAAAAAAACAACAAAACTACAGTCCAAAATTTAAGTTGTGGATTCAAATCCAAAATGCTGAAAATATGGAAATAAAGTTGCTTTGATTCATGAATTAAATAATACAATTGTTTTTTAATTTCATGCTATGAGAAAAAAATATGTTGCCAGTTTAATGCGATACAGTCCTTATAAATCCAACATAGAATACCTAGAGAAGACATAATCATGTTGAAATCATGTTATTCAAAGCATCTGCAGAACATATATTGGTCCCCCTCTCTTATTATTAAATTATTAAAAATATGTTGTCCTCCTAATGAAAAACCACCCTCACACTTTGTGAATAAACCAAAGAGCATCCTTATTGCTGGTTTAAATTGGTTTAAAGTGGATATTAAGTCTAGGCAAAAAAAAGTTTCTTTCCCTAATAAAAAGCACCATCTCACTTTTTGAGTGGCCCAAACATCAAGCATCTTAACGATTGGAATTTTTTTTCTCCGAATGTGAAGTTTAAAAATGCGTGGTTTTTTTTCCAAAAAAAGAAAACGGATTGCTCACAAATGGTGCACTGTCAGTGGTCTTTCGATCAGACAACTGGCTAAGGTAGAAGATGTGAGCGTCGTAACAATGGAACAGTTTCGTAGATTAGAAACCGAGTCCCGCTGACCCTACAATCACAGGAAGCAAGGTAGAGGATTATTTCAAGCGTCTACCTTCAGCATCAGTCCGCGATGTGGCGAAAAAACTAGGCACTAAAACTAAGGTTATGCGTAACCTGGAGTGAATGGGCCTGCGGACTCGTCGGATCAGAAGCAGCCAAAACGAAGCATCGAACAATCTGTGAAACCGAGGGCTCGAAAGCTGTACGACAAACTACTGATCGAAAATTCGGGCTTGTAGTGATCAAAGATTGAATCAAGATTGAATACTCGCTCTAAGAGAGCCCGAGTAGCGAAAAAGGAACTTAGAAGAAGTTCAGCATGTAACAAACAGGCGACATAAATTGTGATCAGAGAACTGTATCAACAAGCAACCGTGCAACACTTTTATTTATTTAACTCGATTTCAAGAAGTCTTCCTCCTGCTCCGCCCATTTTATAGGACAATACAGAGCTGTTTCATGATGGATGATGAAACCTACATAAAAGTCTGCCGGGACCGCAGTTTTATACCTCGCCGAAAGGAAAGGATTTTTCTGGATCAGTGAAAGTAATTTGCTCTGAAAAATTCGGCAAGAAGGTAATGCCCTAGCAGCACACTTGTTGCAAATCCGTTGAAGAACCTTTAATGTGACTCAATTAAGTCACAATCAAGTTTCTGCAACCAGTTACGACTGTTTTGTGTTGTTTGGGTGGTGTGGCAGGCCATATGTCAATGTGGAAAAATATCTCGTTCGTGCTTTACGACAAAGACAATGAACGGTGAAATTTTCTATAAGGATTGTCTGCAAAAAAGGTTGTTACCCTTGATCAAACAGCATAGTAAGCCTACAATCTTTTTGCCTGATTGCATCCTGCCATTACTCTAAAGATGCGTTAGAGTGGTAAATATGTGATGAAAACTAGGCGGCGACTCTGCTAAACTCCAAGGCGATGTTTTACGTTGAGGTGGAGCGCAGCAACGCGGCAACTACAAATCTATCTGATGCCTAGTAGGCAATGATTAATTTGACACGACCATAGATAAGCCCTCTATAGAATAAACTGTTCATTTTGCTTTTGACCACTAAACAAGAAGGACGTTTTATTACGACTACGGTCTAAATTCAATTCCCAATTCCCAAAATTTGTACCAAAGGAGATGCTAAACTCCACAAAACTGCAAGAGATTCGCCTCATCAAAACGATCTTTGACGAGAGTAATTTGAGAAAACATGTGAAACCAGCGGATAGTGTTCATTGGCATAAAGTGGTAAAAATGGCAGGAGAAAGCACCGTGCCGAAGCTTATGACTAGTGTCAAGGGAAAAGTAACCCTACCCTACAAGAAATCAAGCAAACTGAAATGAAAATGGAAAGAAAACATTTGAGAATAAAATATCCAAAAATATAAAGTATGGTCTCTTTAATTTGAGAAATAAAGTGTATTTATATTTTTCGGAGCGCTCTCTGGTGGAATAACTAAACAAACCACTGTAAATGTGTAGGCATATTTGATGAATAGTTCTAATATTGATCCTTCCCCAAATGCACTTGGGTGCATTTGAACTCCGCTGATTATGTGGTATCATAACCAACATTCACTCATGTAATAGCCTACATTCAGGGAAAAGCGCAGTGGAAAATGAAATACTCGGTCATGTGGTTTTACCAAACGATATCACAATTGCGTTGTTTTCCACGAATTTTCAACAGTTTGGTGACGGTAGCGAACCTTGTTCCCAGAAGCCTACTGTGGCGATAGTAAATATAAAACAGAAACTAGAGACGGTCTAGTGTGTGAGAGGAGCGGATTCAAAACATGGGTTAGTCAACCGATGATATGGGAGCTTGTAACAACATTGTCAATACAACAAAGCCACAATTGTATTTGTGGGGTATTTGACGGACGCAAACGGATGCTGTTCAAAGTCGGGTACCCGCGGGATAACTGTTACACGACCCGCACTGTTATTATAGCTCTCTATCCATTGCTTGTTCTGAGCCGTGTACGTTTGAACTTTCTCAGTCGCCATCGGAGGCAGCGGCACGGTCTCCTTCATCCGCATCCATACGGTGGCATGTAGCAGCACACGAAGAAAAAATTGCCTCCCTACTCATGGTTTCAAAGGCTCACATTTTCATCTGCTGTTCATATGTTACGCAGTCACCGTCGTTTGTTGGTTTCCTGTTCAGAAGGTTCAGACGTGCGTTTGCGAGATGGTAAAGTAAACCCGTTTCACTTTATACGTAATGATTGATTTTGATGTGATGGGTCTGGAACAACTTCCGACAGCTGAAAACAGCTTTCAAGAGTGGTTTCCTCGATTCAAAAATAAACAAGCTCTTCTATCAAATATGCTTTCGCAAACGTGCAGTATGGTTAGCTTTTTCACGTATATTTGCTCTCGATTTATGACGCATTGGTTTGGTTTGTTTCGTGTTGCATCTCTTTGATCTCAGCCTCCTTCGATCGTTTAGATCTTTGGACACCTGGCAGTGGCAGGGTTGCCACATGCACATATTTATTTAGATTGACACAGATTGTTTTCATTTTTTTTTTATAGAGATATCTGTATGTAAAGATTACAGATTTTTGAGATAAACCAAGATATTTAGGATTTTTGAGAGTTGCTTGTCCACTTAAAAACCTCAAATTTATAATATGTGTACATTTCAAGATCCAACTTTTTACCGGGCGTCAAATGGTGAGTTCGAAGGAGGGTGCGACCGACCTCTCGTCCTCACAAGTTCCTACCTCACGCCTCCACGAGTCACATGATCACAAAAGACTGCCAGCTGAAACATGGAAACGCTGGTTGGCGTAGCCTGGGCAATGTTGTCATTTTGACAATAGCGAAGTGAGGGGGTGCGACTGAAGATCGTGTACCTTTTAATCAAATTGTATATTTTCCATTCTCACTTTATCAATGGTTTCAGCATGCTTTGGAATAATCTTTGCATTCCAGAACCATGTTAGAGCCTGGAACAACATGACAGGCATCAAAGGCTCAATTTGTTTGTCAGCACGACATTTAATTCAAAATTGCACTTCTGAGCCTCAACTACTTTATTCATCAAAGACTGCCATGTGCTTATAAGCAATGTTGGATTATATTTTAATATTGTGTTTAGTGGTATTATGGTAAGATAAGCCATTTATTTCAGAAATCCTCAAACCGGACTCTCCGATCATTCCAATTGCTATATTTGAAATGTTACTAGAACAGTGGAAAGAAAAAAAAATATTACAACATGTCTTATAAAATAATGTCTTTTATTTAAATTTTATCTTCGATGATCTATTCTGTTTTTAGCTTTTCTAGGACTAGTAGGATATTGGTACATATCTAGTTTTTATCTGTTTCTCAGTAACAATCTATTGGGTGTAACAATTAAGTTTGAAATTAAGATGATGAACCAGCCCAGGAGGATGAAAATCACCATAATAAAGCCAAAAAAAGTTTGAAATTTGAATAAATTAGCATTTTTGTCTATAATGATATCTTAATCTTTTGCAACTAATTATTATACTAATCTCTAGCTTCAAGGTAAGATGATTTTAAAATGATGGTAAGAAAATCATATAATTTGTTCTGAAATTTTCATAGATTTAAATAACACCATACCACCTGAATTTTTCATAGATTTAAATACACCGTGTTTAAATAACACGCATGAGATAAAGGGAGGGACCATCAAAGCACCCGATTGAAGCAATTTGGATAGGAAGAGTGGGACTGCCAACTTCTTTTTGTTAACATTTCGTGAATAGAGGGCGGGCTCTTCTCCCCATCTAGTGGGACTTTTTACTAGACGTGGGCTCGGTTTTGGTGTGGTTTCGGCCAACTTGTTCCTGGAAGGAGATTTTCTTCAGACCCCTGTAGCTTTGGGTTGCGCGTAAGTGTATCTGCTTACGGGCCCACAATACGTTTTTGGCCCTTCATACAGGAACATGAAGAAACATTAACCACAGTATAACCTTGATCAAATCGTTTAATTAAAACAGTCCAGCGCTATAGGCAGTTGCCTTGCTACATTAGATGGTAGTTCACATTATCATCATCATTTCAAGATCCAACATTTTCCAATTCTACTTTCATTGTGTTGTTTAAGGCCCATGAAGCAAAAGAAAACAATTGACACCGACACCAGCAACCAATAGGAAACTAGCGATTTAAAATTGGCACCTGACACCTTGCACCACGCAATTCTTCCGCTTTCCTGTACAAGAATCTTTGTTTTTGCATTAATTTGCGTTGTTAATTTAACAGAATATATGAAAGGTTCTTCGATGTGAGCTAAATTTTTAGGGGCACACTAAAGTGACAGCTGTCAGTCTGACAGTCAGTTTGTTTGAGGCACACGCTGATGTTTTCTTCATAATTTTTTTTGAGATAATCTTTTAATTTTTTTTATAGAATTTTTCAAAGATTCTATGAAAAGTTCTCGAACATTCCTTGAGATGTTCTTTCTGGCGTTTCTTTAGGTATTCTTCAGGAGTTTGTAGGCATTCCTCTAGGGATTTTTTCAGGAGTTTCTTCTGGCATCTCATCGGCAGTATTTCAAAACATTCTTGTGGTGTTTTTCTTTTGGAGGAATCCTTGAACTTGTACAGTTTTGTGATTTTTTAGGAATCTCTGGAGGACACCTTTAGAACTACTTAAAAACTATAAGATAATTCTTGGAGAAAATCTTGATTTGTTTGTAGAAATTTAAGAAGAATGTTTTGCATGAATTCCATAATCTCATTTATTTAATTCTGAAATTCAAAAAATCTGCAAGGGATTTTGCAGAATTATTTTTAAAATGTTGTCTAAGAAGGCATTCTAACATACAGGGTGCGGCAGAAAATAATGCGAAAATTTTCAAAATTGAGTATTGGGTTAATTCGCGTAGCTAGTGACTAATTTCTGTCGAAAGTGTATTTGTTTATGTTTACTTTCAAGTGCTGCATCCAAACATTCTATTTGTTTTATTGCAAATTCGTCAAAATGTTCGCGAAAGAAGTGATCACCAGTTTGTTGCTCGCCCAGAAGGAGCCGAAAGAGATTGCGAAGGTGGTAGGGTGCCATTTGGCAACAGTTTATCGCATAAAAAAGTCCCTGCAGGATGGTCCTAAGCAGCGGAAGCCGGGAAGCGGACGTCCGCGCTTTGCACGCACGCCGAATCGGTCCGTGCAAAAATTGCTCGCAACCCGGTGCGTTCCATAAGAAAACTTGCAAAGGAAGCCAATATTTAGGAGAAATCCATGCGGAGAATCATCAAAGAAGACCTGCATGCATCTTCCAGAGCCAGAGCGAAACGCCACTTGATTACGGACCGGGTCAAGGAACTACGAGTGACTCGTTCCAAGAGATTGCTTTCCTTGTTGAAGAAGGAAAAAATGATAATCCTGTTCTCCGACGAAAAGCTTTTCAGCATCGATGCTGTGGCCAACAGCCGCACGGACCGGTTCATTTCACCGCAGAAAATGGAGAATGTTCCCAAAAAAGTGAAATTCAAATTTCAAACCAAACATCCGGCTGGTGTCATGATGTTTGGCTTGGTGGCGTCCAACGGTTTGAAAATGCCGCCTGTTTTCATTGATGCTGGAGTTAAAATCAATACCGAAGTGTATATCGGTATTTTAAAGGACCAAGTGCTTCCCTGGGTGAAGGCCAACTTCTCCGAGGACCAAAACGTTGTCCTACAGCAGGATGGAGCGCCGTGTCACACGTCCAATCGAACCCAACAATGGTTGAACGATAACACGAAGTTTTGGCCGAAGGATTTGTGGCCCCCTAGCAGTCCAGATCTTAATCCGTTGGATTATTCGATTTGGGCATATGTTGAAGCGTGAGCCTGCAAAACATCACACCCTAGTGTGAAAACACATGGCAGTCAATGTCGGAGGACTACGTTCGAAAGGCATGCTCTGGCTTCCGGCGTCGGCTCGAGAATGTTATTAATAAAAATGGAGGACACATTGAATAAATTTGTTTAAAGGGACTCAATAAAGATAACTGCACTCGAAAATGTTGATATTATTGCTTGAATTAGTTGAAAATGGGATTTGAAAGAAATAGAACAAATTTTCGCATTATTTTCTGCCGCACCCTGTATAGTTCTCCAAAAAAAATCAATAATTTCTTCAGGTATTCCGCTGGAGAAGTATTTTCCTCAATGTTCCTTTAGAGAATTTCCTAAAGAGATTGCTACAAACAACTTTTTCTACTGTTCTTCCAATTTAGAAGCATTTTCATGCATTCACTCAGAGGAGATTTGGAAAGTTAGAATAATATTCTCGATGGTTATGTTTCCTATTCAAAGCATAGTTGTTTTGAACGTGATTTTTTGCTATCCCTAATGAGCTTTGGATCAGATGGAGCATCGGTAATAATGGGTTCTGACCAAGGGGTGAGTCACTTAGAACAGTGTGCCACGCACGCCGTAGTAAAAAATCTTACACCATAACGGAACATGTGTGGCACTTTTATGGCACACTTTTGACAGTTGTACCAACAATCAATGTGCAACTAGCGATTTGAAATTGGTTCACTGTTGTAGAACCCCTAGGTCCGAAGTATACCTTGCAGTCTGCACCTTGCAATAATTCTTGCGCTTTTCGGTACCTTCCGGTACCAGTATTATACTAGGTTGTTGTTTTGATTCACTATGTTATTTTGACACAACATTTGAGAATGTGTTGGTGTGAGCTACGTTGCAAGGGGCGAATCATTGAGCTTGGGACCGAGCTTGGGACCGATGTGCTAGTACTGACTGAGCCAAGAAAAATATCGTATTTGTTCGGGACCTACTGGTCTTAGAGTTAGTCTATGGTTGTACTTTTTGAAGATATAACCTGGCAGCCCTGGAAAATTGACGTTGTAAGTCTGTGGTGTTGTTTACGCAGGAAACCCAAATAAATTCCGGTTTCTAAGTGGAGAAGTGATGTCCCAAGTAAAACCATCCTGTTTTATTAAGTTTTATTGAAGTTTTATGAAAGCCACTTGAAATCCATTTGGTTTTATTATGGCACCAAGAGGTGCCAATACGTTTCATATTTTAGTCAGGTTTGTAAGAACATACACAGCTTCTTTACAACGATCTTAAAACTTAGTTTCTCAAATTCCTTTGACTCCTATCAAAGGTTTAATTTCGACTTTATGAACTCGTAAAATGCTGTATTGAAATGTCGTTTTAGGACTCATTGATATTATCTTATTATGGTCAGTTGAAAAAGCATTTTAAAACCATTTTGCCTCCAGTAAATGCATTCAACGGCAAATTGGCATTGAAGGAAGTCACCATAAGACCAAATAGTTTTATGATAGTCATTGCGAAGAAAAATTGGCTTTATGGCAAAACTTTAATTTTTTTCTAATCGCCATATTGAAATATAAGAAATAATTGGAATGTGGAAAAATAAATGCATCAAATTTTCAATCGTATGCAAATAAACTGTAGATAGGAGATTCATGATTAATTTTCGAATATATTTGTTTTAATATGATTCATGTTGATGTAAATTCGCATAATTTCCGAGGCGCATAAATTTTCAGCTCTTATCGTGCCAATATTCACCATAAAAATAAATGCGCATATAATTTGGAGCATAATATGCTGTAGAAATCACAATTTGTTTTGGATATTTGGCTATCAAACAAAATTTCCCGCAACACTAGACTTTTTTTTACTGCTAAATGAATCAGAAGAGCAGAGAATCAAACAAAGCAGAACAACAAAAACCAACCACGCTATCACAGTGAAGTTTGACAGCTGTGGCCATTTGACCGTATGCTGGTTTTCATGGCAGCCAATAGGTTTTATGAAGGTTCTTAAGTGGTCATAACATCTTTAATTAGAACATTTTCAAAATCTTTATGGTCTTATAAAGGTTTTATTAACTTGTTTTCACAACCGTCTATAGAGTGGACCACTTTGTACAAATTTCGGCTTTAAAGAAGCACAGAGGTGGTGTTGGTAGACAAAGCAGTTTTCAATGCAGTTCAAAGCTGGGAGGAGTGCTATACGGCTGGAATAATACTAAAATTGTTACCTGGGATTGGCATAAACGATGCTTGATCCTCCTGGCTACGGCAACAGCACCCGCGACCTTCGTCCAGAATTTACGGCAAAATCGTCCTGAACATGTCCTGGAACTCCTGGATCATCTTTCTTCACCTTTAACCTTTCTGCTACTGTAACATATTCCTCGTTGGTGACGTGCGTATCCTCGATGTTGTCTCTTTCCTCCGCGCTGTACAGTTTAGGTGGTTACATCGTTGGGTCGTGTTTATCTTCAGCTTATCCGGGCACGTATCAGGGGGCATGGTAGAACTGTTTTCCACCAGCTTCTTGGCACAGCTCCTAGTAGCAATTCGACTTGCTCTACTGAAAGCAAAGTAAAAGTAAAGTAAAAGTAAAGTAAAAGTAAAGTAAAAGTAAAGTAAAAGTAAAGTAAAAGTAAAGTAAAAGTAAAGTAAAAGTAAAGTAAAAGTAAAGTAAAAGTAAAGTAAAAGTAAAGTAAAAGTAAAGTAAAAGTAAAGTAAAAGTAAAGTAAAAGTAAAGTAAAAGTAAAGTAAAAGTAAAGTAAAAGTAAAGTAAAAGTAAAGTAAAAGTAAAGTAAAAGTAAAGTAAAAGTAAAGTAAAAAAAGTAAAGTAAAAGTAAAAGTAAAGTAAAAGTAAAGTAAAAGTAAAGTAAAAGTAAAGTAAAAGTAAAGTAAAAGTAAAAGTAAAAGTAAAGTAAAAGTAAAGTAAAAGTAAAGTAAAAGTAAAGTAAAAGTAAAGTAAAAGTAAAGTAAAAGTAAAGTAAAAAAAGTAAAGTAAAAGTAAAGTAAAAGTAAAGTAAAAGTAAAGTAAAAGTAAAGTAAAAGTAAAGTAAAAGTAAAGTAAAAGTAAAGTAAAAGTAAAGTAAAAGTAAAGTAAAAGTAAAGTAAAAGTAAAGTAAAAGTAAAGTAAAAGTAAAGTAAAAGTAAAGTAAAAGTAAAGTAAAAGTAAAGTAAAAGTAAAGTAAAAGTAAAGTAAAAGTAAAGTAAAAGTAAAGTAAAAGTAAAGTAAAAGTAAAGTAAAAGTAAAGTAAAAGTAAAGTAAAAGTAAAGTAAAAGTAAAGTAAAAGTAAAGTAAAAGTAAAGTAAAAGTAAAGTAAAAGTAAAGTAAAAGTAAAGTAAAAAGTAAAGTAAAAGTAAAGTAAAAGTAAAGTAAAAGTAAAGTAAAAGTAAAGTAAAAGTAAAGTAAAAGTAAAGTAAAAGTAAAGTAAAAGTAAAGTAAAAGTAAAGTAAAAAAAGTAAAGTAAAAGTAAAGTAAAAGTAAAGTAAAAGTAAAGTAAAAGTAAAGTAAAAGTAAAGTAAAAAAAGTAAAGTAAAAGTAAAAGTAAAGTAAAAGTAAAGTAAAAGTAAAGTAAAAGTAAAGTAAAAGTAAAGTAAAAGTAAAAGTAAAGAAAAGTAAAGTAAAAGTAAAGTAAAAGTAAAGTAAAAGTAAAGTAAAAGTAAAGTAAAAGTAAAGTAAAGTAAAGTAAAAGTAAAGTAAAAGTAAAGTAAAAGTAAAGTAAAAGTAAAGTAAAGTAAAAGTAAAGTAAAAGTAAAGTAAAAGTAAAGTAAAAGTAAAGTAAAAGTAAAGTAAAAGTAAAGTAAAAGTAAAGTAAAAGTAAAGTAAAAGTAAAGTAAAAGTAAAGTAAAAGTAAAGTAAAAAAAGTAAAAAGTAAAGTAAAAGTAAAGTAAAAGTAAAAGTAAAGTAAAAGTAAAGTAAAAGTAAAGTAAAAGTAAAGTAAAAGTAAAGTAAAAGTAAAGTAAAAGTAAAGTAAAAGTAAAGTAAAAGTAAAGTAAAAGTAAAGTAAAAGTAAAGTAAAAGTAAAGTAAAAGTAAAGTAAAAGTAAAGTAAAAGTAAAGTAAAAGTAAAGTAAAAGTAAAGTAAAAGTAAAGTAAAAGTAAAAGTAAAAGTAAAGTAAAAGTAAAGTAAAAGTAAAGTAAAAGTAAAGTAAAAGTAAAGTAAAAGTAAAGTAAAAGTAAAGTAAAAGTAAAGTAAAAGTAAAGTAAAAGTAATAAAAGTAAAGTAAAAGTAAAGTAAAAGTAAAGTAAAAGTAAAGTAAAAGTAAAGTAAAAGTAAAAGTAAAAGTAAAGTAAAAGTAAAGTAAAAGTAAAGTAAAAGTAAAGTAAAAGTAAAGTAAAAGTAAAAAAGTAAAAAGTAAAAGTAAAAAAAAGTAAAGTAAAAGTAAAGTAAAAGTAAAGTAAAAGTAAAGTAAAAGTAAAGTAAAAGTAAAGTAAAAGTAAAAGTAAAAAAAGTAAAGTAAAAGTAAAGTAAAAAGTAAAGTAAAAGTAAAGTAAAAGTAAAGTAAAAGTAAAGTAAAAGTAAAGTAAAAGTAAAGTAAAAGTAAAGTAAAAGTAAAGTAAAAGTAAAGTAAAAGTAAAGTAAAAGTAAAGTAAAAGTAAAGTAAAAGTAAAGTAAAAGTAAAGTAAAAGTAAAGTAAAAGTAAAGTAAAAGTAAAGTAAAAGTAAAGTAAAAGTAAAGTAAAAGTAAAGTAAAAGTAAAGTAAAAGTAAAGTAAAAGTAAAGTAAAAGTAAAGTAAAAGTAAAGTAAAAGTAAAGTAAAAGTAAAGTAAAAGTAAAGTAAAAGTAAAGTAAAAGTAAAGTAAAAGTAAAGTAAAAGTAAAGTAAAAGTAAAGTAAAAGTAAAGTAAAAGTAAAGTAAAAGTAAAGTAAAAGTAAAGTAAAAGTAAAGTAAAAGTAAAGTAAAAGTAAAGTAAAAGTAAAGTAAAAGTAAAGTAAAAGTAAAGTAAAAAGTAAAGTAAAAGTAAAGTAAAAGTAAAGTAAAAGTAAAGTAAAAGTAAAGTAAAAGTAAAGTAAAAAGTAAAGTAAAAGTAAAGTAAAAGTAAAGTAAAAGTAAAGTAAAAGTAAAGTAAAAGTAAAGTAAAAGTAAAGTAAAAGTAAAGTAAAAGTAAAGTAAAAGTAAAGTAAAAGTAAAGTAAAAGTAAAGTAAAAGTAAAGTAAAAGTAAAGTAAAAGTAAAGTAAAAGTAAAGTAAAAGTAAAGTAAAAGTAAAGTAAAAGTAAAGTAAAAAGTAAAGTAAAAGTAAAGTAAAAGTAAAGTAAAAGTAAAGTAAAAGTAAAGTAAAAGTAAAGTAAAAGTAAAGTAAAAGTAAAGTAAAAGTAAAGTAAAAGTAAAGTAAAAGTAAAAAGTAAAAGTAAAGTAAAAGTAAAGTAAAAGTAAAGTAAAAGTAAAGTAAAAGTAAAGTAAAAGTAAAGTAAAAGTAAAGTAAAAGTAAAGTAAAAGTAAAGTAAAAGTAAAGTAAAAAGTAAAGTAAAAGTAAAGTAAAAGTAAAGTAAAAGTAAAGTAAAAGTAAAGTAAAAGTAAAGTAAAAGTAAAGTAAAAGTAAAGTAAAAGTAAAAAGTAAAGTAAAAGTAAAGTAAAAGTAAAGTAAAAGTAAAGTAAAAGTAAAGTAAAAGTAAAGTAAAAGTAAAGTAAAAGTAAAGTAAAAGTAAAGTAAAAGTAAAGTAAAAGTAAAGTAAAAGTAAAGTAAAAGTAAAGTAAAAGTAAAGTAAAAGTAAAGTAAAAGTAAAGTAAAAGTAAAGTAAAAGTAAAGTAAAAGTAAAGTAAAAGTAAAGTAAAAGTAAAGTAAAAGTAAAGTAAAAGTAAAGTAAAAGTAAAGTAAAAGTAAAGTAAAAGTAAAGTAAAAGTAAAGTAAAAGTAAAGTAAAAGTAAAGTAAAAGTAAAGTAAAAGTAAAGTAAAAGTAAAGTAAAAGTAAAGTAAAAGTAAAGTAAAAGTAAAGTAAAAGTAAAGTAAAAGTAAAGTAAAAGTAAAGTAAAGTAAAAAGTAAAGTAAAAGTAAAGTAAAAGTAAAGTAAAAGTAAAGTAAAAAGTAAAGTAAAAGTAAAGTAAAAGTAAAGTAAAAGTAAAGTAAAAGTAAAGTAAAAAGTAAAAAGTAAAGTAAAAGTAAAGTAAAAGTAAAGTAAAAGTAAAGTAAAAGTAAAGTAAAAGTAAAGTAAAAGTAAAGTAAAAGTAAAGTAAAAGTAAAGTAAAAAAGTAAAAGTAAAGTAAAAGTAAAGTAAAAGTAAAGTAAAAAAAGTAAAAGTAAAAAAGTAAAGTAAAAGTAAAGTAAAAAAAGTAAAGTAAAAGTAAAGTAAAAGTAAAGTAAAAGTAAAGTAAAAGTAAAGTAAAAGTAAAGTAAAAGTAAAGTAAAAGTAAAGTAAAAGTAAAGTAAAAGTAAAGTAAAAGTAAAGTAAAAGTAAAGTAAAAGTAAAGTAAAAGTAAAGTAAAAGTAAAGTAAAAGTAAAGTAAAAGTAAAGTAAAAGTAAAGTAAAAGTAAAGTAAAAGTAAAGTAAAAGTAAAGTAAAAGTAAAGTAAAAAGTAAAGTAAAAGTAAAGTAAAAGTAAAGTAAAAGTAAAGTAAAAGTAAAGTAAAAGTAAAGTAAAAGTAAAGTAAAAGTAAAGTAAAAGTAAAGTAAAAGTAAAGTAAAAGTAAAGTAAAAGTAAAGTAAAAGTAAAGTAAGAGTAAAGTAAAAAGTAAAGTAAAAGTAAAGTAAAAGTAAAGTAAAAGTAAAGTAAAAGTAAAGTAAAAGTAAAGTAAAAGTAAAGTAAAAGTAAAGTAAAAGTAAAGTAAAAGTAAAGTAAAAGTAAAGTAAAAGTAAAGTAAAAGTAAAGTAAAAGTAAAGTAAAAGTAAAGTAAAAGTAAAGTAAAAAAAGTAAAAGTAAAAGTAAAGTAAAAGTAAAGTAAAAGTAAAGTAAAAGTAAAGTAAAAGTAAAGTAAAAGTAAAGTAAAAGTAAAGTAAAAGTAACGTAAAAGTAAAGTAAAAGTTAAATTTAACTGTCGCAAATTGAAGATTTCTAAAATTTTCCGTTTCCTGTACAGAAAGGATAAACGACTATGGAAAGTTCTCCTCGTGTGCCTTTACAGATTTACCGTCATCAAATAAAATCCACACCGCCAAGCATCATTCAGGAAAATTCCATCAACTGGTCGTACGTAATGCTTCTTCTCGGGATGTTTCAATTTGTGATATACCACCTACTACAAGTTGCTAGGCCATGTTTGGGCTGAATCTCAAATCCTTTACCGCGGCATCGATAACAAGGCTCATCTTACCCACCCAAGCCCGATATCGAAGAACATCAACCAATTTAGTTCGATTCCCACGAATTTGTAGCTGGCTGGCATTGAGGCGAACATTTGCTTTGCGTGTCAGTGGTTTCTTTTGAGCCCATCGTTTAAAGCATTACAATGGAGCTTTCCGAACCTAAACTTGCATATCGCATGTACTATTTGATGGAAACGCTCGGTAGTTCATCCTAGTGGAAATTGGCGTGGAAAACCACGGCGATGAATCAACCTCGAAATTGAAAAAAAAAACGCATTACTAACTTACTTCCATGCAAACTTATCATTCCGTACAATAGTTGAGTTGGTTGACCGACAACAACACCAATTAAACTTCAAAAGACCCTCGCAGTAAACAATGACCAACCAGGCGAGAGATAGAATCATCTGAAAACTTTATTAATCTAATCCCCCCGCAGTCGAAAAAGGATATCACTTCGAGGCAATGTCTTTTTTTCATGAATGAATTAAAACCATTACTTGACTTTGAAAAGGTTGGTAATCAATTTCCCGGGCTTTGTTCCCTTCACAGCACTTCCATTCAGCCAGAGGGTGGCCAAACAAGAAGCTATCCGACGGCTGCATTATTGCACTTTTAGTAAATTGCATTGCACACACGCACGCCAACTGTGCGGAACGGAACTTACAAATTGCAAATACAAAAGATTAAAACTTTCTCTTCAGCTTTCGAATGGCTCTCCCCCAGGTTCGGAATCGACCAATCGAAGGCTTGTTAAAACGGTTGAATGAAAAGGAATGCAGTCGCTCGGTTGTCCTAGGGAACCGGTTTCCGTATTATACCTTCTAGCATGTATCAATTGCTGCTGGGAAGCTCCTATTCTCGGCTGTATATCCTACCCAATCCAATCTAAATGCCCAAGGCTTTTGCCCCTTTTTTGTTGGCCAATGTCGATCGGCTGGCGGTGGGTAATACTAAGTCTACCATAGGGTAATTTATAGCAGAGGCAGCTTTCGACAAGTGGAGGAGCTGTTATCCGTTTGGTTCACTTTTTGCCTTCCGCACTTTTTGTTTTGGTAAGCCCATGAGCCGGATGGAAATCTGTTTAGATTGGACCTTTTTTTGTTTTTGTTGAGGAAAGCACACGAGAACCGTCCACCTGCCTGGTGTGGAAAGGATGATCCCACATAAAAGTTAGTGTGTCCGGATGAAATACCCAACAACCCAAAAGTCCTAGATGCATTCGTTAGGGTATCAGCCTTCAGGGGACTGAATATGCTTTCGATGGGAAGTGAATTTGTGCAGCAGCTTACAGTTGTCGACGTTCTAGTGCGACGGTTGTGAGTTATTGGAAAATCTGCCCTGGGCAGCGAAAATTCACAAAACTGGCATCTGTCTTATGTATATGTAGCGAACTGTGAAAATCACCTCGACCAAACCAGAATCATTTATCCTTCCCCTTTCTTGTAGGAAGCCGAAAACTCCAATCCTAGCAAATTGTCTGCCTTCGTAATTTTTTGCCGATTAGTAAAGCTTGTTGGAGCTACACCCACCGAGGGATTATTGATTCGCCGGAACCAATTTAGAACAAATCGCATTGAACTTCAGATGAGGATAATTTATGTCATTCCCGCTGATCCTGAATCGAATCTGCCCCTTGGAAGGTAGTGAGGACAGACATTTTCGATTCTAAGGCATAATTATGATCATCATGATAATGGGATGATGCTGCTGCCAGACGGGCTCCACCAATCAATCCATGCCTCGCTAATGGGCACGTGAGTTGTTGTTGAGGGTTGGTATTAGATCTTTTCAGTTCCAATTGGGGGGGGGTTTTGGGGTGAAAATTTTTTTTTTTTTTGGGGGGTTTTTTTTTTGGGGGGGTTTTTTTTTGGGCTGGGGGTTTTTTTGTTCAAATTGTGTTTTTTTGTGTGAGATTTTTTGGTGTGATATATGTTTTGAAAGTTGGGGGTTGTTGTTGGGGGGATTGGGTGTTCTGTTGGGGGGGGGGGGTGGGTGTGGGGAGGATTTTTAAGGGGGGTAGTAGGGTGTCCCAAAATGATTTTTTATCAGAAAACCGGGGGGCTCACCTTCCAAATGATAGCTAAGGGTGTAACAACAAAACTTTTCTGTGGCGATAATGTTGTGAAATGCTGTTTAGAGGTCGCTAATTTAAGTTTTTTGAAAAAAGTCCCATTTTCATACCAAAAATCAAAAAAATATTTCTAGTTAAAAAAAATCGAACAAAAACTATACCTTTTATATTGTTAACAATTTGTTAATAGTCTAAACTATATGAGAAAAAAATGTCACGGTTGGATTCGAGTCATTTATTTCGCCACAATTATTATAATTTTGGAAAACGATGATTATATTGCTAATTTACAATATTTACTCAAATCAAAGTGCACCCAACAAAATGCTTTTATGAATTCAATGTTAATTCAATAAAAAGATGCAAAAAACTATGACAAACAAATTTGCTGAAGGAAGCAACGGTCTATCTTCAAAGCTTGCTGAGATATTCGTAATTTACTGAATTAATGGAATACACAGTTTTAATAGGTTTTGAAATTTTAATATATTGAATGTAAAAAAAAAATATTTTTAATGAACAATAAAACTCATTTATTATTTTTACATATGATAAACACATTACGGAATAATTTAATAGTTTCAAGTTCATAACTATGAATAATATGAGCTTTTTGTTCAGAATCCATTACTCATTCTAATGATTGAATTAAATAAAACGACTGCTATGATAAGAACATTTTACTCTCATAAAACATATCAGTGTTATATTAAAAGCCAAGTTTGAACTGGAATAACTAACAATAAAATACTACCTTCATATGCCCTCCGTCCGTCTTCAACTAGTTATCTTTCAATTTTCACAGCCAGCCGTTACGCTCAACGGAACTATCAATTCTCAAAAACTTTCTCTTCATTTCTCTTAGTTCTAGCAATAAATTACTGTCCACTCCTAGAGCCTCTCATGTTGATGGGAAATTATCTGCTTCTGACATATTTCATAATAAAAGTTCTTTAATATAAATAAAGAAAATATGACAGTAGCCCCATTGTTTTGATATGGTGAGTGTTAAATGAGTTACCTTTATTGATCGATTCTCCTAGAAATCTTAGTAGGCGCGTTCTGTTTGATCAAGTTGACATGGCTGTTTACACAATTTCTTTCTACGGTTGCTATGCAACAGTTGTTCAGTTGTATTAAAAGTAGTAAAACGCTCGGTAGCAATAGACTATTAACTAGTATATTCTTGTTCTCGTACTGTGGCTGTTTAAACAATGTCTCGGAGTATCAAGTTGTTGTCGGATCCTTTCACCGGTGTCGCAATAAGAAAAATTTCAAAAGACCATCTACCATCCGAATCAGAAGTCATAGGATATTTCCGATTCTGTCATGAGAATGGCAAACAGACAACCGGGAAGAGTGTTCAAATCGTGGCTACAGAAGTGATTGCTGTGTGGAATCATGCTGGCCTACCGCATCAACTTATACGCAACGTGGTTAGACGAATTTCTAAGCTTGTGGCAGTTTGGGACCGCATGAAACGTAATTACAGTTTGCAACATTCGAAAGCGGTTCAAGATCGCAATGCATTTAAGACGCGGTTGAAATCCTTTTTCAACATTGGCGGGTCTTATATCGAACAGCGTTTGGAGAACGATACCGCTCGTGCAGAGTTTTGGAGGCAGCAGATGGTAATCAGAATACCGGTCAAGATCCCGGTAAATTTATCAAGTTCGGGAAGCTGCCAGCATTGTGACAAAAAGGTATCCAAGAAAATTGGTAAAGTAGTAGAAAGAAACACTACCTCAATATTGAAGCGCGAATCAGCTGGACAAGTTTCCGAAAATCAACGCCGTAGCAGAAGAATTAAATTACTCAACAACGCTGTTGTCGAGAATCTCGACCGAAATTGTATATCAAATCGTGGAGCAGTTGGCATACTCGCTGCAACATCAGTTGCAATTGGTGCCAATCTGCAGAGTTTGAGTTTAAGTAAGTCAACAGTGCATCGGAAACGTAAAGAAGTAAGGTTTTAAATTATTTATATATACCTGCTTATTTCATTATTGAAGGCTTTCTTTCTTTTCAAGGCCCGCAAGAAAATTTCGGAAAACATCAAAAACAATTTCCCAAAAGACAAAGCTTTGGTTGTCCATTTTGACTCGAAGCAAATGATGTTCAAACGAAGGAAAACCGAAAAACTCGCTATTGTAGTGACCGGCTCGGATTTTGATGAACAAATAATAAACAGCATTTTCCTTCAGTCTGGAACGGGGAAATCAGTAGCGGAAGCAGTATTTGCAAGCCTGCAGTCCTGGGATTTGGATAAAATCTTAATCGGAAAATGTTACGACACCACACGTGTCAATTCTGGCGAAAAAAATGGAGCTGCGGTCATACTTGATGGTTTGCTAAAACGAAATTCGCTGGACTTACCGTGTAGGCACCACATTTACGAGTTGGTTCTTATGGCTGCCTACAATTCATGCTTCAAACAAGCAACGTCTTCACCAGATAACACTTTGTTCAAACTATTCCGAAACGAATGGGACAAGATAGACACGAGCAACTATACCGAACTTCCCGAAGGTATAGGACTTAATGCCTTATTTTTTATAAGTTTCTAGTAATGTATTTATCTTTTGTAATTCTCAGGAGTGGTGAGTGAAACCGAGAAAGTGGATCTTCTTTCATTTTACAAGGACACGGTACGTCAGAAGTTTATACGGGAAGACTACGCCGAACTTCTTCAGCTAGCTTTGATGTGTCTTGGGAACAAATGTTTCACGAAGTTTCGACGGCCAGGTGCACTTCATCACGCGAGATGGATGGCAAAAGCCATATATGGACTAAAAATGTATCTGCTCCGATCCCAATTTACTGTGGATTCAGAATATGAAACTAATCTGCTGCGTTTCGTATTTTTTGTAGTGCGAATATACTTAAAAGGGTGGTACAACGCGCCATCAGCGACGTCTGCGCCATCAAATGATTTGAAATTTGTTGAAAGTTTGAGGACCTACGGTGATGAAGAAATTAGTCAGACTACATACAAAAAAATCACAAATCACTTGTGGTATTTGTCGGAAATCAATGTTTGCTTGGCGCTTTTCGACGATACAGTCGACAACAACGTGAAGAAGGCAATGCTCGCTAACTTTTCAAAACAAAGTGATGGTAAAAATATGAAAAGAGTTAAAAAGTTCAATCCCAATTCGAAATTACAAGATTTTGTTAGCAACCAGTCCCTCATATTTTTCAAGATTTTCAATGTTAATCCCGACATCTTGCTTAAAGAAGATCCTTCAAATTGGAGCAGCAACGTTGAGTACATGCAAGTCAGAGAAAAATGCAACAGTTTGTGCGTGATAAAGGACCCAGAAGAACGCGCATTGGCAGGATTGGCAGGGGACTTGAACGAGTATGGTCCAACTTCTGAGCCTGAAAAACATGAAATGATATTGGCGGTAGCTAAAAATAGAAAGCTACAAAATAATTCCCTTAAGACCTCTGTCGTTGAATAT
This sequence comes from Aedes koreicus, assembly GCA_024533555.2. NCBI lineage: Eukaryota > Metazoa > Arthropoda > Insecta > Diptera > Culicidae > Aedes > Aedes koreicus. The sequence goes on from JAHHFK020001436.1 coordinate 69,688, forward strand.
TTAACAACGTTGAATAGTAACTAGGTTTATTATTTTATTATACATAAACTATTTCAGCGAATATATAAGAAAATTCAAAACTTCTAAAACTGTGTATTCCATTAATTCAGTAAATTTCGGATATCTCAGCAAGCTTTGAATAAAGACCCTTGCTTCCTTCGGCAAAGTTGTTCATCAAACATTTTCGCATCTTTTCATTGAATTAACTTCATAATAGCATTTTGTTGGGTACACTTTTATTTGAGTAAATATTGTAAATTAGCAATATAATCATCGTTTTCCAAAATTATAACAATTGTGACGAAATAAATGACTCGAATCCAACCGTGACATTTTTTTCTTTTATAGTTTAGACTATAAACAAATTGTTAAAAATATAAAAGGTATAGTTTTTGTTAGATTTTTATTAACTAGAAATATTTTTTTGATTTTTGGTATGAAAATGGGACTTTTTTCAAAAAACTTAAATTAGCGACCTCTAAACAGCATTTCACAACATTATCGCCATAGAAAAGTTTTGTTGTTACACCCTTAGCTATCATTTGGAAGGTGAGCCCCCCGGTTTTCTGATAAAAAATCATTTTGGGACACCCTACTCTATAGTTACCGGCAGCCCAATGACGTCTATATAAGGTTGGGGAACGCTGTGTTTGTTTGTTGGGAAAAAAAAAATAGGGGTTTTGACTTTTTTTTTTTTTTTGGGCAATTTTAGTTTTATTCCGGCCGTATAGCACTCCTCCGGCTTTGTTGATAAAACTACATTAAAAACTGTTTTGTTTACCAACACCTCCTCTATGTTTCTTTTAAGTCGAAATTTGTACAAATTGGCCCACTCTATAGACGGTTGTGAAAACAAGTTAATAAAACCTTTATAAGAACATACCAATTTTGAAAATATTTTAGTGAAAGATGTTATGACCACACGAGAACCTTCATAAAACCTATTGGCTGCCATGAAAACCAGAATGTGGCCAAATGGCCACAGCTGTCAAATTGTGGTTGTTTTTAGTTGTTCTGCTTTGTTCGATTCTCTGCTCTTCTGATTCATTTAGCAGTAAAAAAAAGGTCTAGTGTTGCTGAAAATTGTTTGATAGCAAAATATCCAAAACAAATTGTGTATTCTACAGCGTATTATGCTCCAAATTATATGCGTATTTATTTTTATGGTGAATATTGGCATGATAAGAGCCAAAAATTAATGCGCCTCAGAAATTATGCGAATTTACAACAACATAAATCAAACTAAAACAAATATATTCGATAAATTAATCATGAATTTCCTGAAAAGTGCTTGGAATCGGACGAGATTATTAAAAGAATGCAGAAATTAGTCTCCGATCTACAGTTTATTTGCACACCATTGAAAATTTGATGCATTTATTTTTCCACATTTCAATTATTTCTTATATTTCAATATGGCAATAGGAATAAAATCATAGTTTTTCCATAGAGCCAATTTTTCTTCGCAATGACTATTATAAAACTATTTGGTCTTATGGCGACTTCTTTCAATGTCAATTTGCCGTTTAATGCCTCTACTGGAGGCAAAATGGTTTTAAAATGCTTTTTCAACTGACCATCATAAGATAAAATCAATGAGTCCTAAAACTGTATTTCAATACAGCATTTTACGAGTTCATAAAGTCGAAATAAAACCTTTGATAGGAGTAAAAGGAATTTGAGAAACTAGGTTTTAAGATGGTTGTAAACAAGCTGTGTAGGTTCTCATAAAACTGATTAAAATGTGAAACCTATTGGTACCTTTTGGTGCCATTATAAAACCAAATTGATTTCAAGTGGCTTTCATAAAACTTTACACGGTGTTCAATAAGTTCGAATACAAGTTTTCATCATTGCGTAGGTATGCGCCATGTACATATTCTGCATTGGTATTGGTGTCAGCTTTAGCTTCATTCATACGCTACCGAATGTGCGCGGTGTTGACATTCTGTTAGTTGTTGTTTGTTTGTTACGCGCGATGAAAGAGTATCGGGACTTCGTAATTAAGCGTTTTTTGAACGGTGAGCGACCCGGCGATATATTCCGGCTGCTGAAATCGCATGGGGTCAAGCGGAACTTTGTCTACACGACCATCAGGCGATACCGGGAGACGTCCTCGACCAATGACCGTGCGAGATCCGGTCGGCCGCGTTCAGCGAGGACGCCACGGGTCATCAAGATCGTGAGGGAGCGAATTCGGCGCAAAAAGAACCGCTCAATCCGAAAACGGCTGCAGATCTCAACGTTTCCATTGGAACCGCTCACACCATACTCACCAAGGACCTTGGTTTCAGGCCTTACAAAAAACGTAAGGTCCATGGCGTTTCGGAGGCTACCAGCAAAAAGCGGTTGGATCGAGCTAAGAGGATCCTCTCTCGGCACGCTGGTCAGGAGTTTGTTTTTTCGGACGAGAAACTGTTCGTGCTGCAGCAGCCGCACAATGTGCAAAATGACCGGGTGTGGGCGCCATCGAGGGACAGCATTCCTGAATCCAATATAAACATCCCTCGGTTCCAAAGTGCCGCGTCGGTGATGGTTTGGGGGCAGTATGCAAACGTGGTAAGCTACCCTTGGTGTTTATTGAAAAAAACGTCAAAATCAACGCGGCGTACTACAAAACTGAGGTTTTGGAAAAGGTTGTTGCCCCCAGTCTCCGAAGCCTCTACGGCGATGAGCACTACGTGTTCCAGCAGGACGGTGCACCAGCCCATACGGCAAATGTGGTTCAAGCCTGGTGTCGGGACAATTTAACCGACTTTCTGGACAAAACTTTGTGGCCTCCCAGCTCCCCGGACTTGAATCCTCTCGACTTTTTTGTTTGGTCCTATATGATGGCGAAGCTGAACGAATACAAGGTCAGCACTTTGGATCATTTCAAGACGGTAATTCTCAAAATCTGGGACGAAATGCCCATGCAGTCCGTGCGTGCCGCCTGCGACGCGTTCGAGAAACGTTTGAAGCTCGTTAAGGAGTACAAAGGGGGGTCATTCCAAGAGAAATGTTGTAAACGTTCCTTGTAAACATAGCTTTCAATAACATAAATCCAAAAAATAAAAAAACATGTTTTCATTTTTTTAACAAATTTTGAAAGTGTATCCGAACTTATTGAACACCGTGTACGTATGAAACTCATATGCTTTTATAGGCTGATAAAATATGATATGGTTCAAAACCTAAAATACATATACTTTGCTCATTCCTTGCATGGTTTTACTTTTCTCACATAAAACAATTAAGATATCATAAAAGACAAAAATGTTATTAAATTTTTAGAGCAAATTAAATCACTTGACAATGTAAAAAGCGGCTTCAGTAAGCCAACAGGAGAACATAATATGCGTATGTACAAAACATATCTAGCGTCCACTGGATTGTTACTGAAAAAAAAAAATTAGATAAGTCCTGGAAAAGCTGAAACCAGGATAGATCATTCCAAATATCAATGAAAGTTTTTTTTTATATGACATGTTGTTGAAAATTTTCTTTGTACTGTCCTGGTTACATTTCAAAGATAGAAATTGGAGCGATCGAAGAGCCCTGTACGATGATTTCTGAAATAAATGGCTTATCTTTTCATAATACTACTAAATAAAATATTTAAAAATAATCCTATACTGCTTATAAGCGTATGCCAGTCTTTTATGAATATAGTAGTTGAGATTCAGAAGTGCAATTTCAAAGTAAATGTTATGCTAAAATGCTGAAAAACAAATTGAGCTTTTCATCCATGTCATGATGCCCCAGGCTCTTGAGATAAATAATTTTGGAACGCAAAGATGATTCCAAAGCGTGGTGAAATTAATAATTGATATGAACATAGATAATTATATGATATGATTTACAGGTCGCACCCC
>JAHHFK020001437.1:0-73839 GCA_024533555.2 Aedes koreicus
TTATATCCAATCTAAGCCTAATCTTCAAAGCCTACACTAAATTGTAAGTCTAATATATTATTATTAGTTAAAATTTGTAAACACTAATTCTTAAATAAAACTTGCAGCTTGAGCTGATCTGGAAAAGAAAGTTTCCAAAGACTAACGAAAGTGTAGGGCTTTGTTCAACCGAACAAACTCAAGAATTTAAGGCACGATGGCTAACCTCGAAAACACTGCTAAATCCAACAACATAAACACCTGTAGAGAATGTGAACGTCCGGATTGGGTTGACGACATGATCGAATGTGAAGAGTGCGAGTACTGGTTTCATTTTAGCTGTGTGGGTGTCACAGGATCGGTCGCAAGTCGACACTGGACGTGTAACGATTGTTTACCAATCAGCGTCAACAGCCAGTCCTCCAGAGCGTCGACCCGCAAAGCATTAGAGCAGCAGCGACTGCAGGAAGAACAACAGATTCACCGTAAGCGATTCCTGCAGGAAAAGGCTCTCGAGCAGAAGCGAATCGAGCAAGAGCAACAGCGAATTTTGGATTAAGAGGAGATGGAGAGAACCTTTCTTCAGGAAAAGTTCGATTTGCTGGAGATGCAAGAAGCTGACGAAGATGGCAGCGTTGTGAGTAACAAGAGCCGATGCAGGAACAGCCTCGAGAAAGTCAGTCAATGGATAAAGAGTGACGGAACGAAGAAACCCAAAGCCAGCACACCGAATGATGCGGCGGGAAAGGCACCAAATCCGGAAACCTCTCTCCAAATCAACACCTTTCGTCGAGACGGAAATGCGACGCGTCCTCAACCGATCCCTTCCAGTATCCGTACGCCACATCAATCTCCTTCACCCGCGCTAGTTGATGGTCAACAAGTTGTACCGTATATCCGCTCGGAGGTTTTCTCAAGGTCTCTCTACCCTGTACCCCATCCTCGTATACAACCAACTGAGTATGTAACGGCTCCCACACCACCAACCAGCGTTACATCAGATGATGCTACCATCGATGTACCACCGTTGCCATTCCAGTATGCACCTTCACGAGGGGAGATTGATCCTTCCCCTCGTCATCCCCGTGCTGGTGCTAGAGTCAGACGAGCGCCTGGCCCAAGACAGAGTTCGTTACCATTCAATGTTGCGAATCAAGCTGTTCCCAGTCCAGTGCGGGAGGTGCGAATACCATGTAACGCGAGACACGGGGACTCTCAAGTACATTCAGTGCCGGAGCTTGGAAATGATATCACTGGCATTAATTCGGGATCCTCGTCAATGCAAATAGCAGCCCGCCGCGTGATGTCTCGTGATCTCCCAGATTTCGATGGAAACCCAGAGGACTGGCCTATATTCATCAGCCAATATAACATCACAACGGAATGTTGCGGCTTTAGCACCGCCGAGAATCTCGTTAGGCTACAACGGTGCTTGAAAGGCCACGCTCGAGAATCAGTGCGCAGTCGGCTCCTGTTGCCTGCATCTGTGCCTCAAGTAATAGAGACACTACGGATGCTCTATGGACGACCCGGATTGCTCATTGACACTCTGTTGAACAGAGTGCGCACTACGCCAGCACCGAAGATGGAGCGCTTGGAAACACTGATCGACTTCGGAATGGAATTACAGGGACTCTGTGACCATTTGCAGGCAGCAGGAGAAATTGCGCATCTCAACAACCCATCGCTACTACAGGAACTTGAGGACAAGCTACCCTCACAATTGAAACTCCAGTGGGCAATGAACAAGCAAACCGTGCCCGATGTGACTTTGCAGACACTAGCCACCTACATGTCACAAATGGTCTCTGCGGCGAGCCAAGTGACTAAACTTGTGGGGTATTCTAGCGCTCGGCGTACGGGTGACCGGAGGAATAAAGAAAAACAAAAGGAGAAAGCGCAACTGTATACGCACATCTCGAGTCATAGAGATAGTCAATCGACCATCAACGCGAACCCCGGAGCTACAGTGCGCAATTGTGCAGTCTGCAATAAACCGGAGCATCGAGTAAAGGATTGTAAACAGTTCTTAGAGCTGAGCGTGGAAAACCGCTGGCGTAGTGTTCACAACCTGAAACTGTGTCGAACCTGCCTCAACCAACATGGGAGAAGTCGATGTCGATTGCCAACAAAGTGTGGAATCGACGGATGCGAATACAAACACAATCCGTTGCTCCATTCTAAAATTGTGAATGCGTCCCAACACGTAACAACAGCTGAAAGCCATTCTCACCGGGAAGAAGAATCCAAAACTCTGTTCCGAGTCATTCCCGTAACACTGCAAGGAAGGAATGGGAGCGTGCGTACATATGCTTTCTTAGATGACGGCTCCTCTTTAACATTGGTGGAAAAATCAGTAGCCGAGCAATTAGGAGAGTCTGGACCAGCAGGAGCGTTGTACCTAGTAATGTAACGCGCTGTGAAGCAGATTCCCAGAAAATAGCTTTCAAAATCTCGGGAGCAAATGGAGGAAAATCCTTTCGTGTTCAGACAGCTAGAACAGTATCCGAGCTAAAACTTCCAGTACAGTCACTGAATCTAGAAAAGATATCCAAACAGTACTCACACTTGAAAGGACTCCCGATTGCCGATTACGAAAACGCTGTGCCACGTGTGCTCATCGGGTTGGACCAACTGAATTTGTCGGTGCCGCTGAAATGCAAAGAGGGACGAAAAGGGGAACCAGTAGCAACGAAAACCCGCCTCGGATGGTGCATATATGGTGGAGGTAGCTGCGCAAAATCTGCGGGAGTGAGTTGCCATACCATGGAAGTTCATCCCGACAAGCATCTTCACGACATAGTTAAGTATTATTTTGAACAGGAAGATGCCGGAACCAAACCCAAGGTTGAAATGTCGTCTGCAGAAGATACGAGGGCGAAAAAGATCCTAGCCGACACGACCGTGCGTCGGGGTGACAGGTTCGAGACTGGCATCCTTTGGAAGTATGATAATTTCGAATTCCCGGAGAGTTATTCACTTGCACTCCGTAGATTGGAGTGTCTTGAACGCAGAATGAGTCGTGATCCCGCTCTGAAAGAGAACATACGTCAGCAAATTCAAGATTACCAGACTAAGGGCTATGCTCATCGCGCTTCGGAAGAAGAACTTTCGGGTGTCGATCCACGAAGAACATGGTACTTGCCACTAGGAGTTGTTACTAATCCCAAGAAGCCTGGTAAGATCAGATTGATCTGGGATGCAGCTGCCAAGGTAGATGGTATTTCTCTCAACACCGCCCTGCTGAAGGGACCCGATATGTTGTCTTCTTTACCGGGCGTTCTATTTCGATTCCGAGAAAGACCGGTTGCAGTGAGCGGCGACATTCGCGGAATGTTTCACCAGATTCGCATACGACCTGAAGACCGCCACGCACAGCGCTTCTTGTGGCGGGAAGATCCAAGTCAGATACCGGACATCTTTATCATGGATGTTGCAACGTTCGGCTCCAGTTGCTCGCCCTGTAGTGCACAATTCGTCAAGAATAGCAACGCCTCGGAGTTCTCAGCAGACTATCCAAGAGCATCGGAGGCCATAATCAAAAGCCACTACGTAGACGACTTTTTAGATAGCTTTGATACCGTCGAAGAAGCGCAAAGGGTAGCAGCTGAGGTGAAGTTGATCCATCGAAAAGGAGGTTTTGAAATCCGTGGGTGGTGCTCTAATTCGCCTGACGTACTCTGCCATTTTGGAGAAACGGCAGCTCCGGAAACAAAAAACCTGAGCATGGATAAAAGCGACGGAATAGAGAGAGTCCTTGGAATGCTGTGGTTGCCTTCGGAGGATGTTTTGGGATTTTCCACAAAAATGCAAACGAACGTCGCTGCTATCATTAACGAGGGCCGACGACCTACTAAGCGCCAAGTTCTGCGATGCGTCATGTCATTATTTGACCCTCTCGGACTGTTGGCTACGTACACAGTGCACGGCAAGATCCTAATCCAATCTATTTGGCGCTCGGGAAAGGACTGGGACGAAGAAATCGGGGATGTGGAGTTCAACCGTTGGACAAAGTGGATTACAATCATGCGACAGATCGATCATATTCACATTCAACGCTGCTACGTTGGCAAAACTTCTTCTACATCAATTCGTTCTATCCAGCTAAACATCCTCGTAGATGCTAGTGAAGAAGCTTACAGCGCTGCTGCATACTTTCGTTTCGTCCTTGTAGATGGAAGCGTCATCTGCAACCTAGTCACGGCGAAGACCAAAGTTGCACCTCTCAAACCACTATCCATACCCCGACTGGAGCTACAAGCGGCCGTACTCGGAACCAGGCTGGCTGCTTTTGTTACCGAAAACCACACCTTTTGCATTGAGAAAAGATTCTTCTGGTCAGATTCCAGCACGGTCCTGGCTTGGATTCGGTCAGATGCCCGTAGATATCGACAGTACGTCTCTTGCCGCATCGGAGAAATTCTTTCACTAACAGAAAGCAGCGAGTGGAGGTGGGTGCCGACCAAAATGAACACTGCTGACGAAGCTACAAAGTGGGGACACGGTCCGTGCTTATCACCAGAAGGGAAATGGTTCCAAGGCCCCGATTTTCTTTACAACTCTGAGCTACAATGGCCAATACAGAACTGCCTAAAGAACACAAGTACGGAAGAAGAACTTCAATCCTGTTTTGTGCACGGAGTCACAGCATACGAACCAACAGTGAAATTTGATAGGTTTTCTCGATGGACGCGGCTTCTGAGAGCAATCGCCTACACACAACGGTTTATACGCAACGCTCGTGGAACTAAAATGCAGCGGAATCTTACACCATTGAATTCCGTTGAGATTGGAAACGCGGAAAACATTCTTTGGCGACTTTGTCAGCAAGAATCGTACCCAGACGAAATTTGCCAGCTGAAGGCCGGTAAAAACGAGGTAGATAAATCGTCACCAATCTTCAAGTTGTCACCGTACGTTGACGAAAATGGAGTACTGAGGCAAGACGGACGCATTGGTGCAGCGTCCAACGTAGAATTCAACGTAAAATTCCCGATAATCCTACCGATGACACATCGTATCACAACTCTACTACTAGATCATTACCACAGGAAAAACCACCACGTGAATGCTGAAACCGTTGTAAATGAGGTAAGGCAAAACTTCTATATTCCCCATCTTCGGACAGAAATGCGTAAAACGGCACACTATTGTCAGTGGTGCAAAATCAACAAGTCACACCCATCTACGCCGAAAATGGCACCGCTGCCTGCTGCCAGATTAGCGTCGTTTGAACGTCCTTTCACATACGTCCGAGTTGACTTTTTTGGTCCGGTCTTGGTGAAGATCGGTCGCAGTCAGGCAAAACGCTGGGTGGCCTTGTTCACGTGTCTAACCATTAGAGCAGTGCACCTAGAAGTTGCTCATAGCATGAGCACGGAAAGTTGTATTACGTGCTTTCGCCGTTTTGTTGGGCGTCGAGGAGCTCCTTTGGAAGTTTACACCGACAACGGCACCAACTTTCAAGGCGCCGAAAGAGTGCTCAGACAACAAATCAATAATCACTTAGCGGAGACCTTCACTAACGCCAACACCAGGTGGTTCTTTAACCCTCCCCTAGCACCGCACATGGGTGGATCCTGGGAGAGGCTAGTACGGTCGGTCAAGGTCGCCATCGAAAATATCGATACAGGAAGAAAGCTATCCGATGAAGGATTCCTAACTTTACTAGTTGAAGCCGAAAGTATCGTCAATTCAAGACCATTGACTTACTTACCTTTGGATTCAGAAGAGCAAGAGGCCCTAACGCCGAATCATTTTTTGCTTGGGAGCTCCAGTGGGATCAGGCAACCAGCCGCAAACCCCACGAATCATCGGGAAGCAGTCCTAAGCAGCTGGAATCAAATCCGTCATCAGCTAGACCACTTCTGGCGCCGTTGGCTCAGGGAGTATCTGCCGACGATTTGTAGACGGACAAAATGGTTCAGCGATACAAAACAAATCAAAGTAGGAGACCTAGTGCTCATTGCGGATAACTGCAAACGGAGTAGCTGGATACGCGGACGAGTAACGGAAGTTCAACCGGCACCAGACGGCCGGGTGCGATGAGCCACAGTTCAGATGAGCTCAGGATTCATGAGAAGGCCAGTTAGCAAGCTAGCCGTGTTAGATGTCGATTATCAAGGTAAAACTGCTCCAGATACGCAGTGTTACGGGGGCTGGAATATTGCTACGCAGTCTGGCAACGCTGGTCATCTCACCGCCGCCGGACATGCGTGAGTTTTCTCACCCCTACCAGTGTACTTTGACATGAGCGATGTCACTTGAATGTCAGGGAAGAAACGGAAGAAACAGTGAAAGAGGACAGAAAGCGCGTTCCATTTCAGATCGAAAGCCACATTAAAGAATTTGTCGTTGTTTGCCTAGTTAGCTAAAATTCATTTCAATTTATCATCTAAATTTGCAAGGATTTCTTATATTTATTGGAAAATTAAACCTAATAGAGAAAAGTGAGCTATAAAATCGATTATTCTATTGTATTACTAAACTTAACCTAAAATTGATCCCAAATAGGCCTAAACTCAATTCTGGAGATAGATACACTCTAGCAGCTCGAAGACATATAAGTTGCTAAATGTAAGTCTTCTGCACCTTATTGAATCCATTATTTAAAGCCACTGTTATTGTTTACAGACTGAACTACAACCTACTAATTGAAATTATATCCAATCTAAGCCTAATCTTCAAAGCCTACACTAAATTGTAAGTCTAATATATTATTATTAGTTAAAATTTGTAAACACTAATTTAAATAAAACTTGCAGCTTGAGCTGATCTGGAAAAGAAAGTTTCCAACCGCTAACGAAAGTGTAGAGCTTTGTTCAACCGAACAATGACCATAATTTTGAATAAATTTAATAAAAGAATGAAGTGGGCACTTTTTTAAGAACGAAATGCATTTTTACAACCCCAGCATAAACAAATAACGTTTACAAAGAAAACCATTATACAACAAGACAATAGTATGCTACGAAAAGACAAAGAAATATTTTATAACACTGGAAGACTTTCATGACTCTGAAGCAACCAAACAAGCACTCTGGAATGACGACGCAGCACAAGCTAAACAATAATACATGACAAATCGAACCCTTTTCACACCTGGGTATATGAGATATAACCTTTTGAGTCACATTCCTGGGCGCTATTGCCTGTGTACGTCTGGTTAACCGCCTCTAGAGGGTTAGGAAATCTGTCCTCTCCAAGGCTAGAGAGCTATTATTATTATTTTCCAATTTCATTTCACTTCTCAGCATGTAGCTGGAAACTTTCACCTACCCCCGGGCGTGGGGCCAAAGGGAGTTAGGCTCGGTGGATACATTCGTCAGTTTTGTAAACTTACATCTTAATTTGTTTGCTTCGGTTGGATTAGTTAAGGTGATTCAGGAACCGCCGGACAATACTACAGGTTCAAATAATCACTGCTTTCTGAATGCTGCTCAGTTCCTTTTGCAGCTCCAATTCTTCAAGGGTACGTATAAGGGTAAGGGGAACAATTCCGGTCGCCGAGATTATTACCGGAACTATACGGACCTCCTCCAAATGCCACATCTACTTCAACTCCTCCGCCAAATCGTGGTATTTCGTAATCTTGGTAGAGAACGTTGAATGGACGTTGCGATCCAGTGGTACAGCAACATCGATGAGAGTTACACTCTTCTTTCTTTTGTCGTAGATCACAATGTCAGGGCAATTGGCACGAATGAGCACATCCGTTAGGATCTCGCGATCCCAGTACAGCTTTACGCAACTATTTTCCAGAGCCGGGTCTGGCAGGTACTTGTAGCAGGGTACGTAATGGTTCACCAAATTGTGCATCAGTGCAAGTTGTTGGTGCACAATCTTGGCGACATCGTTGTGACGACAGAGATACGCTACTTCTGCCAATGCTTGGCAGCCAGCAACAACATGTTCGATCGTCTCTCCTACTGCGTTGCACTTTCTACAGCGGTCTTCTTCTTCTACGGGCAATATGTACCTGCGATAGTTCTTCGATGCAATGACCCGGTCTTGAATGGCTACCATGAAGAGATCACTTGTTCCAATTGATGGGAATGCGTCCCATGCAGCTCCTTTAGCTTCCACGATGTAACTTTATCGTCGATAGTTTTTAGGTCGCAGCCCAGCTGATAGTCCTCCTGCGCCAGATGGAGGGCGCTGAACCCATGGGCTTCATCCGCAACTGCTTCATCCGCAACTGCTGGATCAGGAAAACACATGGGGCTTGAATATCGGTGACGCCTCTTCCTCCTTTAGTACGTTGTAGGGTGGCTCTCTCGACAGCCGACTTTGGGTGATGCATGCGATGCTTAGTGAACGCCACTCGTACTGCTCGTTCTATCACCTCCAAGTCAGTTTTGGTCCACTTTATCACTCCAAAGCGGTAGGTCAACATGGGCACGGCAATCGTGTTCATCGCCTTTATCTTGTTTCCAGCCGACAGGTACGACCTCGGACCACGGTTGATGCGATACAGGAACTTTTCCTGCAACTCCTTCTAGATCTTTTTATGGCGAATCCCGTTCAATTGCAGGAATCCAAGGTGCTTGTAGGACTCGCCTTCATCCATATTCCGAATCGCCTCCTGTTCGGTGATGCGAAAACTATCGGTATCCGACACTTTACCCCGAACAAGATTGCCTGTTCGACATTTATTGATTCCAAACTCCATCCGAATATCGTTACTGAACACCGTCACAAGCTGCAAGAGTCGGTGCAACTTTCCAACAGTTTCCGCAAACAGCTTTAAGTTGTCCATGTAGAAGGTGTGGGTTACATTGGTAGCTCTTCCTCCGCTTTTCAAATGATAGCCATAGTTGCATTGGTTGAGTGTTCTGCTGAGGGAGTTCATCGCAAGGTAAAACCACAGCGGGCTAAAGGTATCGCCTTGGGAAATTCCGCTTCTTATGCTGAGAGTTCTGCATCTTAACACCGCTGCTCCGTCAGTAATGTGAAGACATGTACTCCACATGCCCATTGTATGCTGTAATAGCCTGATGATTCCACCATCTACCTTGTACAACAGCAGTGCCTTGATAAAGTACGAGTGAGGAACTGAGTCGTACGCCTTCTTGTAGTCGATATACGCCATGTTCAGGTTTCTCCTTTTTCTGGGTTGCCTGACCTACAATAACTGCATCGATGATGACCTGATCTTTGTAGCCTTGTATGTTTTGCCGGCAGCGCTTCTGTGCTTCAGTCATGACATTGTTCGCATCGCAATGGTTTTGTACCTTTCGGTAGATTACTGACGAGAGCACTTTGTACAGGCTTGAAAGACATGTTATTGGCCTGTACTTCGAAGGATTAGCCGTGTTTTGATCCTTGGGAAGAAGATAGGTTACCACTCTAGTAATGAATTCTGGCAGCCGCTGGGGGTTCTCTAGTACCATATTGAAGCACTCTGCCATTCGTCCATGGATTGAGGAGAACTTCTTATACCAGTAGTTGTGCACAAAATTGGGTCCTGGTGCAGCCCAATTCCTGATACGCCGGGTAGCCTCGCGAATATCCTGAGCGGTAAATACGGTGTGACCATACTTCCAATTCAATTACTCATATCCTCTTCCTCCTGCAACCACATCCCATCACTGGTATGTTGAACGGGATTCTCCCATAGATTAGCCCAAAACTGTGTCACTTGGCGCCTCCGGAAGTCCTTCGTTGTAGTCTATTTTGTTGTTTCGGATGCGGTTGTAAGACTCCCTTTGGTTAGTGTTTTCCTCCTTTCCCTTCGAACTTTCTCCATACCGACGCATCCGTTTTGAAAGAACACTCAATCGCTGTATATGGGTGTCGAGGACCTCAGTAATATTAGTTTCAGTGAGGTCACGGAGCTCTGCGGGCCTGACAATTTCAGTAACGTGACGAACTAGCCTCGCTGACCGGTTTCCCCTCTTGTACCCTCTTGTTAACCGACCTACTTTGGTCCGTAGTAAGGTGATTTGGCTCTCCAACCGCATCATCTATGCGGGTTTTTGTGCTTGGGTCGTATGTGCCCTCCGTCGTTTCCTTGTGGGTAATTCCGTAATCCCAGCGTTCTTACAACAGCCACAGCTGCAGAGTACACTATGAACTACAGGTCCTCAAGGTTCTCAACGGCTTCCAAGTACATACTGTGGCAGGATATCCTCGTTGAGAATGCTTACTGCACTTGTTAACCGGTAGGAATACTGTAGTTTTGGTATCCTGTGTCGGGACATGGGGCCTGTCCCTTGGAATTGTGTTATTGTTGCGTTCATGTTAAAAGCTAGTTTGCCCGATAGTTGCTGTCGTTGTTGGTCCACTGTTGGTCCTGAAGCGGTCTGCTCGTCCGTTGACACGTTTACCGCTACAATCGACTCACGCCTCTCACTCGCAAGTGATGCATCCAGCCCAACAGAACTCGTTCTCAACATATCGCTTGATCCATTCCCTTCCCTCCACTGCGCCCTTCGCATTTCCGGCTTGATGCACTCTACCTCGGCAGGTGTAAGCAAGTTATGCGACAGGATTACTCGCTGTCTGGTATACAACTTGTTCCGGTCAAGCTGGTGCTCAGTCCCCCAAATCCTGAGTAGCCCCTGCTGCTTGTCCGGGACAGCTTATTTAATTCGCAGCCAACCTCCATATCTGAAGGCCGTTCATTATCCGCATAGTTTGACCCGTTTGAGCATTACAGCATTTTAAAGACTACCTTTACTCCATATTTAAATTAAAAATAAGCACAAAACGTAACCATTTTGTTAAAGACCGTATATGGTCTATGATTGAAATGATTTATGTATATTACTCCTATATTTACTCGGAAGATTATTCTTATTCCTTCTTATTTTTATTTTTGTTTTTAATTCGGATAATACTGAATTTCTGTCTACATTGTAATCAATATCAATTAAAAGTGATGCAAATATTTGTTTTTTTAAGGTGCAGAGACCAACTAGCCACATGCTGAAAATCTCTAATAACGAAACCTCACCTAACTCTGTTTCTTAAAGTAATATCTAACCAGTATGAATTATGAAATAACATTCTGTTACAGTAAAAGATGGATCCTATTATCAAAAATTATCATTCAACACACGCTCATACTTGTCTTCCCATCATGTGATGCCTAAAAAAGGCTTCGACCCTTCCCCTCCTCTGCTCATGTCTTCAAAATAATGTGTTGAACATGTTTCTGGGTGCCTCCTGCCATCATCCTTCATTATTGATAGCCTCTATACGTCCCAAAGTTGTTACAACAAATCTACAGTTTACAATTTCACTCCCGATGCATTTTACGAAAGTAAGCTGTCATCCTGTTAGTCTTGTTGTTACTCTGTCCAGCGCGTTCTAGCACTTGTCTAATTAAATTTTTCTTCCGAAGGAACAGCAGCAGACAGCGAGATGAATGAGTCGGAATCTTTAATGGCGTTTTTCTTCGCAAATAAATGAAGAAAACGGAATACTGCGGCGTTGAGAGTCTATTTCCGGACGGGAAAACCATTTGTTTGTACACCGTGTATTTCATACCTACGGCATATAGGTCGCCAGTGTGCCGTTTGTACCGAGGAAGAACTCTTGCGATGGGAGCTATGTGCTAGTGTTTTTTTCACATCTTAGTTAGGCTGCCTACCTTACTTTTCGCAGGCACTGACTGAACTGGTTCTTCTGCACAAGACAGATGAAGTTGATTAATTCATTAGCTCATCACTTAGAGTTAGTTAGGGCTCTATTTATCTTTTTTCAAGAAGACGATTGGCGCTAATTGTTTCAGTCACTTGCAGTTGGTGCCGAGAGTACAGTGGCTTTGAGTAGTAGCACTACCTTTGTCATTGTAAAAAAGGTGGTGTTTTCAACGACATAACCATTATTTAAACAGTGATTGACATACATTGGAGGATTGTATAAGTTATTTACGATGTTTTTATTTCGGTTGTATTTGTATTCAGCTATTCGTAGAAGTTTTATGAGTAAACGGTATCGAGATTCTTTGAAAGCTAGGAAAGCTTATAGTCAATTGAATTCTTAAAAAACGTGGAAAATTTTCTACTGGCCAGAGTTAGTTTGAGCAACATTGAAACTGGTTTTAATGGCTCAAACAATAGAAAGTTCGTTAAAAAGATCAAATTACATTAAACTTGTTAGGTGTTAGATTTTTTTTTTTTTTTTTTTTTTTGGGCGGGTTTTCTCCCCTCGTGGGGATAACCAACGCCGCGAGGAAGACGACCCCCCCCCCCGGCCCCCCCCCCTCATGAATATGAACCGGGACAGGTGTTAGATAATACACGGAATAATGAAAATTCCCTAAAGAATACACATCGTTAACATGACAAATTATGATTTTATGTAGGACTAGATGTTCATAGATGTCAGTGAATCGAAGTAAGCTCTTGTTGCGTGCGGGCGTGTTTTTGTAGCTGTCATTATTTCACTCGAGTTTCTCAAACAATTTCAAAGTAAGGAAATGAAGACGATCACAAGTCAGCTTCCGGAATCCGTTTGGTTGAAGACGAAAAAGACATGAGCATCACTGTTCAGAATCCCTTTGGTGGAAAGTACGGGAAATAACTCGCGATCCGCATTCTTCTCCGTCAACACCTACCAATCCTCCGAAAGTCGTAGAAACCTCGGCGTGCTTTGTGACGATCGCGAGTGATACAGTGGCCGGTGGGAATGCCCAGCTTGGGTTGATCGATATATTTTTCCTGTAAAATCCGACTCCCGCGTTCATAGATATTGTGTTCTTATCTGAATCGTACAAACGGTCTATTACGCAAGAATAGTTCACTGTGTTGTTTGGGGAAACTTTGGTAGAAGGTTGAAAACTTTTGATTCTTGCGCTGGCCGAACTAGTTTGTGTGCACTTCTTGGACCGTCGAACATAACGTAATTAAATGGAATTCAGCTAAGTACTTTTTACTTTTTATATTTGTGGTATCAGTAGAGTTTTAGCTCCCGTAACGTTTGTTGTTCAGCGGGGGAAATTCCTTTAATCGTACATACATTTTTTGACCGTTTGGTTCGACCTAAAGCTATTTACAAACCATGAATATGTGAATATGTGTGTGTGCGTGAGTGTGCATGTGCGTGTGATAGAGTGTGTGCCTATATGTGTGTATGTGTATGAGCGTATGACTCTGTGTCGGCGCGTCCTTCTTCTCTTTTCAGAAGGGGGGAGGGGGGTAAACAAACCTAAAAGGGTAGGGGGAGGGGGGTGTCCAAGGCGGGAAAAGGGGGTTTTTGGGGGGGGGGGGAGGGAGAGAGGGTGGAAAATCTTATGTCGTTTTCGGTTTTAAACCTGGGTCAGGTCTGACTCTGACTCGCAATTACCGAACGAAAACGGATCCAGAGTCGAGTCAGTATGATGGTATTAGTGCAAAACATAAACATAAACAAACATAAACGTTTTATTTTGACAGTTATGTTTGTGTGTATTGGTGAACCCAGGTTGGACCTCGAAAAAAATTAAGAGCGAACCTCATCGATGTTGGGTCGGATCCAGAGCGGATCCAGGTCCGACTCGATTGAATAAAAAAACGTTTTGACAGCTTGTAGGGCGGACCTAGGGCGAACCCAGTTCCGCACTGGCAATAACCGAAAACGACATTAGCTTCGTCACTCCCAACGACCAATATACATATAAATATACATATGCTTTCTCGCCAAGGAAAGCCTCCCGCACAATCTCATCCAACTTCCAACTCCAGATGTCTATGAAGGTTGCATGAGTTCTCAGCATCTTCTTAAGTAGACATCTAATCAACACTTCCCTCCCATCCCTTGCTGATCATAGGGACCGGGCGGGGTGTTGGGGAAGGGTTGTGGGGGGAGAAGGGTGCCCCCCAGGGGGCTCTTCTGGCGCTTCTCCCGTCTTTTCTACAACCGCCACAGGGGTGTTTTGTGTGGGGAGAATATTGTTTTTTTTTTTTTTGGTGTTGTTGGTTGTTGTTGTTTTTATTTTGTCGTCTTTTTTTTTGTTTTTGTTTTTTGATTAAAAAAAAAAAAAAAAAAAAAAAAAAGATTTGTATTGGCAATGAACATTTAGATTATTTAGTGTCGGTTTTGCCAAAACTCGTTCAAGATTTTCAGATGGAGATTTTTCATCTCAAAACTGCTAAAAATTAACATAGATCTGTTCCAACTGTCTATAGATGTTCATTCATTTTTTATGTACTGAGGAATTCTCGCACAAACCAAGCTGCCACTGATACAAGGACTTTAAAAACAGATTTTTTTTAATACTTTTAACCACTGTTTCTTCAAAGCCAGCTCTTTTTTGAATATTTTAGATATTTTACGGTGTTTGCCCTTCATGAAGGCCCAAAACTTCTGAATTGGACGAAGTTCCAGCGAGTTCGATTGGTACAATAACAACATTGTTATCTCTGTACCAGTCTAACACCGCCCGTGCGTAGTTGCAGGATGCCGAATCCGCCAAAATTGCGTCTCGCCTCCGTGAGGCCGCAAGAAGGGCTGCAGGTGCTTCCGGAGGTACTCGTCTAGATAGCCTACCGACGATCTGCCTAACCAAAACTTTTCGGCGAATTTTTCCACTTTCTTCTTCCTTACTTCCTGAGGAACGGCCAAATCTCCTGCCCCGGCAATTGCTTTGTTGACTTGATGTAAGTCTCGTCGTCCATTTCGTCCTCGGTTTCGTCATTCACTCTTCGCCAGCTTCCTGTCGTTTCGATATGGTACCTTCATGACTTTGTAGACGGAAAGGACGGTACGTTTCATCGGTATTTCGACAAACGAGATGAAAACCTCCGTCTTCATCGCCACATCACGGATCGACGCTTGAACAAATTCCACATTTTCCTTGCTTTTTTTGATTAGCTGTCTTTAGTTCTTTTGGGTCCGCTTGAATGAATTCACCACCCGGGACACCGTTGAATGATGGAATCCCATGTGTTTTCCGATCCATCTGTGGGACGCAGTCGGATTTTTGACAACGGCGCACATAATGTTTTGGTGGATCTGCTCTTGTTCCGAGGCCATCTCAATAACCACTTGGCAGATGAGATGTTGATAACGTAAACATTATACTCTTAGCTAAAATTTAATCAATTTATTTATACC
Source organism: Aedes koreicus (assembly GCA_024533555.2). Taxonomy (NCBI): domain Eukaryota; kingdom Metazoa; phylum Arthropoda; class Insecta; order Diptera; family Culicidae; genus Aedes; species Aedes koreicus. The sequence continues at coordinate 15,022 of JAHHFK020001437.1, forward strand.
CACACGGTAATACTTACAAGCTGTTTCATTTTTTTCGAGTACAGTCTTTACTTGCAAGACCTCACAATGCCTTACACGCAGTGAATTAAACATTCGATATTCATAAGATAAACAGGAAAGCTTAAAGGTGAACAAGAACAACGTCATGTAAAACATAATCCATTCATAAGTCAGTCTTAAGAAATTTGAAAGCATCGTTCATACACAGAAAATAATCGACTAAAATATTTACCTGCATTTAGTAATTCAGAAAAAGCACCAAAAAAGGATAGAAGTGCCACTAAATAATTATGGCCTGTGCCAACAAATAATGTGTGATCAGCATTAAAAATTTAGAAATGAGCAATAATAGATGAGAAATGATCTTTGGATAATCTAATTGTGACCGGTAAATCTGTCAAATAAAGAAACAGCTATTAGTATATGTGCAAATAAATATGGCTTTATTTCCGCCAAATGATATAATTTGAGCACTAAACTACTCGCATGTGTCTTGGAATTTTTATTTGATTTTCCCATAAAAATAGTAAAATGAGCAATAAATAACTGAATAACCACAATAAAAAAAACTCAAATGTCCTAGGTAGTAGATACAGTTACCCATCTTTAAATTCAAAAATAATTTGATATCGTGAAAACTTTCCCATGAAATATTCAACAACACCATTTGAAAACTAAATGGGTTCCAGAGAGCAGAAAATAAATCCAAGCAAAAAATTGGGAATGAGCCATAAAAAGTTGTGATGTGTTTTAGGACAAATAAAAAAAATCATATGGAAGAGGTAAAATGAGCAATGAATATTCAATAATGCGCAAAAGACAATGATATTTTTGCAAATGGGCTTATGAACGTATACATTCCAAATAAGAGTTGTTGAGCTTCTACAATTGATATTTTTATCAAATGATATGTTGAGTTTACCAATAACCATAAGACTGTCACTTGAATGGAAAAAAATATTGATACTTATAAATACGGCTGATAAATGTATCCATGCCAAGGAAAAGCACAACAATCAACCTGTGATAATTTTGAAATAGTCATCAAACCATTACCAATGTTCAGGCGCACAAATCAAAACAGCAATCGGAAATAAAAAATATGATCAATTTTATAATATAGAGCAGCACTTAGAAAAAGACTACTCATTTAAATGGCTTAAATTTGTCAAAGCAGATTGGTAACAACGCCAGTAAATTCTTATTGTTGACGAACATAATTCGTCATTCAAACGTCCTAGTAATTGATCTACTCATCCACCACACCGCGATTCCACACAGTTCAAGGGATTACCAATGGCTACCAAAAAGAGTGTAGGGGATTCCGTTAAGAGGTTCAACCAAAATAACAAGATTGTTTGCTTTTTCAGATAGCTTCAGTTTATCACACATTTAAGAGTATTCGAAAAACATCTTATTCCAATTTATCATCCAATTTCCAAGAATCAGCATTGAATCTTATTCTAATGACCCTGTATACCCCGGATCAAGTTGACGCAAAGATTACGTTTTTCGTTGGAGCGGCTTTATCTTCCTAACATTTATGTTTCTTCACCTTAACAGAACGCCAGTTATGATAACTTTTTTAAGTTCATAGAGACTCCTTACAACGTTTGTAATGCACCGCAACTGTGAAATCGTTAAATGTTGGAAAAATAACCTACAAACTAATTAAAATTGATATGTCCTCATTTACAGACTGTCCGACTTGTCATACACTACGATATACAATTAGTTTGATTTTTTCAATTCTATTTTTATTTTTATCTGGACGATTTGATCTAATCATTTGCCAGTTATTTGTTATTTTTGCAAAAGTTCATTGCAAATTTTGAATTTAGAAATGCTCCTTTGCTTTGATTGGTTAGAAAATTGCTTGATGTTTCATCGCGAATTTGGTGAGAATTTACTGGCGTTGTTACCAATCTGCTTTGAAAAATGTAAGCCATTCAAATGAGTAGTCTTTTTCTAAAGGCTGCTTAATATTATAAAATTGCTCATATTTTTTTTATTTCTGATTGCTGTTTTGATTTGTGCGCCTGAACATTGATAATGGTTTGATGACCATTTCAAAATTATTACAGGTTGATTTTTGTACTTTCCCTTGGCATGGATACATTTATCAACCGTATTTATAAGTTGTGACCACATAAAATGATCATCCTTACCGACAATATTTTTTCCATTCAAGTGACAGTCTTATGGTTATTGGTAAACTCAACATATCATTTGATAAAAATATCAATTGTAGAAGCTCAACAACTCTTATTAGGAATGTATACGTGCATAAGTCCATTTGCAAAAATATCATTGTCTTTTGCGCATTATTGAATATTCATTGCTCATTTTACCTCTTCCATATGATTTTTTTTATTTGTCCTAAAACACATCACAACTTTTTATGGCTCATTCCCAATTTTTTGCTTGGATTTATTTTCTGCTCTCTGGAACCCATTTAGTTTTCAAATGGTGTTGTTGAATATTTCATGGGAAAGTTTTCACGATATCAAATTATTTTTGAATTTAAAGATGGGTAACTGTATCTACTACCTAGGACATTTGAGTTTTTTTATTGTGGTTATTCAGTTATTTATTGCTCATTTTACTATTTTTATGGGAAAATCAAATAAAAATTTCCAAAACACATGCGAGTAGTTTAGTGCTCAAATTATATCATTTGGCGGAAATAAAGCCATATTTATCTGCATATATACTAATAGCTGTTGCTTTATTTGACAGATTTACCGGCCACAATTAGATTATCCAAAGATCATTTCTCATCTATTATTGCTCATTTCTAAATTTTTAATGCTGATCACACATTATTTGTTTCTTTTCTTATTGCTCAAATCTTTCTTTTAATTGATGATTAATTATGCTGCCGAAAATAATCTTGTAGTAAAAACTTACATTTTACCCGACTATGCCTATCTTTAAAACTACCATGAAATTTCAGTCAATTTTACTACGTTTATGGTAAAACTTTCATCATTTGTGGTATATTTGACAGACTTCATCTTGATATAAACCGCACCATGGTCGATCTAATCGCAGGCATGGTGAAATCAATCGCATTTATAGTCAGGTGAAAATTGTTGGTGATTGCGCTTAATTTTACCCTCGAAATGGTAGTTTCTACTGCGGTTTTTTTGCGTGTATGTTGAACCTTATGAAATTCTTAAGTTTATTTTCCTAAGTGTATCGTTAGATAACAATTTTGGCTGAAGATTTCTGACTTAAAGACTGTTCCAGAAATTATAAGGACACCTAATCTTAACGATCAATTTTGATTTTTTCAAATTATTTTAGCTGAGTTGTTTTGTTTACACATTTCTGTACGTCATAGAATAAAAAAAAACTTGATTTCTGGTTGACTTTCAAAATGCTTGGTCTTACTCTGGAGCAGAGAAAAAGTATCGTGCACAAATGGTACACTGTGAGTGAAATCTATAGGCCAAGGAAGAGGGTGTTAGCGCCGGAGCGGTACGAACTGCAGTTAGAAAATATGGAGAGCTATGTACTTTTGAAGATGCACCCAAGAGTGGTCGAGAATCCGGTCCTGTAAGTCCTGCTATTGACAAGAAGGTCAAGGATGCCTATAAGCAGAAACCATCGGCTTCCGTTCGAGATGTGGCGAAAAAGATAGGGACCTCGACGTCTAACGATGCGTGCAAAAGAGCGACTTAGACTAAAGATTTGCCGGAAGCAGTAGAAACACAAAAGGAATTCAAATAAGGCCGCGCCTGTGAAACCGAGAGCCTGGAAACTATATGATACACTCTTGTGTAGAAATTCTGGGTGTATAATTATGGAAGATGAAACTTATGTGAAATTGGATTACAAAACCCATACGGACCACAATACTTCACTGTACGCAAGGACAAGGATATCCCCGAAACGGAGAATGCCATTTTCACCGAAAAATTTGGCAAGAAGGTGATGGTGCGACAGGAAATATGGGAATGCGGCAAAATATCTAGACCGTACGTAACATTGGAGACACTGAACACTCAAAAGTACATCAAGGAATGCCTCCATAGGCGTTTATTGCCGATGATCGAGCATCATGATGGTCCAGACATATTTTGGCCTGATTTGGCATCATGTCATTACGGCAAGGACACACAAGGGTGGTACAAAAGCCAAAATGTCTGTTTCGTGTGGAAAGCCACGAATCCGCCAAATTGCCCGGAGGCACGGCCAATTGCGACCTTCTGGGCCTTGACCAAAGCTACGGAAATACGTAAAACCAGCGGATGACATCGACAAATTTAAAAAGGATTGGACAAAAGTGATGAAAATGGTGGGAAGTGCAACAGTGCTTACGGGTCATGTTCGAGGAAACATGAGATGTCTCTGTTATAATCAAAGATTTTGATTGAAGAAGAGTAAAATATTATGTAAAACACCAGTGCTGATATAATTTGCCACCTAAAATAATTGAAATCTTAAAAAAAACAATACATTATTAATATTTTGAAAGTGTGCTTATAATTTCTGAAACAGTCAATACAAGATTTATTTGACGGGTAGAAAATGTATGATCCGTTTCAACGGAAAAATTTCTACAGAAGACTTTGCCACTTCAAGAATTCCTTAAGAATGTTTTGATTATTTTTGATATTAGTTATTTATTTGATTATAACTAACATTATTTTTAGATTTTTTTTATCCAAATCCAATCCAAATCCAATCCAAATCCAATCCAAATCCAATCCAAATCCAATCCAAATCCAATCCAAATCCAATCCAAATCCAATCCAAATCCAATCCAAATCCAATCCAAATCCAATCCAAATCCAATCCAAATCCAATCCAAATCCAATCCAAATCCAATCCAAATCCAATCCAAATCCAATCCAAATCCAATCCAAATCCAATCCAAATCCAATCCAAATCCAATCCAAATCCAATCCAAATCCAATCCAAATCCAATCCAAATCCAATCCAAATCCAATCCAAATCCAATCCAAATCCAATCCAAATCCAATCCAAATCCAATCCAAATCCAATCCAAATCCAATCCAAATCCAATCCAAATCCAATCCAAATCCAATCCAAATCCAATCCAAATCCAATCCAAATCCAATCCAAATCCAATCCAAATCCAATCCAAATCCAATCCAAATCCAATCCAAATCCAATCCAAATCCAATCCAAATCCAATCCAAATCCAATCCAAATCCAATCCAAATCCAATCCAAATCCAATCCAAATCCAATCCAAATCCAATCCAAATCCAATCCAAATCCAATCCAAATCCAATCCAATCCAATCCAAATCCAATCCAAATCCAATCCAAATCCAATCCAAATCCAATCCAAATCCAATCCAAATCCAATCCAAATCCAATCCAAATCCAATCCAAATCCAATCCAAATCCAATCCAAATCCAATCCAAATCCAATCCAAATCCAATCCAAATCCAATCCAAATCCAATCCAAATCCAATCCAAATCCAATCCAAATCCAATCCAAATCCAATCCAAATCCAATCCAAATCCAATCCAAATCCAATCCAAATCCAATCCAAACCAATCAATCCAATCCAAATCCAATCCAAATCCAATCCAAATCCAATCCAAATCCAATCCAAATCCAATCCAAATCCAATCCAAATCCAATCCAAATCCAATCCAAATCCAATCCAAATCCAATCAAATCCAATCCAAATCCAATCCAAATCCAATCCAAATCCAATCCAAATCCAATCCAAATCCAATCCAAATCCAATCCAAATCCAATCCAAATCCAATCCAAATCAATCCAAATCCAATCCAAATCCAATCCAAATCCAATCCAAATCCAATCCAAATCCAATCCAAATCCAATCCAAATCCAATCCAAATCCAATCCAAATCCAATCCAAATCCAATCCAAATCCAATCCAAATCCAATCCAAATCCAATCCAAATCCAATCCAAATCCAATCCAAATCCAATCCAAATCCAATCCAACCAATCCAAATCCAATCCAAATCCAATCCAAATCCAATCCAAATCCAATCCAAATCCAATCCAAATCCAATCCAAATCCAATCCAAATCCAATCCAAATCCAATCCAAATCCAATCCAAATCCAATCCAAATCCAATCCAAATCCAATCCAAATCCAATCCAAATCCAATCCAAATCCAATCCAAATCCAATCCAAATCCAATCCAAATCCAATCCAAATCCAATCCAAATCCAATCCAAATCCAATCCAAATCCAATCCAAATCCAATCCAAATCCAATCCAAATCCAATCCAAATCCAATCCAAATCCAATCCAAATCCAATCCAAATCCAATCCAAATCCAATCCAAATCCAATCCAAATCCAATCCAAATCCAATCCAAATCCAATCCAAATCCAATCCAAATCCAATCCAAATCCAATCCAAATCCAATCCAAATCCAATCCAAATCCAATCCAAATCCAATCCAAATCCAATCCAAATCCAATCCAAATCCAATCCAAATCCAATCCAAATCCAATCCAAATCCAATCCAAATCCAATCCAAATCCAATCCAAATCCAATCCAAATCCAATCCAAATCCAATCCAAAATCCAATCCAAATCCAATCCAAATCCAATCCAAATCCAATCAAATCCAATCCAAATCCAATCCAAATCCAATCCAAATCCAATCCAAATCCAATCCAAATCCAATCCAAATCCAATCCAAATCCAATCCAAATCCAATCCAAATCCAATCCAAATCCAATCCAAATCCAATCCAAATCCAATCCAAATCCAATCCAAATCCAATCCAAATCCAATCCAAATCCAATCCAAATCCAATCCAAATCCAATCCAAATCCAATCCAAATCCAATCCAAATCCAATCCAAATCCAATCCAAATCCAATCCAAATCCAATCCAAATCCAATCCAAATCCAATCCAAATCCAATCCAAATCCAATCCAAATCCAATCCAAATCCAATCCAAATCCAATCCAAATCCAATCCAAATCCAATCCAAATCCAATCCAAATCCAATCCAAATCCAATCCAAATCCAATCCAAATCCAATCCAAATCCAATCCAAATCCAATCCAAATCCAATCCAAATCCAATCCAAATCCAATCCAAATCCAATCCAAATCCAATCCAAATCCAATCCAAATCCAATCCAAATCCAATCCAAATCCAATCCAAATCCAATCCAAATCCAATCCAAATCCAATCCAAATCCAATCCAAATCCAATCCAAATCCAATCCAAATCCAATCCAAATCCAATCCAAATCCAATCCAATCCAAATCCAATCCAAATCCAATTCAAATCCAGTACAAACCTAAGCTGATGCGTTTTTCTTTTTTATTTAACAAATATGTTGTACTTTTTGTGATGAGAGTGCTCAACATATCACAAACCATTCCCTACAATGTTCGTGTGTTGAAATGTAGTAAATCAACGATGTTTTCTCGTTAGAAGCTATTCTTATGCCCGGGCGCAAAAAGGATTGAATACAAACAAGTCTCTGATAGCAAATAAACATGCACGTTCTGATTGAAATAATTCAGTATAACATAATCCTGCACAAGTTCCGATGGATATCATCTCCCCTTACTTATCCGCGCCTTCAACCCCGGTGTTTCTCGTTCGATTATTTATTCTGTATTTTTTCTCACCTTACCTTCCTCTCCTTCTGTACTTTTCAGGACTGCAGATATCGGGTGCAATAACGCTGGCAATAAACGAAGTGAACGATATTTACTTTAGTCGGCATGGTCACAAGCTTCAATTTGAAGTGGCTGAAACTTATGGTGAAGAGGTTACTAGTATAAGAAAAACTGCAGATCTCTGGACAAATGATGTGATAGGCTACATAGGGCCACAAGAAACTTGTGTTCACGAGGGCAGAATGGCGGCTGCCTTCAACTTACCAATGATTTCTTATGTAAGTAAGTATTATGTAATTCCTTTTTTTTGTTCTAGACATTATCTTTAATAAGACGCTTGTCCAAGCTAAAAATAGTCTAGTTTTTCATGGTAACCTACTATTTCAGTTTTGTACGCATAACGAAACATCAAACAAAAAGCATTTTCCCACGTTTGCTAGAACGAGGCCACCTGATCTTCAGATATCAAAATCGGTTGTTTCTCTGTTGATTGCCTACAACTGGACTCAGGTGAGGATAAACATATTTTCCTTTCCTTCTGTTCCGTCGACAGCCTGATACATGGAAGTACTAAAGGAAGCATGTCGTGACCGGATTGTTATTTAATCATTCTCTATTTCCCATCCATCAGGTAACATTCTTCTACCGTTCGTCAGATAATGCTGAATACGATGCGGTGGCGGAAACACTCAAAACCACCCTCAAGACCAATGGCATCCGAATCAGGTCGACTCGGACTTGGAGTACCATCTATCATCATGGCTATTCACCAAACCCTTTCGACCGGCTTGTAGAGGAAACCTACGTCGAAACTAGAAGTGAGTTTTTGGACATGAAACGACGAAACGGACTGGCCTAAGCAAGAAAGAGTTTTAATTAGTTTCAGAAAGTTTAAATGAAACTGTACAAGACTAACGATTTTTAGCCCGAAAATATGAAGAATCATTACAAACCAAGCAAGACAGGCGGCCGACTGGACTAGGGGCTGTATTTACTTTTCTAATTTTAGTATTGATTAATCAACTCAATACTGGTTTGCGTTTGAAATCTTCCGGCGAATACAACTCGTGGACGTTTGTGCATTCCGATTGAGCAAAAACCACTTGAAGCTGACGTATTTTGATGGATTGCTTCGAACGTTGCCACCCAGGGTGTTACAGTTTGTAAATAGCTCGTGTTTAACGGTTCTGCTCATTTTCGCCAAACCGGTCCGTTCCGTCGTCATTAATCATGTCATTGACAACGATGCCGCTAGCGTCCCGGGGCTGAAATTGTTTTTCCGCTTGCAGTTTACGTGGTGCTAGGTCATCACGACGAGCACATTGGTCTGTTGGTGAGCCTGAAGCGCAAAGGTTTATTGGCCGCCGGCGAATACTTTGTCGTTGGAGTAGACCTTGAACAATATGATGCTGCGTTGCCAAAGAAGTACTTGCACGGATTGTTACAGACTGAACCGGACCAGGAAGCTGTTCTTGGCCTCCAACATTACCTCGGAGTCGTACCGTCGGCTCCTGTCAAGTTTGAAGAATTTGCTGTTAAGGTAAGACTCACACCGTGTTTACGTTTAGGAATGTGCAATGGTTGGAGCTGCATTCGGTGCATTTGCTTAACCTGAATTTCAACGTTTGTCCAAACGAGAATGTAGACGATTTTCAAACACGCTTGTTGATTGTGTACAAATAAGCAATGATGGTGTATATTTTATTCTCCAGTTTGATAAACACGTCTCTAGATGGCTGGGGAACAAAGTACCATGCACGAATTTTCTTCTTTGAAGAAAATTGACCTATAAGCTGAAAGATTAAAGAACGAAGAGTCTGAAGATAGTAGTTCCGTAGCAGTGCACTTAGTGAAAACCAAAAATTCAGCTCAGAAGTGCCGGAAGAATGTTCAATACATTCAAAATTTTGCTACAATGCTTAATACAGTAATATAATAAACCTCGAAAAAAAAAATGCAACAGACAAAAATGATCACCAAAAAATCATTTTAAGTCGGATAGTTTTGAAAATCTCAGAGAATAAATAAACACATACTAGCTGTGTTTTTGAAAAGTTGGTTTATTCAATCTCTTCTTCTAGGCTACATGCCCGCCCCTTGGACTCTTCCTCCGGAACTTCTCCGAAACATCCAGGCGGGACTTACTGACGAAAAACGCCAGATCGGGGATCTGCTTGGCGTTTAAAGGACGTCTCGTTGTCCATTACGATGCATTTTGGCTGCACCAACCACTCTTGGTACAGCTTCCTGGCGCGGCATTTGGGCACCGAATAGAATGGGTCGGATTGCACTTGAAGTAATCCTTCACCTTCCTTGCGTTCACGGGGTCGGTTTTCTTCGCTTTTCTTCCGCTGCAAGCTCGCCGCTGGGTGGTCTGGGTTTTTTCTGATAGTCAAGCAGCTCTCAATGTAAATCGAAGCTAGTGTGGGAATGCATTCTTTCTCTAAGACAATTTTCCAGTAGGAACCAAGTAACTCGATACTGGGTGCCCGGCCATTGTGGTATTGAAGGAAATGAAAAAGCCGACAGCCTAGCAAAAGAAGGTTCCGCATCAAATTTGATTGGTCCGGAACCATTTTGTGGAGTCCCAAAACATGCTTTGGGGCCTGAAATAAAAATTTGGGAAATGTTCATAGTAGAATCAAACTGGAACGCTACGGATACATGCAGACAAGCCAAGATAATTATGAGACAAAGTGCAGTAAAAGCCCGGATCTAGCTAAATCTTAGTGAAAATGACCTTCAGGTAATTACTGGTCTGTTGACTGGTCACTGCCCGGGTAGGTATCACCTAAATAAAATTGGAAGAACTCAATCTACAGAATGTCGTTTTTTGCCAATTTGAAACTTAAACTGCATGCTTAAGATGCTCAAACCATGGCTACTTGAACCAGTTATTAAAGCCAGTCAGTGGTGGGATAGTTTTTTGGATGTTAAGTCCGATGATTTCAACGAAACGTGATTCTATCCAAAGAACTTCCGTAGCTCCGTTCATGACGACCTCACAAAGAATTTCTTTCTAGCGTTGCTGCAAAATCTTGGGTGGCCTTATTTTCTTAGACGAAATGTCTGCCTTGGGGATGCTTTTGCGGTGACGATCTGCATTTACTTTTGTCGCAAAAAACAGTCCACAATTAGAGCAAATGCGGTTATTTTTGCTTTTACCTTAGATGCCAAGTAAAGTTTATCGTCTTTGAAAGTTTTCCAAAGCAAGTTGACGTCTACTCAGGCCTCTTAATGTATTTTCTGCTTTTTCCCACTCTGCGCTATAGCATTGCTTGTACACGTCTTTTTCCGTAATTTCAGCGTTTGACAGGTAATCACAACCGGATATTACTAAGCCCCTCTTCTAAATGTATGTCAAATGGGAGCATGTCAACTATCAAATGTCATCTCATTTACGTATAAATGAAACTAAATGGGTGACATCATAAGCTTACTTAGAGTTGGTTGCATTCGCTCTCTCGATATTGTTTAAAAAAAAAAAGAGAAACACAACCAACACACGGCCAGCCACTTTAAATCAGTTTTGACTCACTTTCATCAAAAATTGAGTCACTTAAATTTGAGTAAATGTAACTGGGATTGACAAGTCGACAAAGCAAAAACATGGACTCAAACCAGATGGACTCAAAACTGAGTTAAAATGGATGGCCTTGTAATTACTGTCTCTTTTTGTATCTTTTATCCTTTCGAAAAGATAGTTAGAGACTGTATTTTTAGCGTGTAACATTAAATCCCGTTCACATTACCCTACTAGCACACTTGACTCAATTAAATCACAATCAAGTTGCTGTAACTAATAATGATGGTTTGGTGTTGCTTGGGTACAACCTACATTATGTGATATAGAGTATCTTGATATGAAATGCCGTGCAAATTATTTCCAATGAAAACTAGATGTATAGATGCTACTATCAAGATAGTCTATATTACGTATTAAAAGTTGTAGTGTAAACGAGACGTTATGCTAAATTCCTTAATTAGACGCCATGTTATACTGATTTGATGTATTGCTTCATTTTTTTCAAAGTACATGGCTTGAAAACTGTGTGCAGTGCAGCACACATTAGTAAACAATCTCCATCACGGAATCGTAGTAGTTTTTAAGTCGTGTGGTTTGGAAAATGATAGAGTCTATCCTTACATATGGTGGCCAAATTAGGACTCTTTTCTGAGTCATCTTAACCTTTCGGGCAACGCGTTGGTGTAAAAAACACAACACACGTGAGAAAACCTCGCTTGGTTGCTCTTTCTGCAAATTGTGCACGCGTATCGAAAGGTTAGAAATAAACAATGGGTGTACAACTCACTGAGTTGTCTGAACATGGAATATTTTGAATAATGTGGGTTATTTTGATGCGTACGTATAGCTATGAAAATAATTGTTTATACCATCCGGTAATTAGGCTACTAAATAATATAATTTTATGTAGAAGAGCTGTGACATAATAAATTATTTGTATAGTTCCCATCAAAGATACCCGCAATATCGAACATAACCCGATTGTCAGTAATTCTGTTTACATGCGAGTGAACGACACGAGGAATGAAAATCGCTTCAAGAGTGTCGACCTGGGCGAATTGAACTCAATATTAAGTACTTCTGCCACTGTGTGTAGTTGTCAACTATATTTTTTCGTAGCACGTTTTGAATTGTAAGCACAAACCAACATGCTATGTATTGAAAGCTTACAAACCAGCACAGATTTCATGACTCAGATTGGTTTACAATTGCCTTAAACTTTACTTTTGCTAAACAAGTACGTTGTCATACTTCATTCAAGCCATGCATGGAAAGAAAATCCGTGCCCAGATCCGTGAACTGCAGTCATGAATTCGAGAACAAGAAAAAATACACCGTGAACTGAATTACGTAATCATGAACTAAATAACGTTTAAAGGGAAAAATCCTGAAAACTTGAAATCGTTCACGGTCCGTTTTCATTTTCGGGAGCGCTTTTTTTGTGTGTGAAAGCTCGAGCATATTGCACATTTAGATTCACTGGAGCAGCAATTTGAAAAGTATTTCCCCGAAGCAAGAAGTAGCTGCTTTAGTTCGCAACCCGTTTTCATCTTCATTGGATGTGGCTAGCCTTCCAGATGAGATCCCATTCGTGTCAACATACCTTTGTGAAAGCGGATTTTCAACTCTACTTCAAATCAAAACGAAGACAAGAAACAGACTGAACGTTCAAGATGACATGAGATTGGCGTTGTCTCAAACACAGCACCGAATTTCAAATCTAGTGTCCCAAATCCAGGCGCAGCAATCACACTGAGAGTGTTTTTCCCTGGTTATAACATAAAATGTCGTAAATTGATGTATTTCTTTATTTTTTATCGCAACATAATCACATTTGTTTTCCAAGGGGGTCGCGGGGCCATTACTGATTCAAAAAGGGGGTCGCGAGCCCAAAAAGGTTGGAAACCACTGCTCTATACGGAACTATCAATGCTTTCTCTTCAATTCTCTTAGTTCTAGCAATAAATTACTGTCCACTCCTAGAGCCTCTCAAGTTGATGGAAATTATCTGCTTCTGACAAATTTCACCATTAGATATCGTTGCTCCGCGCATATGGAGAATACAACAATAAAAACAATCAAAGTTTAAACCTAAATTACTTTGAAACATTTCAGTGATTTTCACATATGATTTACCGGTCATTCGATAATGAAAACATTATAAATTACTCTACACAGATTTAGTTTCTTTGGTTGAGCCATTTGAAAAATATACAAACGAAAAATCATACACTACCATTGAAAATTTTACCAATACCAAAATTTTTACTACGTTATAAATCCAACAGGCCATAGTTGGGTACATAAAAAAAAAGAAAAAAAAGAGTTGGGTACATAGAAAATAATATGTCCCCAACATTGGGTCTAAGGTTATCTTGTTAAATTATAGTTATTTTATTGATGTGAACATTTAGTTAATAACGTGTGACTAGTTTTTGTACATCTAAAGACTGTATTCGATGAAATTTGGACATACGCAATTGTTCGTAACGTGTTGTATCAATTGTGTAATGAGTTTCGTGAAAATCGGTCGAGTGATTTCAGTGATGGCTTCGAATGAAGAAATAGTGCGCCAACAAATGTTGGGCACTCACTTCGAAAACCCAAACGCTTCTCATCGATGGATCGGAAAACCGCTCGGAATCGCACATTCAACCGTATCTCGTAACGTTCGAGGACCGTAAGACAACCAAGCGGAAAAATGGTAGTGGCAAAAAACGTGGCACATCAACTCCGGAGAAGGCCAGGATGGTATTGAACCAATTCAAGCGTTATCCCAACATTTCGATCAGGGATGTTGCGAAAAAGGCGAAAGTTTCAGTTTGTTTTGTGCAGAAAACAATGAAACGTTCTGGATTACATGTGTACAAGGTCCAGAAGGCACCGAACCGGAGCGATAAACAGAACTCGGTGGCCAAAACTCGTGCAAGAAAACTGTATAGGGAGTGGCTCACAAAACCGTTCTGCATTGTGATGGACGATGAGACCTACATTAAAGCCGACACCAAACAAATGCCAGGACAGGAAAACTACGTCGCCACCTCTAAGTTGGCCGTTCCGGAGAGTGTACAGAAGAAGAAACTGTCGAAATTCGCCAAAAAATTCCTTGTCTGGCAAGCGATCTGCGGATGTGGCAAAATGAGTCAGCCCTTCATCACCTCTGGGAACGTCAACGGACAAATCTACAAGGACGAATGCCTCCAAAAACGACTTCTGCCCTTCTTGAGATCTCACGATGGTCCGACACTGTTTTGGCCGGATTTGGCATCTTGCCACTATGCCCGGCCCGTCTTAGACTGGCACAAAGATAATAATGTAGTTTTTGTACCAAAAGACGTCAACCCTCCAAACACTCCGGAACTTCCCCCAATTGAAAAAAATTGGACAATCATGAAGGCAAAGCTCGTTAAAACTCCAAAACTGATAGAAAATGAACTTGAACTAAAGAAAGTGTGGTTAAAAGTATGTAAGCAAGTCGGTCCTATCATTGCCCAAAATTTGATGAAAGGGGTCAAGGCAAAGGTGCAGGCATTTGGGTTGGGAAAAGAGGTTCAATAAACCGATGATGTCAAAACTTAACCATTTAGTAGTACTTTATTTCCAGAAAGTTTGAAAAGAATCGGGCTCAAGGAAAATTTTTGGTGACCTATTTTGTGTGTCAAAATTTCATCAAATACAGTTGTTTAGGCGGCATTACTCGGCTAATCGGTTCAATTTAGCCAAATTTATATTGTTCGAAGATCGTGAAGATAATGTCTCAATTGCTTTGGAATTAATCGGTTATCCCGATAGGAACATGATTTTGTTGATTATGGCTGAATTAATAACATATTTGGTTCATAGGTCGAATAAAGGAGCTAGGCTAGCATTACATCCCGTTACCCTACACACTTAGAAATTATGAATTTTACACGAGACGTAATTCCTGCTTGTAAAAATTCGGGGAACGTAAACAAAGATT
Source organism: Aedes koreicus (assembly GCA_024533555.2). Classification (NCBI taxonomy): domain Eukaryota; kingdom Metazoa; phylum Arthropoda; class Insecta; order Diptera; family Culicidae; genus Aedes; species Aedes koreicus. Next base: position 30,119 of record JAHHFK020001437.1, read on the forward strand.
TCGTGTAAAATTATGTCTCCTGGAACTGACAAATACGCAATTCGACAAAAGATGTGTTTGATTGAATTTATTTTCTCATCTCTTTCAACTCATTCTTATGTGCTAAAGGACGCTTGCATGTGTCGGTCTCAGGGGACAGAAATTTACACGACATTTTGGTAGTGTGTACTTAAAATAATCAAGTCATTTTTTATTTACTTTTTTTTTTTAAATATTTTGTTAGATTCAGTTTTTTCAAAAGCGGACTACACCTTTGATATCCAAATAGTCAAGAAAAGTGGGAGCAAATTGTTAATCAGATAAAGGACTTATTCGGTAGCTCACTAGATCTCACGGAAGCTAGATTTGATTGTTCGTATCCCGACAGTCAAGCGAACTCAATTCGATCATTGGTGAAATCGGGATACTGTGCAATTCGACCAGTTTATAAAAGCGTTATGATTTAAAAATTCCATTAAAACTCGTACATTGGAATTTTATATTTTTCTAGGAAATTCCCGGGACAAATATTATTAGTTTATGATACAGTTTATTTAAAAAAATCATAATTCATCAATTATTTAAGTTTATTCTGACTACTTGTCTGCTATTAAACCGAATATTTTTTGGCAAAGTTGTAAAACTTGTTAAGTAGAATTTCATCTAAAAGTGTTTGTGTATGTTGGGGATGAAGCGATGGCAGAGCTGGTCAAATTAAAGAAGATCGACAAAATCCACTTTCTTTTCAACAATGCAAATAAGCATTACGTTGATGCTGGTAAGCACGTTATCAAACACTACAAGGTACAGCCCCATTGGGTTGTTTGAAATGATGACGTAGGACTACGATACTAAATGTAAGCCATTTAGATGGTACAATGCAATGTTCTTTGAATTAAACCTTTCAGGCCTAGTTTATACAAGCAATCTGGTGTATTCTGATTGATTTGGTGCTCAATAACATGGAAATGAATGAAAAAAGTAGGAATTTTTTTTTTGAGATATACCACGTCCTGGAGAACAGAACTTAAGATCTACAGTTGTAACAGTAGCTTTATTAGCTATAAAATATTATGATAGGTATTCAAACATATTCAAACATCTTGGGATATTCTATGCCAAACAAACTAGCTTAACTTTGTATAGTCTTTAAATCTATTGATACAATTGTAGACCTTAAGTTTTGAAGGACAGCTTGAATGACCTGAAATTAACAAGGTTATCCTATGGTGTCTGTGGACGTTTCAGAATGTTTATTAAATATGTTTGAATATTTATCGTAGCTTATGGCTACGGTTACTACTGCATATCTTAAGTTCTGAACTCAAGGTCAGTTTTTATGAACTTGAACATCCCGAGATAATCTGATAATGATTGATGAGCTTATAAAAGCTTCACTGAATGTGTTTGAATGCATATCGTCACCTTTCATTGATTATAAAGCTAACTTTACGATCCTCAATTTTGAACTCAAGGGCAGTTTTGGTGACCTATAACATCCCAAGATGTCTCATTATATCGGCTGACTTTTCAAAACACTCACTTAATTTGGTCAAATACATATTGTTACTTTGTTTAGTCCAAAAGATTTTAGGTTTTGTTTTCCAGGAAAGTTTTGATAACCTAGAACTTCCAAAGATTATCTCGTAATGTCTGTTGTTCTTCCAAAATCTTCAATGAATATTTTTCAATACACATCGTAGCTTTGCATAGCCCAGAAAGCTTTTGTTACAACTGTAGGTCCTATGTTATGATCTCAAGGATAGTTTGGATGACCTAGAATATGACATATTGTTTTATAATGTTTTTTGACTTTAAGAATGTTAATTGAATATGTTTGAACATTTATTGCCACTTTATATTACCTAAAATTTACTGTTACAACTGTCAATCTTAAGTTCTGAACGTCAAGACAGTTTGGATGACCTGGACCATCCCAAGATTATCTTCTTGTGTATTTTTACGTTCGAAAATATTCACTCAATAAACTTTCATACGTGACGTAACTTTGTATAGCCCAAAAAACTACTGTTACTACCGTAGATTTCCAGTTCTGAACTCCAGGACGGTTTGGATTATCCAGAAGATCACAAAGTTATAAAATAATTACTGTTGACCTTCTAAAATATTCATTGAATATGTTTGAATACATATGGCCACCATATATAGCTCAAAAAATTACTGTTACACTGTTAATCTTATGTTTTGAACTTAAGTACAGTTTGGAGTACCTAGAATATCCCAAAATTTTCGCATTATGTATGTTGGCCTTCCACATTATTCAATCAATATTATTAAATACATATTGCCCCTTCGCATACTCCAAACACCTACTGTTTCTTATGTTCTGAATTCAAGGACAGTTTTGATGACTAGATCATCCCCGTTTATCTCATGTTGTGTTTTTTACGTTCGAGAATATTCACTGAATATGCTTGAATACGTAGCGTAACTTTGTATAGCCCAAAAAGCTATTGTTACTACTGTAGATCTTAAGTTCTGAACTCAAGGGTAGTTTGGATGACCTATAACATCATAAAGTTATCAAATAATGACTGTTGACCTTCCAAAAGGTTCTAAAAGCTACTGTTACAACTGTAAATCTGAAGTTTAGAACTCATTACATTTTGGATGACCGAGAAACTCCAAGAAATATACAAAAATATTTAACGTTTATCAATGAGAATTTAATAATAAGTTTGCATTTGTACAATATTCTAAAACAACACTTTACACTATTAATAAAACATTTATTTTTTCTTCCTGAACTTCTTCATATTCAGTATGTTCAAGGTCGTCAATAAGGCATTAAACTCATGTGTTTTTTTTATATTTTCCAGATAGAAGAATTGATGGAAAACAAATTTGCCCAAGATTGTGTTCACTTTTATTCAGTCTGTGTGATTTTATACAGCCATTATCCCTTTGTGGTCATATATGACCCCTTAAAGTTCTGTCCAGTTAGATTCCGGAATCACTTATTGTGTTGCAGTGGCACGGAAGGTGACTGCTGCAAGAATTCTTTTACAGCGGTTTGTTTACCTAGGCGCTCACTTTCTGTGGTATAAATTTCACGGTGTTTCGTGCAGTGAGTCAAAAGTTATTCCAGATGGAAGCCGAGAGGAGAGAAAAAATTCTGCACACCCACGTTGATAATCCAACGTGGTCCGCAATAAAAATCGCAAAAACGTTGAAAATCGCCAAGTCAACCGTGAATGATGTGCTCAAACGTTTCAAGGAACGAAAGAGCGTGGTTCGAGTGCCTCAAGGTAAGCGTCGTAGTGGAATATATGACCGCAAGCTAGACCAGAAGGTGTTGAGAACCGTCAGAGCAAACCCTGGACTATTAGATAATGAAATCGCACAAAAATACGCTGCTGCTCTCAGTACCGTTTGAAGAATTCGTTTGCGAGTAGGATATCGTTCTTATCGACCCAGCAAGCAACCAAACAGAACGTTGAAGCAAAGTTTCGTCACCAAAACTCGGGCTCGGAAATTGTACCAGCAGGTTTTGACGAAGTACCAAGGATGCCTGCTCATCGACGATGAAACCTACGTCAAAATGGATTTCGGACAGCTTCCTGGCCAAAAATTCTACATGGCGACGTCACGAGGAGATGTTCCTGCGATGTTTCAGTGTGCTTTTATGGACAAATTTGCCAAAAAAAAACTGATGATTTGGCAAGTGATATGCAGCTGCGGAGCAAAGACCAAAGTGTTCGTGACGAATAAGACGATAGATTCGAAGCTGTACAACGAAGAATGCCTCAAAAACCGCGTACTACCAAAATGTGGAACAAATGTGCCAAGGAAGTTGACTCCGGAGGTGTGCAGCGTTTCATAGGAAGAATAAGGAAGAAAGTGCGAATTTTCATTAGAAACGAAAAGAAATGATTTGTATTGATATTTTTTTCTTAAAGTTCAGTGAATTACCTTTGTTTTGATGTAGTTTAATAAGTTTGTCAATCCGTTACCGAGATACAGATGATTTTATTATTCCGGATTCTAAATGGACATAGCTTTAGGCCTAAAGGAGTTAATATTCTTTTTAAGGCAAAGCTTAACATTTATGAATTTTTCAATAGTATGTGGCCCGAAATCAACAATGTTCTCTATTGAAATTGATGCGTGGAAATACTTCCGATCGATTGGTGTAAAATTTTTGAAAATCTTTTGAGAAATGACTGAGATATTCATGTCAAAACCTGACCACTTTTCGTGACGGTCGCAATGCGATTTTTTTAAAAATTGTACCCAAGTATAGAAAACAAAGACGTAATCCTCCGACAAAAATCTGGTTTGCAGAACACGTTTATAACATATTGCCAATGCCTCAACTCACCAGCCGTTGCAACTAGTGAAAGCTCCAAGTATGTTGTGAAAATCGCCAAGTTATTTCCGATTCAGGTCAACTATGATCTTCTTATTGACGAATGGAACTTGTTAAAATGCGTTTCAACCGTACATATAGACCCATCTTCGCAAAAACGAGCTGCGGACCAAGTGCAGGAGGTCGTGGAGAAAAAATGTCGCTTGATTATAGGCTTCTTTAAAAAAAAACCCAAAAAGAGACATTGCGCTGCAGTTTTATTCATTTGGGGTGATCAATTAGTTCATTTTATGGTACCTATACAACAAATGTATAAAAGATAAAAAAAAATACTCAAATTTAGAAATCACTTTTTAGTCACTATTTGGTCACTATTTTTATTATTTTAGTCACTAAAGTCACTATTATTTATCCAAAAATCCGCTACCAGCCCTGACTCTGCAGCTGTGGAGCATTATTCAATCAAAGGATGTAAATATTTGAAAAGGGAGTTACTAGAGCCCCTTGAAATTTGGCAAAGTGATCCTGGTAGGGTATTAGACTTTACAAAACGAGTCGAGCCTAACTGGGATCAGAGGCTATGTTAACCAATGCCCATCACACCTCTATTGTGACAGGATGTTTGACTTGCACCAAATCAAATATGGGTCATAAAACAACAATCCTAATCAATGGATGCAGTTGTGTTTTGTCTCTACAGAAGGAAAAAAAAATCTCGGCCACGGTGGATATATAATCGTTTTTCAGATCATCAGTAATCTCACGAACATTGAGAGGTTTCCATTTGGGCTAAAAATAACGCTCAATCACTAAGACAATTATTAAAAAAAAACCACACAAACACACACAGATACAGTATATATCACCAAAGCTAACCACAAACACACAAAATGAAATTACAAGAGAGAAATAAAAACTTATCTTATATGTATTACTAATCTGTTGCTGTAAGACGATGTATGATGTATGCTGCGTATACCGGCGAGAAGTGGAGCTCAACGATGATGGTACGATGGTCGGTGGTAGTTGGCAGATGAACGGATGAACGCTCACAGTAGTAGATGGTGCGCGTTACCACGCTGAAATGCAGTGCAAAATGGCTTGTCACTTGTCAATTGAAATTAATTACGTATCGTTATTGCACAGCTTGAACTGCACCTTTTCTTCTTCAGAAACTAAAACCTCTATCACAACTGCGGTGAAAATCATGTCGAGGTTAAAAATACTGAATTCTAATGCAACAGTGAAATCCAACCTATTTTCGGTTTATCCACAAGTGAGTTGTTCGCAGTGAACATCCTGGTCGCCCTGGTCGCACAGTTTTTGCACTTACTACCTCTATTTTTGACAATTTTCTTTCTGAAAATCCAAGATGTGTGCATCATTTGTGCACAATATTTCGACGTTGTTCTGCCATATTTAAGGTTTATTGTTGGAAGCTATTAAACCGCTTAGTATGTCTCCTCCTTTTAGCTTTCAAGCTTATTTCTGTCAGCTTATTGCTTGCTCTCAACTTAGTGTTCAAATGCACTTCCACAATTATTAATTTAAAGCTTTCGATGCCAGGTGCCATTTTTGCATTAGTATGATTGTGTGGCAATTACAATCATATCCAATTTCCTTAACAAAAATTTTCTAGGCCAGACCGGGAATTGAACCTATCCAGCATCCTGTAGCTGCGCCTTTACTGACTGAGTTAAGGGAGGACGCCACTTAGTATGTCCTTAGAGATAAAGATAAACAATAGCCGCAGCCATTCAAAGAATAATTTATCTAGTAAGAGTAATCTCTTTAGACATTTTACCCAGTTTTACTTAAAATTGGGGATATTGGAAAATTGTATGATTAACCGCCATTTTAAGCAAAATTCGGTAATCATTCTGTCGTAGTAATTTATTGCGAAATGGCAGCGGTTTTGACTGCGTTCCTACGTTATGAGGCAGTCTTTGCCACCGGAACAAGCGACTCGTAGTACTATTATCAGTAGGTCTTAGTAATAACTACACAGAAACAAAATCGTTCCCAAAATGGAAACAGACCATGAACTAGTTCGCGTTTTCAAGAATTTTACCTAAAAACTTAATCTAGCTCCGGAGTATGTGAGTTCACGGTGCATTTTTGCTTGTTTTCGAATTCATGACTGCAGTTCACGGATCTGGGCATGGATTTTTTTCCGTGTTTCTATCGATAGCCCAAGCCAGACAGTTTGTTATAAAGGAGTAGAAAATACTGTCCAATAAAAAATAAAGCGCAATATGTAGAGCCTTATAAAACATAAAGCGATAAAAAATCTATCCTCATACATAAACATCACCAAGCATGCAATTCAAACACTAGTCCTTGACGTGATAGGATCAGGGTCGTACAATTTCACTTTTAATTGAAAATCGTCGTGGGACAATGAACTTAACATTCTTCCCTTTCAATTGAAACACATTATCTTCTTCTGACAGGCACCTCTTAGTCAACTTCAGCAAAACAATCTTCAAACAAACATTTTCGAGTATGCCTTTCATTCATCGGTGTTTATTTTAGCCTTCGGAGTCAAACTAGTATGAAACAGGACAATTGAAATTCATGCAATATGTGCGGATTTAAATTCATTTCAGATTATGCCTTTCATTCATCAGTGTTTATTTTAGCCTTCGGAGTCAAACTAGTATTGAAATGCACGCAATATGTGCGGATTTCAATTCATTTCTGAGGTATTCATTATTTTTCTGAGGTATTCATTATTTTTAAGAAACAGTGCCATCAGATAAAATAATTGTAACACCGACAATCAACCGTTTTATGAAATGATAAATGAAATTGTTGATATTTATGTTGCTTTCACGCGATTGTATACACAGCTTGCATGCACAGCTGTTGTATACACAGCCCTAGCACAAATGCAACAAATCCAATTTCAATAAGTCACCGCAGTATAAAACAGAAACGCGCTTGCCAGCTCGGAGAGTTTTTATCGAGCAATGTTACAGCAATGCGTTTATCGACAAATGACAATACTTTTAGCAACACTGGCACGTATGTTTCGTTGTGTTCGCCAACCACTGCTCGGTTCCCCATCCCCCATGAAATCAAATCAATTTCAACGAAGTTGAATCACGGTCGTTCACCATGTCTTTTGAAGCAAGGGGCTATTCATAAACCACGTACACTTTTCTGGGGGGGGGGGGGGGGTTGACTAAAGCCTACGCTCCATACAAAATGTCAAAAAAATTTATGGAAAAAGTCTACGAAGGGGGAAGAGGGGGTCTGAGATTTTCAAAAATGAGTCTACGTGGTTTATGAACAGGCCCAAGCCTGAATTTCAATTGAAACGCTTTCTACGGTGGCTAGATCGCAAATGAATTTAAGCTTACTCACGTTTGACAGGAAGTGAATTGAGAGTGAATAGGTGAAAGTGAGATTTATTCACTGAACGAAAGCTAATTGCCCTTGATAGGATTGTAGGGCCCTTGATAGGATTGTAGCTTCTTTGGGAATGTTCATAAACCACTCATTTTTGAAAATCTCAGACCCCCCTCCCCCCTTGTAGACTTTTCTCCATACATTTTTTTGAAATTTTGTATGGAGCGTAGACTTTGGTCAAACCAGCCCCCTCCCCCCAGAAAAGTCTACGTGGTTTATGAACAGTCCCTTTGCAAAGTCAAATCTGATGGTTGAAAAGTCAATATCTACTATCTATAATTTACTTCGCGTTGGCAGTGAAACCATAATCTTGTTCAACAAATCCATCATCACAAACAACAATCAATTTGTAGAAAGCCCATAATGGGGGAATCCATTAAATCGTACTGGTGGGGATCAGTATTTGCACCACTCACCGTCGTTCTCTCCGAGATCTATAAGTAATAGATGACGAGAAGAGCAAATGTGTGAAATAGGCGGTGCATGCTAAAAATAAACCCAACAGCGGGAGATAATTTCTCACCCGTGTTAGGCAGTATTAGGAGAGGGACAAATCGCTAAAACTAGAAAAAAGCAATAGGTAGTATAAGAGCCCGACCGGTTGCATAACCTTTTGCCAGTCAAGGGGATTTCCTCCTCTTGCCTATCCTGCATGGGGTAGTATGGTAAAGGGTTATGTGCCTGATCGGATACTACCGTTCAATAATGCCCTCCGCTCTTTTTCAAACTTGATCTTTCATTTTTCAAAGCCTGCCGTTGCCCTATACGGAACTATCAATACACTTTCTCTTCATGTCTATTTCGTTCTAGCAATAAATTACCGTCCACTCCTAGCGATCGTTACTTCCGCGCTAGGGAGAATACAAAAACAACAATCATTGTGTTGATATAATGTTATTCCTACAGTGTTATCTATAAAATCTTGTTCTGCTCATATGTAATAATACAATAATTAAGGATATGTCACTTGGAGCAATGAAAAAAAAAAGGATTTGCAGCTTAGTCGTGTGTCAGAATATTGAAAATATTGATAACACAATGGTAAAAAGAAACTTAATTCTAAAAAAGACGTTTTAGTGTTTCTTGGGGGCATCCTGCACAATGCTGTAAATAGTAATTTCTTTTCATTTGGATAAATTTACCGATAATTTTTTTCAAAAGTTGAATTTATGAATATGGCGTCTGAAAAATTGTAGCTCTACAACCAATTCTACAACTTTGTCTAACAGTGCATTGCCCTTACTTGTATATAGAAAGTGTTATATTCACTGTCATACATTCATTATTGAATATGATGTGTATATTCCGATATTGCGCTCTTACGTCTTTTGTTTGAAAACTAGAGCAATACATTGTGAGACAAATTTATGAAAATAATTAGGTATAGCAATTCCGTCATACGTGATATTTTGAAAATTAGCTTCTGGAACGAGATAATGGCAAAATAATCACATTGAGTCGAAATGACTATTTACAGATTTATAGAAGATAGTAAGAATCAATGTACAAAGCGGCATAATTGTCAATCCGGTTTTCTTCCTTAATACGGCTTTGAGAGCTGAACATTTTGGCAAGAATTCCAATTCTCAATTTTAGAATACTGATTACTCACTAACGCAAACTACCATCTGCGGCCAAACTTCTAAATTACTAAATAACTAAAGCAGCCCTTATTACTAAAAACACTATATTTACGCGCCTGGCTTAGACGTAAACAAAACATACGTTTACGTCTAACATATGTTCATAGGTAAACCAAATATACACCTTCTAAATAGGACACGGTTAATTAAATAATCCCAGAGAATCAAAACAACCCGCCATTCTCAAATGGTACTTATACCAACTGTTTCCATCGCCCCTCTTAATACTCTCACTAATTGGCATATTCTCTTGTCCCGCTTCCTGCAGGTTAACAAATACCTGGAGCTACCACCATTCAACTACCGCAATCCGCTGGTTTACTTCGGAGGCGTTAAACAGGTAAATATTTATCAGCCATAAATCACTCATTAGCATCGTACCATTTGCTAGCCGGCGTAGTGAGCATTCAATTCGCATTGCTGTCGTGAGCGTTGGTTCCATCTTACTGCTGTGCTTTAAAATTAATTTACACCCATGTTTAGAGTACTTACAGAAGCAGTAATAGAGGATTGAAGAAGAGGTAGAACAAATTGCTCACAGCATCTATCTGATGTGTATCTGTATACGGTTTACATCGACCGAGTTGTCATCAGCTTTTGAGTAATACGCAACACGTATTATAGTGGTTTGCTGGATCGTCCTCTGGTTTTCCTGATCGATTACAGGCTAGGGGTGTTGCAGTTTTCACCTAATATATTGAATGCAATTTTATTGGCGCAGTTGTGAGCGTTTTTAGCATGCATATGTAAGGGAATATTTATAAGCCCTGAGGAAATCTTATTCAAATGCGTACCTGATAGACGAAGAGTATTTTATCAAAGGAAATAAAATCAATGTCCAATTCATCGTAATGCGACGGAGGGTCACTGGTCGTTGTGGAGCATGTGAGTAAGAGTAAAGGATGCAACATCCTGATGTCGTTCTATAGATTGTTTGCAGTATACCGTTGCAGTCGAACTTTAATCAACAAGTTTCAATCTGGTAAAATGATACAACCTATCCGGTAGAATGGGAAACCGGGTGGCATATGAAGTGAAGAAGGTATCATAAAATGAAAATATCAGTCGCTTGTGTCCCCATGTGAGGATACTATATATGCATCCTGTTTCATAAAAGAGAGAAAATGTACACGTTATTGACCTGTCGTCAGGGTATTTGATCTATGTAATCAAATTACTTGAACGAAAAAGTAGTATTGTACGATAGATATGCCAGAGATAATTTGGATCAAATGATTACAGCTGTACGTATTAAGCTATACACCTGCAATCGTCCTTAAACCGTTTATTGTGTTTGTTATTACCGCTTGACTTACTAAGATCAGATCGATAAATTTTCCTACAGGATTAGATGTAATCCAGCTACTTTTTCCGAATTGATGCGTCATCTACCCGTAAATCCAACGATTTTGCCAGAATTATGATTGATTGAGTACCTACGCAGCAGACTGAATAAAATGTCACTCTCCTTATCCCACCTTCAATTTCGTCGACAGATTCGCGCCGAAGCAGCCTACCTCTACGATGCGGTTCATTTGTATGCTAATGCATTGCTCCGGGTTCTGCTGGGCGGAGGAAGTCCTAAAAATGGCACCGCAATTATCGAAGCCATCAAGGGCCGAGCTTATTTGAGCGCAATGGGGTAAGGCGAAAGCTTCTTTTCGTCAACGTCTAATCGAAACGTCTAATCGATGATCTTTACTCCATTCTAGCTATCTGATACATATCGATGAGAACGGTGATGCTACGGGGAACTATACCATCTTAGCCAGAAAACCTATACCCTCTGCGCTATCGGAGAGAGAATACGGACTGTTTCCAATCGGACGCTTTAGTACGCCGAATGCCGATACTATTCCGGTAAGTTTTTGTCGTTGCATATTCAAGCGCTAATCGCTGCAATATGTAGTTTATAGACGCTTGTAATAATTAGCTTGCTTTTTCTATTCTGTGTACGGTTCTATCAGTTCCAGGTCCAGGTGAGTGCCATGAAAGGTTTAGTCATGTGTGAATACCATTAAGTAAATGTGCATCACAATTATTTTGTATACTTCTTCAGTCGAATTTTTTGAGGCAGATGTAATTCTAAAACGTCTCTTGAAAATTAAAGCTTAAATTTCTTGTCCCGTGAACCACGATCCTAGTGTGAATGTTTTGTTTTTATAATTATTTGTGTCCTTGTGTTGTCATTGCATGGCGTTTTAAAAAGATAAAATTCATTTTTCCACTATTATAAGAACTGTTTCACCGAAAAATAGAAACATTATGGTGACATCCGAATTTATAAAAAAAAATTAAATTGTATCTCCAATTTTTGAATAATTTATTAAGCAGTACCCGAGCAGGAGAAAATAACATATGAATACCTAATTTTGATCTTGATAACAGGCCTTGGTATTTAAGAGCACACCATAAAAGGTAAAATACCTAAGTAAAATTCCCAAGAATTGCAAGCAAAATATCTCTCGAGTAACAAAACTTGTTATTTGGGATACCTAGAAATACCTGAGAGGTACTATTTTGACATTGTCTTACCTCAATTTGGTATTCACATAAAACTGTGGGAACATTTTTATGGTATTATACTCAGGTATTTTACCTCTTATGCAGTGTTCTTAAAAACCAAGGCCAGTTATCAAGTTATTTGTTCCTGCTCGGGTATGAAAAGAAAACTTCAATTAGGTATTGCTGTTGTATAATTCTCAATAATATAAAAAATACCAAGAATGTCATCAGCATTGGCCAGATTCATGCCGAAAAATTCGTCGATAAGCAATGATAACAGGCGGCTCGTAGCTAAAGTTTGATCCACTTAATATTTGGCCGCACAAAATGAGACATTTCATCGCCCAAAAATACATAAAAAAGGTTGAGATTTCATTGTGCTTGGAATTTATCGAACTTCAAAGGAATAACAATGAAAAACTATTCATCAGCATTTCTGATGAATTCTCGGACATTTCGCTTAATACCATCCACCATTGTTTTGCACGGTAGGGCTGTCAATTTGATCTGCCATCTTTTTACACCACTTCTGCAAAACAGATGGTTATTTGATTGTTTTGCCATATTTCTTCAGTTTGTTTCTGATAATTGCCACATATTTTTCGATCGGACGAAAATTGGGATAATTTGGTGGTGTGAGAGTTTTCCACGTCACTATCATTCTGCTGTTATGGCAGCTGGCTAAGCCAGGCCAGAATTTCACCGGGCCGTCGAACACTGGAGCACCGCCATGCAAAAGTAGAAAGAGCATACAATGAGAAGAATAACCAGGGTGATTCCAAAGAGTATTTATTTCGAAAAAGTACAGCTCTTTTTAAATTTTCTTTTTTTTTCTTTGATGAGAGTAATTTTGGAAATAGCAGATCCAATTTTTGCATAAAAATTTCTATCAGAAGGAAAGTTAATTGTATGCTGGTCCCAAAAATTGTTACTTCCATAAAATATACATCGTTTTTTTTTTAAATTTTATTTCTTACTATAATAAGTCGAGTATAAAGGTAATTCTAAGGTGTTGAACCCTTTTTTTCATGAAAGACACCCATATACAATGGAACATAAACTCAAGGCTTTAACTGCCTAACCGTACAGTATTATTTTAATTTTTTTTTTCGGAAAAAGGATATTTAAATGTGATTCTGGTGTGCTGAATCCGATTGTAGCATCAACCCTACCTCTCTTAATTTTGAATTCATTTCAATTTTTTTTTAATTTACCATAAATAAAAAATGTTAAAGCATTTTTTAAATTATTGGGTTTTATTCAGTTTCAAATATTTGAGATGGTGTAAAAATATGTTTCTTGTGCTGGCTCGAAAAATTAAATATGTTTTTGTTCATTTTACTACAATTTTATTCGCAATCATCCTTTTCTATCTTCAGAAGGTTTTTCACAGCTTCGAGTAAATCATGGTTGCGATGCACAGAAATTATAGAATCCGACGAAACAAGCAATCCGTAAAATAAGTCCTGTGAATTCATCACTCGGGAACATTTACAAGAATGGTCCTTTCTCAAACGCCGTATTTCCTTGTTCATGTAACGGGGTATAACTAAAAAATGAGAATTGTCTTTAAGGGCCATAACAAAAGGACTTATTTATAGAAGGAAAAACTGATTGATTTATTTTGAAGGCACGTCTCTTTATTTAAAAAAAAAAATTAATGAACATTTGAGTACGGTCCGTCATCAGCTTTGTCCTGATGTTTGAACAGGAGCGTTGTACAGCTTCTTTATCGATTTGGCGCATGCATTTTTTGATTCTACTAATCAGTTGTTTACAGTCTTTGGCGCTCCAGTTGTTTTTGTACACCAGCGAACTCAAATATCCAAAGAAATCTTCAATCGGGTGACACTGGGGCAAATTTGTTGGATTGCTCTTTTTTGGTACATATTGAATGTTTTGGATTTCCAAGAAGGCTTGTGTTTTTCTCGCATAATGCGACGATGCTTTATCCGGCCAAAACACGTAATTTTCATCTGCATGATATGTTTGAAGAAATGGAATCAATATTTTCTTGAAACATTGATTTTGGTACACTTCTTGATTAATAGCCAAACCACTGGGCTTGAACCATGGTTTGGAAATTCCTTTCTCAGATATGGCAATGTAAAGCATCATCTTCTGCTCAAACTTATGCTTAATTTTATTTTTCCCGTTCGGAGATGCAGTAGAAATGTTATCAGAATAATATCGATCGTTTCCTGGCATGTGGATTTTTGAGAGAGGGAAGTAGCTTTGATCATCCAAAACGAAACATTTTCCGGTGTAATTTCGAGCCATCCAGCGGCATTGGGATTTTACCGTTGATATCTGTTGCTCTGTGTATTTTGGTGCTCTTGAATTCTTGTGGCAGACTATGTATTTCTATCTTCTTCAACGTCTTGCAGATGTAAGGTTGCGTAGTTTGAACATTTTTGCTGCATCAGATTGACTAATCGAATCCTTGTTGTTAAAAGTGTTGTTAAAAGTGCTATATTTACCAGTTATACGGAACTATCAATACACTTTCTCTTCATGTCTATTCGTTCTAGCAATAAATTACCGTCCACTCCTAGCGCTTTGCATGGAGATGAGAAATTATCTGCTTCTGACAAACTTCATCAAAGATCGTTACTTCCGCGCATGGGAGAATACAAAAAACAACAATCAATGTGAATAAATTGCTGTCCACTCCTAGAGTCTCTCATGTTGATGGGAAATTATCTGCTTCTGTTAAATTTCGTCATAGATCGTTACTCCGCGTATAGGGAGAATACAACAAACAACAATCAAAGTGAACAACTGAACAAGTTGGAACAAAACAAAAAATGCGATTATGTTGGGCAGACAGAGAGCATTGATTCACATAATCTCTCTTTTCTCTTTACACGATTGTGGTGAGAGAGTTAAAATAATTCTCATTTTTTAGTTATACCCCGTTACTCATTCTTTGGACATTCGACCAATTGGGAACATGGCTTTGTCGATAATGTTGCACATGCCCATGCCTCAAAACTTTATGCAGTGTTGTCGGCATCCGATACCATCCTTACAATGTAACGTCTAGCTGTGCTGTTTCATAGGCATAGTTTTCGAATTTTGTTTTATCGATTTCCTCACCGGACGAGATTGCAATGAGTAATGTTCCAGGACGTTTAACTAATCTTTCATCGATTCTTGTGATTTACGGCGAAAATGTGTTTGCGAAAAACCATCGGGCCGTGTTGCCGTCGTTGCTGTTGTCACACCTTGCCCGAGCTTTATCGCCATGACCTTCTCGTGAAAGTCGAGTTGAATCCTCTGTTTTGTTGCTTTGAATTCTTCTTCATGCCCTGTTTTGCACAATTTTTGCAAATCCAACCGATACGCGATATGTAGCATACATTATGTACTGAAGCCATTCAATCTGAATTGTTCTTGATTTCATATCAGAAATGTGATTGAATGCCGCCGGGGTTGCTCCGCACAGATAACACCGCTGCGCAGAAGATCTGTTGGTAATGGCATTAACCACCCGTCTATCATGGTCATCGAAAGATTATATTTTATGTTAAGCTCAACTCTATCCTGAAAATATTTAAATCCATCCAGCAAATATGTTTTTAATCTCTGTAATCATCCGTTCATGTACGAGTTGTATCTGCAGTTTCTCTTTTGTAATGACGAGAAATTGGCCTTCAAACACGTGTTGAAGATGGTCTTGGGTTACGGTTACGACAGATGGTAAAATTACATGACTGTCAGATGAATCAGAATTCTTTTTTTGTTTTGTTTGTATTCTGGCATTCCAGACGATCCATAATACCCCCACTTGACCCCTCTCTGATCAAATCATAACTTTGTCTGATCAACCTTGCGTTTACTAGGTGGGGTGAAAAGTAACCTCCTTGGGAATGGAAAAAACTTTTTTTTTTTTAGCTCGATACACTTATTCCAGCGGTTTTCCAACTTCTTGAACCCGTCCAAAAAGCAATTTTCCGGAAGGTCTGCGGAATTTTTTTATTGATGAGCCATCTTTTGAGGTTTGGGAACAGATAATAGTCCAAGGGAGCCAAATCGGGTGGATGCGGAAGCAATTGGAGCCGTAAGTTCTTGATTTTAGCCGTGGTTGTGATACGTGGAGTGAGCATGTGCGACACCCAGCGGCAGGATAACTTTTTTAACGTCTGTATCACGGCTCGACGTTTGTACTGCGAATATTTGACGAAGTTTTCATGCGTTGTTATGGACGATGAAACTTATGTCCTGGAGGATTTCAAGCAGCTTCCAGGGCTGGCTTTTTACTCTGCTATGGCCAGAAATGCTACAGCTGAGCATTTCAGAACGAAGAAGGCATCGACATTTCCCAAAAAATACCTTGTGTGGCAAGCAATTTGCACGTGTGGCAAAAAGAGTAAATCTTTCGTCACTACAGGCACAATCAACAAGGAGATCTATCAGAAAGAGTGTCTGCAGAAGCGATTGCTACCCTTCATCAAAAGTCACAAAGAAAAACCTTTGTTCTGGCCCGATTTGGCATCATGCCACTATGCTAAAACTGTGATGGAGTGGTACCAAGCAAATCAAGTGAACATTGGACCAAAAACCAAAAACCCGCCAAATTGCCCAGAGCTACGACCAATCGAGAGATATTGGGCTCTGATGAAGCGGTAGCTTTCTGGAAAGAAGCAAGGAATCAAAGACATCAAACACTTCCAGCAAATTTGGACAAAAACGGCTTCTACGATTTCTGAAGAGTCTGTACAAACCCTAATGGACGGAGTTAAGCGCAAAGTTCGAAAATTTTATGCAAATACCGAATAACTATGTTTTGTCTTCACGAATTGTTAAAACACATCCCATGAATCTGAAATAAACAACTACGACGGAAATATAATGCGAAATTTATGTTTTATTCATGTTTTGAGGTGTCCGGATTATTGCGGATACAGACCTTATATGCAGAATCTCACCCAAAATATGGCGTGTGCGCTAAGTACTAATCTTTATGGCATCTGCCATCTCACACACCTTCACTTTCCGGTCAGCCAACACCATAAATCATGAACTGCGGACTTGATCGGTAGTGGAGTTGTGGCCACCACGAAACTCTCGAAACCAATATTTAACGGTGTAATCTGACGGAGCATTTGCTCCATAATACTTATCCAATTTTTCTTTTGTTTCCTTCGCCGTTTTGCCTCTCAAAAAATAAGTTTTATGAGAGAACGAAAATCGTTTTTATCCATATTCAACATAATTCCCAACACGTCAACAACAATCAGCTGTTAAAACAAAACTAAGGGCATTATCGCGCTGAAATTTGGCGTGTATGCCTAAATATGAACGGACTAAAAGGCACTTTAACCTTTTTTGCAGTAGCATCGCATTTTGGCGATCAAGGAGGTTACTTTTCACCCCACCTAGTATATAAATACCAATTGCTTGCTCATTAGATATAACGAGAAGACAGTCATCACAGGTTTTCAAACTAATTTTACCCTCGGCCCTTAGACTTACTTTTGCAGCAAAAAGAAGCTCACCTGAGCTGTTGCTCCTACGCAGAGATTCGGTCTTGCGACGTTTGCTACGATCGCAAATTTCGTCGAAATCTGTCGATGGCCGTCCTCGCTTGTTGATGCTACCGGAAGAGGTTGATGGTCCTTCGCAAACTGTGAACGCTTCCAGCAAGTCGTTGTTGTGCTGCAGAAATCACTTCATTTTGCGTTCACTTTTCTACCAGACGAATTTCACGCCAACTCGTCTTCGTGATTGGCAGGGGGCGGAAGGAAGGTCAAGATTTGTTGCAGAATGTGTAAAAGGTATGGGAAAAATTGTGATAGAGGGGGGCTGATAAATCTAAAAACATAACGGACGTCATATTTGAATCGTCTTTAAATGGATATGCATCAAGTCTTATCAAATTAGAAAATTCTTATCCATTTAAAGACGATTCAAATATGACGTTTTATGAATTTTCGAAACACTGTTAATGTCAAGGAAAACTCATAGGTTTTTGCTTGGTAAGGGTTTTATTTTATTTATTTTTGATATGTACATTTTCAAGTATTAGTTATTAACATAGCTTCATATATTTAATTTATAAATCTTTCAAAACCAAAGTAAATTTCTTTGGATTATCCTTTGAATCAGAAAACCTTTTAGCTGAAATAGGTACAAAGCAATGAACCTGTGTATCAGGTATTGTCTTTACGTGGATTTATAACTCCTCAAGTTCTTCTGACATTTTTGCATACTGTTCAGCTGATATGAAGCAGAAATTCAGTTTTGTAATACTTTTATTTGTCTGTTCAACTGCCCAGTCATATAGTTTCCGAGGAGTTTTGATTGTGTTTCCATAATCTTGAGTAAGGCTTGCTCCCTTTGCCATTCGCTTGAGAGTACCACCAATAGCATCACATGGAACTTTCACATGAGACGTTGCAGCAATATATTGAATTTTGTTTAATGAAATCTTGCAATTTTGATATAAACAACTGAACTGCTATTGAGTCATGGGTCAATACTTCAGATATTATTATAAAGCTTTTGTTTTCCAATTTATTGTCTTTCTTGTAATATACTTCAAAGTTTTGGTAACAAACAGGATCGACCTCTATCAAGCGCTAACCAGAAGGTAAATACCTCCGATTGCATTATACCGGGCAAACGCATCTAAGGAGCATTTTTCCAAAGTTTAAGGAGCATTTCCCCAAAAAGAAGGGTGCATTTCCCCTGCTGCCAAACAAATATAGCAGCGTGCACACACTGAGAAAAAATCCTTCATTGTACCGACATTTAAATCATATTATAATTGACTATTGCATATTACGGTTACAATAACCATGGAAATAGTCGAAATCACCACGTTCATGGCATTCTTGACCATGGTCATGGTAACAAGGACTATTCCGACATTATAAAAAATGTTGAATCTACAATTTTTTATGGTTGTTTTGACCATGATCATAGTCGGTTGAAAATCACTATACTGCCATAGTCATCCTAACCCCTAATAATGGTAAAATTGACCATCCAATTTTTCTCAGAGCATGCTCATCATACACTCAGCGGAATCTATTGAAATTCATAAACATTGCATTATGTATTGAGTTAGAGTCTTTTATGAATGCTTATTACTAGATTTCAAAATGTTCGCTACGCTGCAAGATTAGTTTCTCCACTGAACCAGTGCCGCATCTAAAATTCAGGGGCATGGGTCACCGGACCATATGACTAGTAGCGGTCTACGTCATAGGCGGAATGATCCCCATTGTATTCCTAAGCAACACTACTTGTTATAAAGAAGTTGAAAATACTGTTCAATCTCAAATAAAAGAAATTAATAAAGTTATATAACGTTATTTCATACTTTTATACGACGTAAAAAGCAAAAAAAAAAGAAACCTAATACAATATTAAGTAGCAGAAAATCTTTCTCCATATCACCACCAGCTTGGGATTCCAATACTAGTCCTTGGCGTGATAGGTTTGTAGCTTTCCTGTTACGCAAAATCAGATGATTGAAAAGTCCTAATGACTATGGCAGTGCAATCACACTTAGTTCAACAAATCCGTCGTTATGTTTAAAAACAAGTTCTGCAAAATACCTTGCTTGGTGTACTGTAATTTGAAAAGTCTTTTTATCTTTATACAAAACCTTCTCCTGTTCATGTTTTTTTACTTACAGTACCAATCAGATCTAGGCCGGAGTGGCCTTTGCTGTATACAGAAGTTGTTTTCTTTCTATTCGGTCCATGGTTGCACTTCGCCAGTCTCGCAATCTGCGAAGGATCCGCAGGTCACCTTCCACTTAATCAATCCATTGTGCGCTTCTTCTTCTTACAAGCGATTGCAAGCGCGCCTCACGATTGCCAGCCATAATGCGCCTTTGTATCTCTATGCAGGTGTCGTTATCGGCGGTCACCAATGAGCCCAGATATACGAATTCGTCTGCTACCTCGATTTCATCACCGCCGATCTGAACTCGTGGTGGGAGGCTAACATTGTCTTCTCGTGAGCCTCTTCCCTTCATGTATTTTGTTTTCAACGCATTAATCACAAGCCCAATCCTTCTTGCTTCAGCCTTAAGCCTACGTTTCATTGCCTGCTACTCCCTTGCTTACCCCACACTAGGGTAGCTTGGTAAAAGATTGTGTGCTTGATCGGCTACTGCATTTTGAAATAGCCCTCCGCTCAGTTTCTACTGCTTCTATTCAATTTCACAGCTTACCGTACTCTAATGCAACTATCAATAATTTCTCTTCATGTCTTTGATTCTAGCAGAAATTGCTGTCCTCTCCTAGGGTCTCATGTTGATGTGAAGATGTGTCCATCCTAAACATTATAATTATATATTGTTTATTACTAGCAGCAGCGATGAAAAAGTATTCTCAGCTCAATCGTTCATCGGAGTAGACTGATTTGGTTCATCTTCAAATAGAATACAACATAAAATACAAACCGCTCATAATGTGACATGTTTTTCAAAGCTTTTATAATACATTTAAAAAACAAGCTTTCATCAGTGATTCTTTAAGTTAAAAATAAAGAGAAAATTCTCGGATGGATTTCGATAAAAGATATTGAAACAAAACACATTATGATGGTTATCTGGCTCCATTCATACTTGACCGGTCGAAGTATGTCCGTCAAAATCGGTGACTGCGATTCGTCATCCTTTCTGGTTTGCTCCAGCGTTCCCCAAGGCAGTCACTTGGGGCCGTTTTTATTCTGGCTCTATATGAACGATGTCAATTTCATCCTAGACTGCTTTAAACTTTCATACGCCGATGATCTTGAGCTTCACTGTACGGTTAAAAAACCTCATGACGCGCTATTCCTGCAACAACAACTGGAAGTTTTCGCTGAATGGTGTCATATCAACCGAATGTCACTGAACGTGTCCAAATGCTCGGTTATATCATTTGGCCGGAAACACTCACTTTTCCACTTCAACTATGCACAACTACAGCGCGCATCAACAGTAAAGGACTTGGGGATTCTGATTGATACCAAACTGATTTTCAAGGATCACGTCGCGTACGTAGTGGCTAAAGCGTCATCGCAGCTTGGATTCTTATTTCGCTTTGCCAAAAAGTTCAAAGATGTTTACTGTTTGAAAGCTTTGTACTGCTCACTTGTGCGTCCTATCCTGGAATATTCTAGTGTCATATGATTCATTCATTATATTAACGTCTCTTTAAACTGTACGTCTGCTGTAGAAGTTTTAGTTCATTCGAGACGGCAGGGACCTAGTGTCATATGGTCACCTTATTATCAGAATGAAATCCAACCCATCGAGGCCATTCAGCGAAAAATTTATCCGTTTCGCTCTACGTCATCTCAGGTGGAGAGATCCACTCAACTTGCCGAGTTATGTAAGCCGCTGTATGCTGATAAACCCGGAATCACTAGAGGCGAGGCGCAACATGGCAAAGGCATGCTTTATTGGAGACCTCCTCAAGGAAACGTTGACAGTTCTCCGCTGCTGAGCCTCTTGAACATCAACATACGTCGTCACAATCTTCGTTCACATGCGTTCCTCAACATTTCGCCTGCAAGGACTAACTATGGCTTACATGAACCAATGCGCAGCATGTCTCGTGTCTTCAACAGGTGCTTCAGTGTATTTAATTTCAACTTGTCCCGAGAAACAAATAAGTGTAGTTTTAGACGTGTTTTATGTTAAATTATGTTTGTTAGATACTATATTTGTACTTTTTTGTGATTTTAGTTGTAATGCAATTTGTCATTGGGGTAAACATTTTACCTGTTGACTAATAATAGTAATAAATAGATTCCTGTAGTAATTTATTGTTTAACAAAAATTATTCCACTCCCTTCTGGGCAGCTTTACGGCAGTTGGCCGGAAGTTAGACCATGACCAAGATGTTCTTCAACTCTCTGATCGCCTTATTAATCAGTTCCTTTTCGGTTTTTACCACGGAATTATTTGAATAGATCCTCCGCTTTAGGTTCGCATTTCAATTGGGCGCAGCTGGGGCACGTTAGGGGGGCTGTTGACGTTCTTGGGGACGACTGGGATCTTCAAACACTCCATCTCCTCCAGCGATCGCTACGCGTTATGTGCTGAGGCCAGCTCCAGCCAGAATACGACATAGTCCTTCGGGTGGTGTTTTTAATAAAGGCCGCAACTTCTGGTAAGCACTTCGTGCAGTACATCTTCCCGTTGATGTCCCGCATGTCTTAAAGAAAAGGAAAGCAGCTTTTACATTCCTTTCTCACTGATTGTCAGCCACAAGAGAACCTTCTTCTGGAACTTTGTGTGGAAGATGTACTTCACGTCGCTGGGGGACGTGACATAGCCGGTCCCCTGCCAGTCATTGCCGCTGAGCGTCAGGTACGTCTCGTCGTCCATGTTCACAACCACGTTTCGCTTCGCAGAAATTGACGAAAACCTTCAGCCGCTGCTTTTGAGTGGCCGCTTGCGCTTCCGACACGGCCTCGACTTCCGCTTCCTCATGGCGATGTCCATGTTGGTCGCACCGACCTCCTGGTCTAAGACGCGGAAGGATCTTGGCACCTTGCTCTCCGTCTTCAGCTTCAGCACATGTTGTGCCTTCCGGTCATGCAAAACCGTCGGATGGCCGGAACCCGGCTTGAGCTCGATGCTCTCACCTTTCTCCAGGAGCGCCAAAATCTTGTATATGACCGCTTGGCTATAGAACACGCTACAAGCTGCTCATTCACGACTGGAGCGTTTGGCGCTTGCGCACTGCTTTAGTTCGGAGCTACATATTTTGCTGGTTTAGATTAAGGTGTCCCTTAAAAATCGGTTTCTTCATTCTAACTTTTTAGTTTAAAATGTTAGTAAAAAATAATCTTCAGAAAAATTGTTGAACAAATTATGATGCATGTTTTTGCTGAACTAAGTGTATGCGTATATTTTATTTTTCAAAAGTTAGGGGTGATTTGAACGAAAAACATGTCCGGTTCTAAGCAGTCCCCGCTCGTGTGCCCCAGGAGTACCCGGACTAATTTATTTAGCATTATGTTCCTTAATATGCATTAAAACAAGAATTTGATGGTTTTCTGGCCAATTCTCGCCTAGAAAATCATAAGGTCGAAAAGAAAAAACGCATATTTTAGTTAAAATTATCCCTAACTTTTGAATGATAAGTTGTATTTAAAAACTTTGTTGAGCAAAAATGCGCGCTGTAATGTTCTCTATATTTTGTTTGGACATTACCTTTTCTTAAAATGAGAAACAAAAAAGTTAGAATAAAAAAACTCATTTTTTTAGAGACACCCTGAGTTAAAGCAGAAAATTAGTTCTATCATGGTCAAATAAAGAGCTATAAAAATGATGTCTTAAGCAAAGTTGCTTGAAATTGTATGCCCTAATAACTTGTGTTTGACATCACCGTTCTATTGTGCTTTGTTAAAAAGTTAGTAACAGCGGCGCCCTAGCGGTAAAGTTTGGAACTACAAAAAGATCACCACAAAATGGACATGTTTTTAAATACAACTTTGTAGAAGACACAATGACTCGGAAACGTAACCTATGGAAGTTATTAATTTCGCCGTGAAAAAAGGCTTTTCCGACCACTGTGCGGTGTCTGGAGAAATGTCAATGCCGGAAATATTTCCATCGGTGCAGGGCACATCTGCAGCTGTGGAATGTTCGAGTCGTTTTCAGTGTAGATTGGAGCTGATTGGCTCGCCGAGGTCAGTTATCGAAATAAATTCCACTGTCGGGAAACACCTCGTCGGTGTGGGGTAGATTCACCGTCGGGACAACTTGGGTCGATTGAATCGTCGATAGACCTAAACTTCCGTCAATTGCACCTCAATCTCTGCTAAAAGTCGGCATTGGTTAAATGAACGTTTAACATTCAATCTCCTGATGCATGGTTTGATCTATTAATCTTAAATCCAAGGAATATTTGGATGATATTGGTAACTGGTAAACTGGTAAATATCTAATTCTGAACAAGTTTGCTGACAAGAGGTATAGGCCTAGAGTATTCTGATATCTTTCAAACAAATTTACTCGAGGTGGCCTTCAGTTTTAGCAATGGCATCCTCAAAACGACACTGGAAGATAGAACACACCTTTCGAACATAGTCCACCGACATTGGCTGTCATGTGCGCGTTATGACAGACTTCAGGGTCTTCACACTACAGTGAGATGTTTTACAGGCTTTTGCTTCAACATACGCCCAAATCGAATAATCCAACGGGTTAAGGTCCGTACTGCTCACCCTATTGAAAATTACTCTTGTGTCAAAAAATCGTTCCAGTAAGGGAAAATACTTACCAATCCAGAAGTCAAGGGTACGATTGCCGATACAGTCCATGGTCTTTTCTGGTGGGAAATGCATTCGACTGCTCTGAAGCATAAGCGCATCATTGTGCTTTCTGTACACTATTCGATCGGATGCTTTGGAATAGCAAGTAAAGCTCTAAATTAAAGACTGTGAAGTTTTTTAAAAATAATATTAATTTGATCACCAGACAAAGCCCTGTATGGCGACAAATCCAAGTAGAAGAGGAACATGCATACCAAATTCGTATAAAATATGTTAAAGAGTAATAAAGTGTCACAAAAGAATGAACCGCTTTTATCTTCTTGTCCCTGTCCCACTAGATACTCCTGATAACCTTTTATAGAACAGAAACCAAGAAAAAAAAATCATTAGTGTTCCATTTTTCATGCCTTTTTGATGTTAATGCTGCCTGCCGATGATTTGCTTTAGTTGTTTATTTGTGCTGGTGTGTTGTCACGAATTTGCTTTTGCCTGAGGGAGGTTTGCTGTTCTGTGGCGATTGCCTTTATTGCTGTCTTTAACCACTTTTTTCCCCTGTGGCTACTTTCAGGACATAAAGCTATTTGGTGCCATCGATTGGGTGGGCTATGGGCCGCCCGTTGCTGAGCCCTACTGTGGATTTCGAGGCGAGAAGTGTATCAGTGAGTATTTGGGAGGATGTTATTTTTTTTCACTTTATATAAGGGCGAAGAAAGCCCTTGTGAATGACAGTTGTTTGAATTGAATTGATCAGCATTGGTTGAGAATCAGTGCGATTAGGTTTATTCAGATGGATGAGTAATCTACATTGAAAAGAGTTTCCTCAGAGCAATGCATTAAACAAATGAGTTTTGTAATCATGAGTTACCGATTTTGATTCAATGGAGCAACGATAATGGTTGATGCATGATTCCATTCCTGGTATATCTTTAATTCATGAATCTTTACTACCCTGTGCAGGTTATACTGGTGAGATTTCGGCTGGAATAGCCGGCGGTGCTTTGCTGCTGTTGGGGGTGGTCTCGCTCGTGCTTTATCGAAACTGGCGCTACGAACAGGAGCTGGATAGCCTTTTGTGGAAGGTGGACTTTAAAGACATTCAAATGCACGAAAACGAAAAGGAAAGTGGCACACAAAAAATGACGAGGGTAAGTATGTTCATATGATCTAGTGGGTTAGGGTTGGACTTTGTTTTATGGTCCGAATAGTGAGGGGTAAGCTACTGGGTACTGCTCGTAAAATCTTGACGGGGGTGGCTGTTGACACTTGTGTCGATTTTGGTGTGATTTATGTGTGGCAACTTTTAAATTGATTCAAGTTTAGCCTTTGGGTGGACGGAAGTTTTTTGGGGTTATGGGAAATTACTGATGCGAGATCCAGATGTGTAGTTTTTGCAGCGAATGTTTTGAAAGAGCTGCCTACTAATGCCTCCCATATGAAGTTTTTGGAGCACAGAAAAATTAAAGTAAACTGGCATGCAATCAGTAGTAGGTCTTTACTAGGACTAGGACCGTTTACTCGCGGTTTACCTGATGTTAAAAGAGGTGAAATTTTTTGAGGAAGGAACTTGGAACATGGGAATGTATTTCTGTAGTTTTATCAGAGTGTTATTGCCAGCACTAAAACGATGCGCTATATGATCAGGGCTTTATTTTTATATTCGGCTGGTTGTCGTGACCATTGGGCGATGATGAGACTCCTTAGGATGTAGGAATGAAACAAACACAAACTAATAAATAATGAAAAAATAAAACGCAGACAGGTTAAACTCTTAAATAGGACATTTTGAGATTTACTAGACACATAAATTGACTGCATGTAACAAAGATCGTGAGACCCCAATATATCTCTAATAGGAACACAATACTATCTTGCATGGGCCTCTAGAGTATTCAAATCTCGTGTTCTGGCTCATTATCGGTATATTGCCAGACTGTGTGATCGAGGTCATCATTTCCTTTTCCACAACGAGAAATAATGCTGTCCACATGATTAATTTTATATAGGTGTGCAACTAACTGGTAGTGGCAAAAATTACTCTGCTCGTTAACGAATTAAGTCACGCCTTAAATGCGGCCTTAAAAGTCCTTGAGACACGCCCTCGATAAAACAATAGGAATGATGGAATTTAGCAGCCGTCAATGCTTTCCGGTGTCCTAACCGGACTGCCAACTCGAAAGGGTACTCTGGCGTTCTAAATAAAGGATGGAACGGTCTTGGTCGACTCAAACATGGCGTAGCTTTTTTAATCGTGCATTTAAAAACTTGAACACCCTTCATTTTGTAGGTGTATGCGTACGGAATGTTGACTCTATTTTGTATCTGCCATTTTCTATTCAGTTGTCAAAATGGTGTCGAAGCAAGAAGAGCAACGTATCAAAATTTTGCACACGCATAAGCAAAATCCAAACTATTCCAAAGCCGACTTCGCCGGAAATCATCGACAATGGACGTTAGTTCCTCCATAGATATAGCATCCCAGGCTTTGGTGAAACTGGCTTTTAAATGATCCAACGATGGGTGTGGCTTAGTGCAGGCTCTGGAATCAAGAATGGACCAGACGGAGTAATACATTGGATTCAGGTCAGGAGAGTTGGAAGACCATGCACCTTTGGTCAAATATCTCTGGAAAAGTCTGTTAGAGAGTTCCAGCGTTCTTTTAGCTCCATGTGGTGGCGCCCAATCTTGTTGAAACGTCTATTTGTTTTTACTAATATGTGTACGTGCCCAGAGTGCTACAGTGTCCGTTAGAAGCTCCTGGTAGACTGATTGGTTGATTTTGACACCTTTCTAATGAATATTAAGGGGGTTTTACCGGAAGCAGTAATTCCCGCCAAACCTTCACCAAAGCTGGATCGTGTGATTTGGATATTTTCTTTCGGTTAGAGGAACCCTTCGGCAAATGCTGGCGATCGGTTTGGTGGTTGTCGAATTACTCCATAGTAAAAATTTCTCACCGATGAATAAAATTGTACGATGTGGTCCATCACCGAGCTCCTTCAATAACATCTTTGCTTTTCGGTACCGATTGTCATTTATCCTTTCATTTAGGCAGTGGTTTTTTGGAAATTTATAAGACCGTAATCCGAAATCCTCATAGTTCGTACTGATTTACGGTCGATTTTCAATGATTTCGTCATTTTTTGGATTGAATGTCTAGAATTTCAATCAACCCTTTGACGAAATATACTTCGGTTCTGAGGGGTCCTCGCAGTTCTTTTTCTACTTCTTCCTGAACGATCCTCCAAATTTACAAGCTCATTGTATCATTTTATAGAATCTCGAACTGTTTGTATTGGCATTTTCAATATCGTAGCGATAAATACAGGAGGGTTTTCTTGTTTATACAGCTCAATCACCGCACTTCGTAATGGATTTTGCTTCATTGCGACACTACACGTCAACGAATTCAAATAACACTTTGTGCTTTTGTTTGTAACGAACCAAAGTAAAATATGCCATAGGTGTGCTCATTTCAGCATCTGTCAAATCCGAGCTATACACTGAGAGAGAAAAAACACGGAAAATATTTCCTCACCCTGTAGAATTGAGCCATGTGAAGGAATCCACACAAAGGAGATCAAACATGATATTTCGACCAGCACACTCATCTGTTTCTTTTGTTCCGAAATGAAATGTCTAAATGTCTACCAGGTTTCATCGACCGAAGAGCCTCAATCGAACTAAGGCTGTCCGAGAAGATGAAGTAATGGTCTGCGGACATGCTTGAAACCATCCCCAATGCGAAGATGATTGCTGCCAGCTCAGCAACATAAACAAAAGGGAACTGGGGGCAAACTCCTTAAAGGTTGTACGGAATCAAATTGCACCACTTTTAAATGACTGTAACTTTTTACCTGTTGGATATTTTCTATTGAAATTTTGGGTGGAATTAGTTCAATGTGTATTTGTTTACGCTGTGTAAGTTTCACTAGCAGATGTGCAATCATGGCGAAGATGGAGTCGGAAGAACAGCAGCGGCGCAAAGAAATTTTGCGCACGTACCTCGAAAATCCGGATCTTTCTCATCGTGCCATCAGCAGGAAGCTGGGAATGGTACATTCTACGGTGTTTCGTGTTTTAAATCGGTACCACGAACGTTTTACCATCGATCGGAATGAAAAAAGTGGCAAAAATGGATCTCCGTATAGTGTTAAGGATCACAAGCGGTTGTTC
The DNA here is from genome assembly GCA_024533555.2 of Aedes koreicus. Lineage (NCBI taxonomy): Eukaryota > Metazoa > Arthropoda > Insecta > Diptera > Culicidae > Aedes > Aedes koreicus. The sequence goes on from JAHHFK020001437.1 coordinate 58,397, forward strand.
AAGCTTTCAAGAGCAATCCCAACAGTTCAGTTCGAGATGTGGCGAAGAAACTGAATCTAACCAAAACTTTCGTGCAAGATGCGAAAAAACGTGAAGGACTACACACGTACAAAGTCCAAAAGGCGCCTTATCGCGATGAACGGCAGAATACGGTAGGTAAACACGTGCACGGAAGCTCTACACCCAGATGTTGACGAAACCACATTGCAACGTTATGGATGATGAGACGTATGTAAAAGCAGACTACCGGCAGCTTCCGGGGCTCCAGTTTTTCACTGCTCATCATAAATTCGATGTCCATGAGGACGCTAGAAAGCAGAAGATGTCAAAGTTTGCTAAAATATATATGATTCGGCAAGCAATTTGCTCGTGTGGAAAGCGAAGCACCCCATTCGTGACAACTGGAACGGTCAATGGGCAGGTGTACCTAAAGAAATGCCTTCAAATAGCGTCGTCTTCCTCCTCTAAGGTCACTCAATAGTCCTAAGATTATCTGGCCGGATTTAGCCTCGTGCCATTCCTCGAAAGAGGTGGTACTAGGCTAAGGAGGTCAATTTCGTGCCGAAGCATCTCAACGCTCCGAACGCACCGGAACTGCGGCCAATTGAAAAGTCCTGGGCCATCATGAAGCAGGCACTTTGGAAGCATCCTAAGGAAGTGAAATCAGCCTTGATTTTTCGAATAACCTTCACCCGCAGTTGACGATCAACGGCTCCACTCCAGCGCCTTATTTGCACTTCGCGGGCAGTTGTTAAAGTGTCCTTGTACTTTTCAATCTCTCGCGCCACTGTACTTTTAGGATAATCCAGCAGTGTTGTTAGCTCCCGAGTTGACGCAGATGGATTGTGGAGGTAACTGTGCACAATTATTTTTCTTTTCTCTCCCTGCATTATAAATATCTCGGAACCACGTAAATATTAAACTGCGGATAAAAACGAGCAGAACTGTTTACAAACAACAAAACCCTGTGAAAAACTTGCATATCCAACTTGCGCCGCTATCTCTAAAATGAATAAATATTATATCTAAATTCATTTTGTTTTCAAGAAAGCATCACTCTTTGACTAAACTGAACAATGAAGTGTATCAAACAACATATTTAATTTTTCATAATGTTTGCATTAAAAGAAATGGACAAAACTTACCGATTTTCCCGCACTGACAAAACTACCCGTACAGCATAAATCATAGTAACCCATGAGTCAGCAGACAAAATTTGACAGCTCTATCAGTCGCACTCCAACCGTGATGGCAAAAACAGTGAAGCCACTCCGTTCAGAAGTGTGCGCGTTTAAAGAACGGCACCCCGCCGCGTCGAAAACGGACATCGTGCGGCAGTTTGTGGACGTCGGATACGCGCGTTCCTGAATCTACAACATCTTGGCTCTATTAGACAACAATCAGAGCATCGAAAGAAAGCCCGGTTCCGGACGGCCGACGACCCTGAGCGATAAGAAGCTCCAAAGGATGCTGAAGAGGAAGACCGAGGGAAAAGTGGCTGCATCGCTGCGTGCGTGGGAGGTCGGTTCAACCGGCCAAACAGTGAAAAAGGACCTGGCGAACATGAACATACATGTCAGGAAGCGGAAATCGCGTCCACTGGTTTCGGAGCTGCAGGCAATGACGCAGTGGCAGCGGCTGAATAAGATGGTCAACTCGATTTTCCCGGCGAATCGCGACGTGGCGGTGGTGATGGACGACGAGACCTATCTCACCCTGGATGGCAACGACTGGCAGGGCACTTCGTATTTTACTTCCCCCACGAAGGAAGTGAGCTCCGAGGTGAAGTTCATTTCACACACCAATTTCTTCAATAAGGTGCTGCTGTGGCTGACAATCAGCGAGAAGGGGATGTCAAAGCCCTTTTATATCACCATCCGAAAAAAAGTCCACTTTTTTAATGCAAACGTTATTTAACGTCCATATCTACATTACAAACATTCGCACTATGTGTGGGTTCGCTTCTGATCGATTATTTCAAATGATTTTAGTTCCATATATATTATAAAGTATTTAGGTAACTTTAGAACTCTTGCTATTAACAAATCTCTCATAAAAGTTTAAAAAAGAGTTGTCAAAACGAAGATCAGGAAAATAAAAATAATCCTCTAATTATTAATTCCTCATACAACCCTTCATTACAGACTACTCATCCACTGATACGCACCAGTCAGGTTAGCTTGAGCTCTAATCCGGATACGGACTTCCGATACACGACGATCTTTACGTCGGTTGGGCTGTACAAAGGGCAGCTGTATGCTATCAAAAAAGTTCGCAAGAAGAGCATCGACATCACCCGGGAGATGAAGAAGGAGCTCAAGATGCTGCGGGATATGCGCCATGACAACCTGAATGCGTTCATTGGTGCGTGCACGGAACCACCGAACATTTGCATAATCACCGAGTATTGCACAAGGGGAAGCTTGAAGGTTTGTTGTGGGTTTATTGTGTTCAATTTGCTATTTGTAATGAACTATAACATCTTATTCTAGGACGTACTGGAGAATGAGGACGTGAAGCTCGACAACATGTTCACGGCATCTTTGGTTGCCGACATCCTTCGGGGAATGATCTACTTGCACGATTCTCCATTGCGTTTCCATGGATCACTGAGAACTTCAAATTGCTTAATTGACTCCAGATGGGTAGTCAAGCTAAGTGATTTCGGTTTGTTCAGTTTCAAGCAAGGTGCCGATGACATTCGAGACGAAAAGGAAAAGGCTGATATCAATTGTCAAAGTATGTTTGATTTAGATATATGTTTCTCTATTAAATATTGTGCATTGCAGAACTGTTATACCGCGCACCGGAATTGCTTCGAGCTGGACCGGTTTCCTGTGTTCCTGGTTCACAAAAAGGAGATGTCTATTCATTTGGTATAGTTCTGTACGAGATATTCACCCGCAAAGGTCCATTCGGGGTAATTGATTGTACTGCAGCGGAATGCTTGAAGCGGGTTCTGCACCCGTTGGATCCTAATACGTTTTTCCGACCGGCGATTCAACCGTTGGAGACTTCATTCGATTGTGTTCGCGAGTGTTTGAAGGAGTGCTGGTTGGAAAAGCCCGAAGAGCGACCAGATTTTAAATCTATAAGAAATAAACTAAGAGTTCTGAGGAAAGGCATGAAACCTAACATTTTCGATAACATGATGGCAATGATGGAAAAATATGCCACAAATCTTGAACAGTTGGTGGACGAAAGAACGGATCAGCTTCAGGAAGAGAAAAAAAGACGGAAGCACTGCTACTGGAGATGCTTCCAAGACCGGTGGCAGAACAATTGAAACGGGGGCATAAAGTTGAGGCTGAGAGCTACGATCTAGTCACGATCTATTTTAGCGATATTGTTGGTTTTACATCGATGTCGGCGGAAAGCACTCCGTTGCAAGTGGTTGATTTCTTGAATGATCTTTACACGTGTTTTGATTCAATTATCGGTCACTACGACGTGTACAAGGTGGAAACGATTGGAGATGCTTACATGGTAGTATCAGGTCTTCCAATTCGAAACGGGTTAACTCATGCTGCTGAAATTGCTTCCATGTCGCTTCAGCTGCTGGACGCGGTTTCTGAGTTCAAAATCCGCCACAGACCAAAGGATCCGTTATATTTGCGAATCGGTATCCACTCAGGGCCAGTATGTGCTGGAGTAGTGGGTTTAAAAATGCCTCGCTATTGCCTTTTCGGAGATACAGTGAACACAGCCTCTCGAATGGAATCTACAGGCCTACAACTGAAGATTCACTGCAGCTTACAAACCAAAGAAATTCTAGATTCGCTCGGAGGATATCATTTCGAGGACCGGGGGCTCATTCCTATGAAAGGTAAGGGTGATCAGCGAACATTCTGGCTTGTCGGAGAGGATCCCGAAGCTAGAACAAAACGAACGCAGGAGAGAGCTGAGAGACGTGGCTCGCGTGCTTTGAACAAATATATCGGTATGCTCAAACAACACAATAATACGAATGGAGTTAGGAGTTCGCTCAAAAATCGCGCACATTTACCAAGAGGCTCCTTGCCACGTTCATCTAGTTTAGAGTCACCCAAGCGTTTGAGGTTTGCCAGTGGGTCCATGTTGGAACAACACAGGTACCACCAGTAAGTGAAATGTTTAAATTATTTGGTTTTATAATAAAATCAATCACTTTCTTACAGCTACAGCGATGACGCGCTAATGGAGGTCATTTCAGATAGTAGCACGCGAAAATCCGATAACAGCTTGGCTGATACCGAGGATTTCACTTCTTCTTGCCCGTGTATCGATAATCTAGGACTAAATACCGAACGATTCCTTATGCAATCTTGCCCAACGGTAACCACCCCTTTGCTCACTAATACAATTGCTACATAAATGTTCGACACCTATTAGAAAACATACTAAAACTATACGTTTGTGTATCAAAATCATTATTTATGAACTTTATCTAGTCATTAAAACTGTTATAACAGTTAAATGTAAAAGTCGATGTGATAAATCATTATTGTTACCTAAAACAAAAATAATACAGAAACGATGTCAGGTTTCAAAAAAAAGCACTATTATCTGAACGGAAATAAGAAAAGTAAACTAAATGATGAGGAATATATCGATTAAAAATTAGATCAAATTTTCAATGATTCTACTAATGCAAAGTGAGATAATTGTGGCTCTTTTCGTACTTCAATAAACAAATTTGTTTGATGTGAACGCAAGGCTAAAGCTTACTGTATATCACCTTTCCCTGCAACCAACGGTCTTCCGAACCCATCTAGATCATAAAAGCTTCGTATTCAAGATTTATAATGAAGCTTTGCTCCATTCAGCAGAATAAGCTGTGAAATGACAAAAAAGCTCAAAGTTGCAGCTTCTCCTTGTTTACCAATACTACCTTAGAACAAGCTTACTAACATAAACACACCGATATGCGTGAGTTACATGCCACTCACAGAGTTATCTCCTTCTTTCACCATACTAACGCAATATGATGGTTATAAACTCGTGATGAAAAACGAGTAAAGATAAAATACAACCAAGACGGTGCGTCGGTTGAATGATACTGCAGCACCACGTGGAGCACCTATACACTTACGGATACTAAAAGATCGCAAACTGACATGCTGTTAACAACATTGGTCCACTTCTGCCTGCGCTTGACGCGGCTGACAGGGTTAATCTAATTTGCTAATAACCACTCTTTCGCCATTGATTGAATGATATCCCCCACTGAAGTTCGTTCCTCGTTGTTTGTAGATTGTGTGAACGAACGCAGATGAAACATTAAAACCGATGGATTCCGTCGTTGGCCTTTGAAGTGCAGCTGAAGATTTTCATGAATTTCAAATTGAAGTAAACGGAATCTACATATATGTGAATAAGTACATCGAACATTCATTCAACGCTGGAAGTGCGACAGATGAATTATGAATGGTTTAATTTTATATCGAATTGGTTTGTGAACCTAGGTTGGAACTAGCTCCAACCTGCAATACCCAAACTTACGATCAGTGCAAACCTCAACTCGATACGAGTTAAAAATAAAACCATAACACTGACTTTCAACACACAACAATTTTGATACCTGATCCAGGTTGGAACTGAATCAAAAACGAATTCGCTATTAGATGGTAACATTTTCTTACATCTCTCTTTCACTCTCTCTCTCTCTCTCTCTCTCTCTCTCTCTCTCTCTCTCTCTCTCTCTCTCTCTCTCTCTCTCTCTCTCTCTCTCTCTCTCTCTAACTGCATGGAATTTTATGAATTACCTATAATAAATCTTTTTCCTACCTACTAAGCGTATGCACATCTCTCAATAGCAAAAAATAATAAGAATTTAACTTTCATGTTTTTCTATTTTTTCTTGTCGGGTGATTACGTTTTTTAACACTATTGAGCATTTAACAAAAAATTATTTATAACAATATTTTCAATATTACTATTTAGGAAGATAACGCAAACTGCACCTCAAGCAACACCTATGGCTATAGCGAGAGTTCTCATTTATCGACGATCTGCTTTGAAATACATAGACTAGACAGTATCACGATTCATAGAGAGCAAGTGCCGATTTACGAGATTTTCTTTTTAAAGAGTAGGGTGTGTTTTATAAATTTTAGTGCTAAATTGGTTTCATTCTAAGGAATGGAAACGGATGTGAACTTTACCTACAGACATTAGTAACAGGTAACGTAATGTAATAAATTACTGAATATATCTTCAATTTCTAAATGGATTTTTTGTCATTGTTTAGTCAAAGATTAATGATTGTTTATTGTTTTTTGTCTTCGTATATATCGTACAGAGTACGGAAACATTTTTTCCACACAATTAAATCAAAATCAACATAGAATTTGGTGAAGGCTCGAAGGCAGGAATTGATTGGGTTATTATAGCCATAACATTTCCTATGTCCGGGAACAACAATAAGTTCAGAGCAGTGTTGGTGACTGCCGAAAAAATCGGTGAAAATTATTTATTGTTATCCGTGCTTGAAACAACTACGTCGATAAATGTATTGGTAAAGGCATCATACGCAGGAACTCAGTGAGTGAACAAGATTAAACGTTTTGTAGATTACTTCATTCCACCACGAAAGTCGAATGGACAACAGCTCTGCCTACTTGTGATTCACTCTTCGTTGATTGAGTGACTATGGAAATATGACCCAGTAGGATCGCCAGATGATAATGTTCGGAGACGAGAGATGATAACATTCATTTGAACAGAATCATTCATTGTCTTTTAGTTCGAATGACAGTGTTGGAAGTTTTGTTAAGTTACATACTTACCGTCTGGGAAAAATCAGAGGCTACTCAATTAGATTTTCCTGTCATACGTATCCGATAAGTCGTGATATTTTTTCGGGACTATTGACACAATGTGTTATGCACACCTTATATGAACTTTATATCACATAACATGCAAGAAAAATCGTTATCGAGATTTCAATTGAAGAGGGTTTAATACCCATATCGTCGATAATCGTTTGATCACGCGCAGGAATGACCCTTACGTTGTGTATTCGGCATTGTGCGATAAGTGAATTAAAACACTGGTTTATTGACCGTCCTGCCATTGCGGACGTATGAGAAATACTGATCTATTTTCTGATGATGTTGTTGCCTAGTCGAGAGATAAAATAAGTAGGGTAGCTAAACTTTTTATATAACGTTGTCTAAACATCGTTACGTCGAACAAGCATTCGCTTATTTTCTATTTCAACAAGAATGCATACATTTTTGTTTTGTGACATGTGAAAAATCTTCTGTGCCTGAGAGAAAATCCACTGCATCCGGGTTGGTAATGCCATACTATTACCAACTAAGCAACCTGTGCCATCATCAGTATCTACCAAAAACAGAAAATGCTGGCCTAAAGGAACACATGTCACTTTATATTAATATTTCTCCGAGTAATTCATGTTAAGGGCCTAAAAGCCATTTATAAACAATGAAGTCAATGCCGAATCTCTTGAATCTTAAATCACTCTCGTGAAATGAAAGCAGCATTTGGTAGAAGAATGTTAGTTCTACCATATGAAGTAGCTGGATATAGTGGGATTCTCGTGATTCGTGAGAGATCAACGTTAAAAGTAATTGTTTACAAATTGTTTAGGCCCTAATCATGAATTACTCGGCGTTTTATAGTTACATAATTTCTGTTTTTCCCGCTGTATTTACTGGCTACACTGTGCTTTTCGGCTTCCGATTCATTTTTGCTTTGAACGCGGTACCACAAAATCACCAAGTGATCCGATCGGAAGTTTCGAGCACTAGCACTCAATCGATTCAGGAAACGAAAATGTATCACCAACAGAAGCCAACGAACGAATCAGTAAATTGTACAACCAAGCAGTGATGAACACGCATACAATTGACTGGGGACGAAGTTCATGCTATGTTCATTCAATGTTTACCTTGGCCCATTAGTTTTCGGTTTGAGAGGTGAAGCAGAACTTCTCATTGTGTGCGTCTATTGAATCAAAGAAGAGCGTGCAATGAATGATGTGTGATACGATTGTAACCATCCTTGATTACCTATTCTGATGCAACGGCACTATTTTTAATTCATTAATTCATTCAACCAGACAACAAAGATTGACGCGCGAGTTGCAGGTCCCTCTTTAAAGACCCCTCGGAGAGGGCTTTTGTTTCACTGGGGTCCCACCGGAAGGGGTATTGGCGGAAGGGGAGGGCAATGTTACACCCTTTCCCACTTCAACTTAATTCGGGGTGGGGCATTTTGTTGTGAGTGGGTGGTTTGGTTATAAATGTAGTTGTGGTGTTATTATTGTCATCAAGGAGGGCGTCGTTTTCCCCTTACAACAAAAAAAGTGGAGGGGGGGGGAAAGGGGAGGAGGGGGGGGGGGGGGGGGGGGGGGGGGGGGGGGGGGGGGGGGGGGGGTCGGGGGGAGGAAAGAGAGGTGGGGGGGAAAAAATATGGGGGTTGTGGGTGTGGAGGGGAAGGGGGGTGTGTGTGTGTGTGTGTGTGTGTGTGTGTGTGTGTGTGTGTGCGTTACAAATAATGTCACATACGTTTCTCAGCCATTTGTGAACCGATTTCAGTTCTGTTGACGGCAAATGAAAGCTACAACATTCCCATAGAACGCTATTGATTTGCTTTTTATTCGGACATTTCGTTACGAAGATATGAACGAAACAGTACTTGACGGCCTATCATAATAGTTATCAAAGAGTTTAGTCTCCGATTACATACTGAGCTATTTGTGTACCGATTTTAGTTATGTTAGCGCCAAATTAAACTTATAAAATTTTTAAATAACTGATCAAAATTTCATTAGGATTGGATAATCCTTCATGGAGATATGACCAAAACAATACCTGAGAGCACATAATTGTGAGATGAAAAATATACTCGTTGCAGTGAAAAACCGAACAAGACCACTCACCCCAATCGATGCCGCTTGCATTCTATTGTTCCGCATCTTGTGCGTTGAATAGCACATACAGCGGGCTATCCACACTATGCGATTCTATAGAATTAGAGCAGGATCGATTGGCTCCAGTGGTCCGGTTTGGAACTGCAACGAGTATATTCGAAAATTACACAATGTCTCCATTTACTTTAACTGCGCAATTTTCAACGAACATGTACTTATTAAGCATCTTGAATCCATATCGATAATCAAAATTGACGCTTAGGATTGTGTAATAATTCATTCTATGGACTGATTATATGGAATTTCTAATATTTATGTAATTTCCCCTTTGATATAACTAACATAAACAGGTTGTTGAAGACTATTAATGGCAATATTTTAATCACATCGATGAACAATACGTTCAGGGATTGACAAATAGTTCATTTTATAAACTGAATGTATGACATATCGAATATTCCTGGATCTTCATGGAATTTCTGATGAAAATACCATATTGGCCACATTTTAGTTCGTAATTCTGGTGATGTGTAAGAAGGGTTCAGTCTCACCGTCGGTGGATTAATTCGGGTTTTTAATGTCCTACACGTGACATTTATTTGTTCCCTGCTGTATGTACAGCATGTACTTGTCTCTAGATCACAAGATTCGTGGCTGCACTTCGTTGCCCTGCAAACACATGATCGTATATGATAGCGGATAAAAGGAAAAGTGGAGGCGATATACGTACATTTTACATGTAGTCAAATGGACACATGTACGTATATCGCCTTCACTTTTTACTTATATCCGCTATCATATAAGATTTTGTGTTTGCTGGGTAGCCTCGCAATCAGTGGAGCCTCTAAACATTCAAAAGAATCATATGCAACGTAAGAATAAGTGAGAAAATTTGACGGTTTTGATTTCACCTTAAGCAACTGTCAAAAATGAGAAGCCAAACAATGCTTTCGACGATTTTGTTTTGCTGTGGTCACTATGTTGAGCAATTTTAATGAATGCTCTATCCAGTAGAAACATGACATTTTAGAATCCATTTCTGGAGGATTATTTATGTGTCAGAGAGGAGTATAAATTGTTTGCTCAGTATGTTTCTTTTTAACACAATAAGTGTAAAACCATGATTCAAGTTTACTCATGTTATAATATGCAATATAGTATATATTAGTAATAAGTTCTATTTCATGCTTACTCATGTTTGCTAATAATCATTAGCAAGGATCTCAGTAGCCGATACACCTTCCAAAAAAAAAAAAAAAAAGAATTTAATCACTACACGATATTCGTATTTTTCCATTGTTAAAAAAATACACTGACACGTCAATTTCAAATGGCTTGTAAACAAAGAATGAATTGATAAATCGAAATGAAATTTTGAGTACGTTCTTATGAAAGGTGAAATATTAAAATGGCGTAGAAACTGTTGCTTTCAAAACTTTTTGACTAACCTAGTATATGTACCCATTAACAACGTGTTACTTGGGTTATGATGTCCCCTAGATATTTTCTTATGAGCATAAGTCACGTTGTTTTCAAAAGTGCCTCAAACGCCAAATACTCCAAATAACACGATATGCTCTTAAGGTGAATTGTTGCTCCATGTATTTTTTCCCTATCTTTTACTCTCTCTCTCTCTCTCTCTATCTCTCTCTCGCGAACTTACTTCGCTATTTCAAATTTATAAATCTCGATTATTAGTGAATGAACATCGAATCGAATTCCATCAGATTGCTCACAGCAAGTAAGCATACAAACAGATGTGATGAAATATTTAATATCTAGTACAGATTCTGAGTTATATCAATTCCAAATTTTGAGGTAATGGCTGCCGTCGAGAATGGTTCAGCGTAAGCCCTTAAACTTTTTTAATACAAAGATATTCAAAGAGAAACTACTAAGTAAAATAAAAAATGGCGATTGTCAAAATTTACCAAAACATGCAAGTTGAAATGTATATTTAATTATTAATATTTGTAAATGTAAATGTAAATGTAAATGTAAATGTAAATGTAAATGTAAATGTAAATGTAAATGTAAATGTAAATGTAAATGTAAATGTAAATGTAAATGTAAATGAAAATGTAAATGTAAATGCAAATGTAAATGTAAATGAAATGTAAATGTAAATGTATATAGCACTGCAATAGCGGCCCTAGGTACTTCGGCACTGAATCGAAAAAATGACTGGTTTGATAGTGAATGCAAGCGGTTAGTAGACGAGAAGAATGCAGCACGGGCGAGAGTACTGCAACACTTTACGAGAGTGACTGACGGTACCAACAAATGGAAGAACGCGACCGCGAAGCAATGAAGGCACTATACCGTGCTAGCACATACAAATTCTACGAAAACTTGATCAGCTAGCGCAAAGGCTATGTAAGCAATGGAAGAGCATTTACCGGAGGATTGGATGGAAGGTATCGTGTATCTCACCTTTAAAAAGATGACAAGCTGGATTAATGTAACTGTCGTGCAATAACGCTATTGAGCGCCACCTACATACCGCCGTCTGTCACTCTGTCAATTGCGAAGGTTTTGCGGGGCAGTACCAAACGGGTGCCTGCACCACTACAGATCAGATTTTCGCGATTCGGCAGGTACTGTAAAAATGTCTTAAATATATTGTGCCAACAAAACATCTTTTCATCGTTTTCAAATCAACTTACCAGCGACATCGAGACCAGCTATGGCAGATTATGCACGAATATGGATTTCCAGAAAAACTGACGCGGTAGATGAAAGCAACGATGGATCGAGTGATGAGTATAGTCCGAGTCTTAGGGACATTCTCGAGTCCTTTTGAATCTCGAAGAGGGTTACGGTAAGGTGATGGATTGTCGTTTTTGCTATTCAACATTGCATTGGGGGGTGTGTTTTGAAAAGGGGGAAAACACACGAGTGTCACGTTCTTCAGGAAGTCTGTTAAACTTTTAGCTTCGCAGACGACGTAAATGTCGTTGCACGAAACATTGAGATGATGGCAGAAACATACATCATACTTAAGACTGAAGCTACTAGAAGCATGTGATTAATGCGATGAAAACAAAATACATGCAAGAAGAGGCTCGTGAGAAGACAATGTAAGCCTTACACCAAGAGTTCAGATCAGCGGTGATGAAATCGATGTGGTATACGAAATCGTTTATCTCAGCTAATTGGTGACCGCCGATAACAACACCAGCAGAGAAATACAAAATCGCATTATGGCGCAAATATGCCTATTAAGATCTAGTAAAATTTGACGAACTACAAGGTTGACCATCTACAAGACATTAGTTAGACCGATAGTCCTCTACGGCCACGAAACACGGACATTGCACGTGAAGGCCCAAGGTGTCTTTGAACCTCCCATCGTACACACCGCTAAAATCGGTAGACTACGATGGGCTGGGAATGTCTTTAGAATGTCGGTCGACAGCTCAGTTAAAATTACTCTCGATAACGAACTGGCGGGCACAAGCAGAAGAAGCGCAGGTTAGGTGGATCGATCAAGTAGACGGCGACCTGCGGATCCTTCGTAGATTGCAAGGCTGGTGATGTGCAGCCACGGAAACACGCTCTGTGTACAGCAGAGGCCACCCCGGCCTTGGTCTGATTTGTAAGGTAATTTAAAATGGAAAATTCAATTTTTACTTTCAAATAACAGTGCCAATTTAAACTTAAAATATGTTCAACTAATTCTGTGACTCAAAATTTCAGATTAGTTGGTTAGTTTAACCTGCATACGATTCAAAGTAAATTTGGACGCATTCAAGTGATCATAACTCAAGACATACACGGTTGATCAAAACGGGGGGTCAAACAAAAGGGTATTTATTCAGCTTTCAAACGATATATAACAAGTTATACTAAGATTTTTTACCGTTTCGAACGAACTGTCGCACTTTACTTGTGATCGATTCCATCACGATCTGCACAGTCGCTGGTGACACTGTGCCGACGAACTTATTCCACTTTAAACGCATTTGTTGTGCATTTGTCACTTCTTTACCGCATCCTCGAAGTTTTCGCTTGACAATTGCCGAATATTTTTCGATCGATCTGAACTCAGGGCAATTCGGAGGATTAATCTCTTTGGCGACGAAATTAACATTGTTTGCAGCATACCATTCTAGTACCTCCTTAGAGTAGTGGCAGCTGGCTAGATCCGGCCAAAACATAACGTTGGTCTTCTGTTGCCGAATGAAGGGTAAAATCCGCTTTTTCAGACACTCTTTAATGTAAACCATCGACGTCTTAAAACCTTGGTTTTAAGGCCACAACTGCAGATTCCTTGCCAAATCCTTAGTTTTCGAGCAAATTTATCAGCAAAAACAAATTTATACCTGGAAGGGACATCCTCACGACCAGTTTCCAGGCAAAATTTTCGTCCGGGAATTTGTTTATAATTCATTTTGACATAGGGTAGGGAACGGCTTCAGTTTTCGGGACCCTATTCCAAGCACGGGGTAAACTATAACTTACAACGCTCATTTTTTGCACCATGGTGCATCATCATGTGAAGCATCATACTGCAAAAAATGAGCGTTATAGGTTAACGTTTAGTCCTTGCTTGGAATAGGGTCCCGGGGAGCTTAAGCCGTTCTTTACCCTATGTTTCGTCATCCATTAAAATACAGCCATCAAATTTCGTCAAAACTCGTTCGGATAGTAATCGTGCTCGCTTTTTGGCCACTAAATTTTGTTTCAGGGAGTGACTCGGTTGTTTACTGGCACAAAAAGACTTATGTCCTTCTCTTAAAAGGATGTGGAAAAGTTGGAATCGTATTTCTTTACCAAATCACGTAGGGAGACACCTGGGTTGCCTTCCACGTACCTCAACACCTTTCTCCTCAGCTCTTTGTCCCTAGTGCCACTTTTATGATAGATGCGCTGTACTCTATCCACACTCAGAGTATCCTTGTAACGTTTGATTACAAGACACACCGTTAAATTTGGGAATTTTAACACTTTTGCTATTTTTGAGGCAGACCACGAAGGATTCTCCATATGTTTGTGCACAATTAATTTTCTTTTCTCAAGTTCCATGATCTGTTATTTCGAGATGCATCGATCAATCGAGAAAATTTCACCAATTTTTTTCGTCAATGAAACATCAACAAATGCCTGTCAAACGGTTTTGTTCCAACCACCAGGGACGCGGTGGTGTATTAAACCGTGCGTCCAGATTTAGTTTGAATCGAATTTTATATTATTATAATGGCAAACCATTAAAACTAGAATGATAGTTTGTTTGCTACTTCTCAAGTGACTTATTATTTTTTAAGGCCATTTTTACCTGCATTCATCGCCAATTTCATTAAGGTAGGTCGCAGTAGTTCGAGAACCCCTGTTTTTTTACTAGCAATATCGCAATAACTATTGTGCTTAAACAACTGCATGCTATACATATATAAAAGCAGAAAATGATTTTTTTTTAAATAGATTGCCATATTTTTTTTTTCTAGTAATGGATTAAGTTGTACCGGCAGATAGTATTTGTTGTTCTTATTGGCATCAAAATGTGAGCAAACTGTTGCGGATGCATCTGACGTTATATCTGTGTTGATGTTTGTCGTTTCATTTGCATCTCTACCTAGATCATGGAAAATTTCAAACTTTCTGTCATCCCAACCCGAACGAATACAAAGCAAATGGAGAGTATCATTTTGCTGTCTCAATCAGGACCAAACTTCTTCCAACATTCTCCAGGTTGATCTTACGTCAAGAAAACTTTAGTTCATAAATTTGCAATCGTCACAACAGACGACCATCATTCATCACTGCAGAATGTTTGCATGCCCTCGGGATCAATTGTTGCATAGTTTGTCTTACACAGCTCTCGGAGCCAGAGTTAGCAGTTTGAGGCAGTCAGCGGGTAGCTTATCATGCTATGTCTCCACCACAGCATCCATGTGCGTCTAATTTTTTTTTTATCAACTGCTATGCTTTGTGTTGTTCTGAGTCAGCATCATAATGGACCCCCATTTTGCTCGACATGGTCTTATCTTGAGCATCATCATCACCATTTGTCATACAAAACAAAAAGTTCCCCCGTTCCGAGACTAGACAGGACCATTAGTATATCCATTTCCTCAGAGCATCATCCTTCGGTTTCTGTGTGTTAGGGAATGGTGCAAAGTAAAAGTTTATGCTCTAATGGTCGCACAACCAGAGCTCCCGGCAAAGTTGATTGGGATGATGGTGAGCACTCCTCCCACTGATGATTGGTTTTGCTGCTAGTATTCATGCAGGTTTCAATGTGGTATATAACTGTGAAGAAGAAGTCAGATCTTTCTGTTATCATCGATTTCATTTTCAATCTCATAGTGCATATACTGTCGGGAAACGGCGTATGATGTTTGTGGGGATGAGTATTCCATTGCGTGCCTAACGAGATTTGAGGTCAGTCATTCTTGCGTACTTTAGATGACGAATGCCGTGAATGCTTCGGGCGTATGTCATTGACGTTGGAGTTGACAGCGCGAGTATGGATTGCATTCGATTTGAAGTATTCATTCTCCAGTTCAAGTAATAAGATCAGGAATGGCTTTTAGGGTCTACATCCATCGAGGCTCATAATGAA
>JAHHFK020001438.1:0-5000 GCA_024533555.2 Aedes koreicus
TCACTCGTCTCCAAATCATCCGGTACATGTTGAGAGCCAGAAACTGATTAAACATGTTCAACATGCGCCTCTTAGCGACGTCTGGAAGAGTTCTGCTAGGCATGTTGAACTTGATTCCATCAGCCCCCTGAGAGGTGTTGCGATGGACAGAATATGAGAGCGAGAGTGAGACCAACGAAAAGGTTGACTGAGCTCATCTATCGAATTCGTGGTTTCGCGAGGAAACATTTGTAGCTGGAAACAGAATCTGGTCAAACTTTTCGCGCGAACTTGAGGATCCATTGGTCCGAATACCCCTCGTTCTCGTTGTTCGTAATTCTGTTACGCAATCTTCGCGCCGTGTTCCAAAGGGTATTCATCGACGTTTCACGCGATAGCCCGTCCACGAATTGTCGCCAGTAACCACGTTTCTTGGCCTTGATGAGGCTCTTAAATTCTCGTTCGAGAGCCGTGTACCTTTCGAAGTGCTCAGGTGTTCCACGTCTACGAAAACTTTGAACGCGTCGGACTTTTTGCGGTAACCTCGGTGCATTGCTGATCCCACCATGGAGAAGGAGGTTTCCCGTGAAATGACGTTGCTGGAACTGGTCGAGTTTGAGCTTGAAGCGCGCTTTCCAAAATCAGGTTGGAGAGGAAGTTATATTCCTCCAGCGGTGGAAGCCCTTCTACCGTTGTAACGGCTTCATCTATTGCTGTCCTGAACCTTGTCCAATCGATATTACGAGTTAGATCATACGTGACGTTGATCGATTCCGGCGGAGTGAGCCCGGTGGCAACCGAAATTTTAATAGGCAAATGATCACTACCGTGGGGATCCTGGATCACATTCCACGTGCAATCCAACGATAATGAATTCGAGCAAAGTGTGAGGTCTAACCTACTGCCAAGTGAGGATGGACCAGCCAAGCGTGTAATTTCTCCATTGTTGAGAACGGTCATATTGAAGTTGTCACAGAGGTCATATATCAAAGAAGACCGGTTGTCATCGTACAGTTCTCCCCAGCCGGTACCGTGAGAGTTAAAATCTCCCATGACCAACCGCGGAGCAGGAAGAACTGAACAAATATCTGAAAGTTGTTTTTGGTTTATTGAGGCTCTAGGAGGAATATAAACGGAAGCAATGCAAAGGCTTTTATTTTTAATAACAGCCTGACATGCGACAACTTCAATACCTGGAATTGGAGGAAAATTCACTCTATAGAAGGAGTAGCACTTTTTGATCCCCAAAAGTACTCCTCCTCCACGTGAATCCTCACGATCAAGCCGAATAATGTTGAAATCGTGAATCGGAAGATCGATTTCGGGTGAAAGCCATGTTTCACAAAGAGCAAATGCATCACAACTGATATTGTGAGCTAAAATTTAAATGATTCCAGTTTAGGAATAAGACTTCGACAATTCCACTGCAGAACAGTGATCAAATCCCCGACCTCTTTTGGCAAATTATCCATCGAAGGAAATGATAGCTGCAAGGAGGGGCCACTTTAATGTTAATTTCTTCAAAAAAGTTTTCACAGTGGGAAGCATTGCCATAACAATGCTTTTAAGAGGGTCAGACATTTCGAGGTACTTGAAAATACCTTCCACAATATCGTCAAATGAGAACAGCCCAGATGAAGAGGGGGCTTCTGTTCTAAAAATCGGGGCATCGGGGGTTCTGGATGTCCCCGGGAGAGATGGGAAATCCTGTGTGTAGTTGGCACTTCGAAAACCAGGAGGATTTGGATTATCCTTATTTCCACTGCTCTTTGAATTGGGCATGTTGATTTGGGGCTTCTTTTCAGCTACTTTCCCTGCTCGGATGCGTCTTCGCTTCCGTGAAGCACCTTCCGGAAAACTGAAAGAGGTCCCCTCCTCAACCAAGTCCGAATCAGACTCGTCATCTGACAGAGCAGCAAAAGGATTTGTATTGATATCGGGTGGCGAGGCTTTCTTAAGCATTTCTGCAAAAGATTGCCTTGAACGTTGTTTCAGAGAACGTTCCAATTTTTCCCCGCGTTGTTTGTACGCCGGGCATGACGAAAGAGCATGGGGAGAAGTTCCCTTGCAGAAAACGCATTTTAGTGTGTTATCTGCACAGGGACCAGCCTCATGTTTCTCCCCGCAAGTTGAGCAGCGTGCCTTATTGCCGCAATGAGAGGCCGTATGCCCCATCTGCTGGCAGTTTTGGCAGATCATTACCCGGGGTACAAATAACCGCACAGGTAGCCGAAGTTTGTCCAGTTCTAAGTAGTGAGGAAGGGCAGAGCCAGAAAAGGTCACCCGAAACGAGTCTGTGGGGGTAACTTTTTTCTTACCCTCGCTGTGCGATATTTTCACTAATTTTGTTACTTCCAGTATCTGTACTGGGGGGAGCAGAGGGTTATTGAATCGGCCAACCGCCCGCTTCTCCAAAATTTCAGTGCACAGACTCGCCTCTGTGACCACTCCTACAATCTCCACATCACGAGCTGGAATATAAACTCTATATTCCAGTGTAAAATGCTGGGAGGAAGCAATCTCATTAGCCTGCTTCATGTTAGAGACGACAACACGGAGTTTATTAAATTTAACTTTCGTGATCTCTGTCACGGCTGAGAATCGCTTCGTCAAATCAGTAGTTATTTGGTACACGTTCAGAGGTTTAATTTTGGGCTGAAAGTAGACAACCCATGGACCGACCGAGTCCATTGGATAAGATCGCGGCCGGAAATTTATTTGTGCCTCCCCATCATCAGGTGGCAAAGGCACTTTTTCAGCTAAACCGTCCATGTAGAAGAAACCTCTTCAACATGCACGATTTGCCTTACTTGTGGGAGCGTTGAACGCCCCCAAAAATTTAAATCACACACAAACACAAAACAGGAACACACACAAATTAACGCTAAACTCTAGTGGGATGAGAGACAGAGGAAAAAAAAACTTAACTAATATTACTGATCTGTTGCTGCTGCTGCTGCTGCTGACGCACCGTATGCCTGAACGTCGCACTTCTATGCGGGCAGCGGGGAGCGGTGCGCTGCGTGGGTGCACGGGTGTATCCGATCGCCTTCGGGTGCACTCGCTCGCCGATGTCGGATGACCGTTGGCGATGTAGTGGTGTATCGCTGGTTAGCGTCACCACGCGGGGATGAAGCGAAAATGAGCGGGATGATAATTCGCCAGCAAGCACTGCTTGATTTTCTTATTTCACTGGAAAACCACACTGCCTTCTTAGAAAAAAAAACTCACATTCACTCCTTTCACTGAAGTGAATAGATTTTGAGAAAAAAAAACTAATTATTTCCAAGGATCGCACTCGAAAAATCTTCCAAAATACACCAGTTGCTGATCAAGAAATTTAGAGTCAAATTTGAATTTCAAACCCACTTTGAACAAAACCATTACCTTTGCCAAACAGTTGGTTTTAATATCCAAGAAAATACCTCTCATTTTGAAGGCCTGTCCATAATAGATACGTTGCGTTTGCATTTGCGTGTATTTGACAGTGTATCCATAAGTTTTCTGTGAGACTTACATTTCCAATCACGGAGATAACTTAGACATACTGAGACACCACTGTTACTAGGAACTGGGAAGGACTACAAATAGTAGCCGAAATACATATATACTTCAAAGAATTATAACGTATTTAAAAAGAAATAACTTAACTCACTTAAAATAAAATTATGAGGAGATTCCGTTTAAAGGTTCGGAAAAAATAAAAAAGGAGTTGGTGTTTTCGTTTTTTTTTATAACAATGCGAGGGGAGAAGAGAGGAAGGGCGATACGGTCAAAATTTGGTCAATATCAACTTGACGTATTTCTTTCAATTTTGCATTTAAAAAACCTGAACACCCCTCATTTTGAAGGTGTGTGTGTGTAGAATGTTGCTCCTATTTTGATTTTGGAATTCACTCTTCAGTTGTCAAAATGCCGTCCAAGCAAGAAGAGCAGCGTATCAAAATTTTGCTCGCGCATCGCGAAAATCCGAGCTACTCGCACGCAAAGTTGGCAAAATCGCTAAAAGTTGCCAAATCAACCGTTACAAATGTAATTAAAGTGTTTGGGGAACGTTTGTCGACAGCCAGGAAGTCTGGATCGGGGGGAAATCGAAAACCGGAAGCCGCTGAGACGACAAAGAGAGTTGCCGGTAGTTTCAAGCGAAACCCTAACCTATCTCTCCGAGATGCCGCAAATAAGCTGGGTGTATCGTCTACAACCGTGCATCGAGCCAAAAAACGAGCCGGACTATCGACTTACAAGAAGGTAGTGACTCCAAATCGCGATGATAAACAAAATACGACGGCCAAAGCGCGATCCCAGAGGCTGTACACGACGATGCTGACGAAGTTTGACTGCGTGGTAATGGACGACGAAACCTACGTCAAAGCCGACTACAAGCAGCTTCCGGGACAGGAGTTTTATACGGCAAAAGGAAGGGGAAAGGTAGCAGATATTTTCAAGCACACGAAACTGTCAAAGTTCGCAAAGAAATATCTGGTTTGGCAAGCCATCTGTACCTGTGGCTTGAAAAGCAGCATTTTCATAGCTTCCGGGACTGTCAACCAAGAAATTTACGTGAAAGAGTGTTTGAATAAACGTCTGCTGCCTTTCCTGAAGAAACACGGTTGTTCCGTACTGTTTTGGCCGGATTTGGCATCTTGCCATTACGGTAAAAAGGCCATGGAGTGGTACGCCGCCAACAACGTGCAGGTGGTTCCCAAGGACAAGAACCCTCCCAACACGCCAGAGCTCCGCCCAATTGAGAAATACTGGGCTATTGTCAAGCGGAACCTAAAGAAGACCAAAAAACTGCTAAGGACGAGCAGCAGTTCAAGGCAAACTGGCTTTCTGCGGCGAAGAAGGTGGACAAGGTGGCTGTACAAAATCTGATGGCAGGGGTCAAGCGTAAGGCCCGGCAATTCGGATTTGGAAAAGCGGAAGCCTAACTGAATATTTTTCCTGAATTTTATACTAATTGAACTTGAAAAAGAAATTTAATTTGATTTTTTAAATAAACGATTTCACCGATTTACACG
>JAHHFK020001438.1:12500-119643 GCA_024533555.2 Aedes koreicus
TTGTGGCCTTGGCACCAGTATTTTTTCATTATGCTTCCCGCTAACTTTTGCCCTCGTCCTTTACCAAAAAAAAAAACAATTGGATTTTGGGTCAGCCGGAGAGGAAAAAATATAATTTCCAACATAATTACAATTTACTCGCTGGCTTACCTTCGCTTTTGTTCCCTCAAAAGTTGGCGTTCCGAAAAAAAAATTACCATCCAGCTACTGCGGTGTCTGCACATAAACCACCGTGACACTATCCAACCCTCCAAGTGGATGAAGGAGCCATCATCATCTTTCGCACGGAGGCATCCTCCGAGTGGAGTATTTTGAATTTTTAATCCCCCTTGTAGATTAGAACTGATCCGATTTCGAGGGAGAGTCAGTTCCACAGCATGCTTATCCTTACGTTCTTTTTTTTTCCACCATGCCAAAGCAGTAGAACCTATCCATTTTTCATGCTCTCTCGCGTCGCATCGCAGTAGCCCTGGATGCCATCGTGGGAAGATTGAAGTATTCCACGTTGGATTTTTTTTTCCTGCCTTTCACACGCCGAGATAATCAACGGAGCTGATCTACCGGACGCGGACGACACTGTGTTCGAGAAAAGTTGTCCTTATCTTATTGGTGTGTGAGAAACTTTTAGCAGCTAACTTTCGACTCGGTTTTGGACGAGTAATGACGAAAATTCTGGCCAAATTCAAAGGAAATTGGGCGGAAAATGGAGCGAACTTTGTGGAAAAGTTTGACGTGTCTCCTTAGTTTCCTTCAGCATGGTTGGCCGGGGAAGAGTTTTGGAGCTGGTAATGACTCGTGATTGGACGCGCAGTCA
The DNA here is from genome assembly GCA_024533555.2 of Aedes koreicus. Taxonomy (NCBI): domain Eukaryota; kingdom Metazoa; phylum Arthropoda; class Insecta; order Diptera; family Culicidae; genus Aedes; species Aedes koreicus. The sequence goes on from JAHHFK020001438.1 coordinate 13,315, forward strand.
CTGACTGTCCTGAAGAAGGGACATCAAATTATGGCGGGGATTTGTCGGAATGAATTGTTTCGCAAGGATGTTTTTTTCTTTTTCATGGCATTTCGAGTTAATGGCTTAGCGCAATTAGCGTATAGTAGGCTCTTCATTAGGTGTTCTGGACAATTATCATGTCTTACCAATCAAACTAAAGCGATTACAGAAGTCGATCCCATATTATTCAATTAACGAAAACAGGGTGAGGAAAAATTGTCCGTCAGTCGGAGTTGGTTTTCAGTAAAAAGATTTACGGTTTTGATTCGTAAAATTTAAATTTTGCTGAATGACGTGTAAATTAGCATAAACATGAATTTTCAAGTACCTGTAAAAAAAACTACAAGTTTTTGGTATTTCCTATAAGAATTTTGCTGAGCATTTGTTATTACTTTACTGGTGTAATTTGTAAACATTGAAATGTCATTGCCAGCTCTACTACTCAGTAAAAATAACTACCGATTTTCGGTAAAATAACAACAAATACTGAAGCAAAACGTAAAAATACCTGAGTTTCAGAAATCTTTACTGAACCGTTCGGTTAAAATTGTACCTGTCAAATCTTCGCCATTTTTGCATTCTAACGCGGTGGAAAATTGGAAGTTCAACTTCTAAACGTGAAAATTCGGAAAATTATGTGGCAGGGAATTTGCAGCTGCGGCCAGAAAACCGAACGTCTCTAGATGCGAATACCGCCCTTCAGCCAGTCCATGATGGTCCGGTGAAATTTTGGCCGGATCTTGCGAGTTGTCACTACTGGGCACTACTCATTGAAAACTACCGGGCAGTTGTGACGAGAAATCTAAAGGTTAAAGGTATAGTCTTCAAAACAGTAGCTCAGATGAAAATTGGGGAAAAGAAAAGTGTGGAGTGGCTGTTTTGGGGGTGGTGTTGAAGGGGGAAAAGGGGGGGGGGGGGAACGAACAACAGCCGCCAGGCTCAGAAGAGGAATCCGCCTCCAACAAAAAAGATAAACCGGAAAAGAAGGATAAAAAACAGAAGAAAACCAAGAAGGAAGTGGAACTGCCACCGGAGTTGCCCAAACGGAACTCTTCCCGTATCAGAAACAAAGTGGTTAACTATAACGAAGACGATGACAGTTTCGACATGATTCCCTACCGTGATGAAGTGTCCCGAACTCCGCCTGTTTCCAAGTTAGCCCTGGAACCGGTCGGTGTGCCGCCAGCACTACCGGAACCGGCGGAAGATGGTGACGAACATGATGGAGAAGAAGATGAAGTTGAAGAGAAGAGAAGAAGATGAAGAAGTGGAAAAAGTATCGGAAGAGCCGATGCCGAGTGAAAGTGTTGTTAAAGTTCCAACAGCAGTGCCGGTACCGTTGTCAGTGCCAGCGGGAATGGCCAGTCCAACCAAATCTGGCAGCGGTAGTGGCACAGAAGATCGTGTTAGAACGAAGGAGCACAAGGAAGTAAAACTGACGATTCCAATGCCGCTGTCTTCGCCGTCGGTGACGGAGCATCCACCGATTGTGCTGCGGATATCGAAGGTAAGAATTCAGGGGATTATAATGTAAATTATAAGTTTTCAGGGGAGTGTGACTGCCATGATTATCCATATATTAAGAAAACCCATCGTCAAATAATACGTGCCTGGTTTGGCTGTAGTAACCATCGACGTCAAAAATGCATTCTGTAGTGCAAGTTGGACATCTATCGCCGAATGAGAGTCCCTGAATACCTAAGCAGGATCTGAAGGAGTTATTTACAGAACCGTGTGCTGGTGGTCTCCGAGACAGATTTAGAACATTTCGGCAGGAGTTCTACAAGGCTTACTCCTTGACCCAACGTTTTGGAACGGAATGTACAACGGTGATCTGACACTGAAAATTCCAAAAGGTGTTGAGATTGTGGTTTTGTTGACCCTCATAATCAGGCTGTCGAAGTACACGTAGAGTACAGGCGGCCAGTCAAACAACCAGTTTGGCTTCCGAAAGGTAAGTCAACGGTGAATGCCATCCTGTCTGTCACCAAGACAGCCGAGATAGCACTCCAGCGTAAGCGGCGGGGAGTCCGCTACTGTGCAGTGGTCACCCTTGGCGGCTACTAGTGCGGGTAACTGCGCTATCACCTCTATGCGGTCCCTGGGGTACTTGGGGGTTATGATCGACGATAACCTGTCCTTTATCAGTCAAGTCGATAACGCCAGCAAGGCCGGAGGCCTTCATGGCTATATCGGCATTATTTTTTTTTGGTATAAAGGGGAAGTAATACCGAAAGCACGGGTGGGTTTTTAGTGGATCGAGGAGTTGGTGCCTTCATCCCCACACCCTGAGTTCTTCAAGAGTCTGTTAGCAGATTTTTCATCCCGTCTAAAAAAAATGATGAAGTAAAGGAACTTTTCAGTAAGTATGATATGAACGTTTTCTAAATAATTTAATCTTTTAGCATTCGAGGTAAATGTCTGATGAACACACTATTTGATTTTTATGTCGGCTACCAGATCCAGGATATGTTGAAGGGCTTGACCATCACATTCAATGGCATATCCAAAAGGAAAATGTTGTAGCCGAAACTTTATTGTAGGGAAGCGGAACCTATGTTCACCATGATACATATATTCATCACATTCTGCCGTCATCCAACTTCAAACGTAAAAAAATGTTTAATTTCTCCAATAAATGGACGCAGTAACCAACGTTTCGGAGACTTAAATTTCGTAAAAATAATGAGCAGTCAGATACACTACAAATAGCACTACAAATTCGTCGTATTGATCTCACCGTACTAGGGAATACACTCGAGCCAGACTCCAAGTTTTCTCTTTAATTGCACTATATCCTCACACATTTTCGTTGCGTATTTGCACAAACCATAAAAATCAAACTTCACTTATTACACTAGCCACACGAGAATCTACGAGTACGTGATAAAATACTAGAAAACTATGGGATTAATTTTAACAATAATTTAAATACGCTTGCACATATTCTGAAGGCTGGCCCACAATTGATACGTTGCGGATGCGTTTGCGTGGATTTGACAGTTTTCCCATAGATTTTCTGTTAAATTTACGTCAACGCATCCGCAACGTATCAATTGTGGGTCAGCCATGAACCGTGTTTACAATCGACGTAATCGCTTGATGTTGCCAAACTATTTTATTATGACTCTTATTCATTAGGTGTTCTGGACAATTATCAATTACCAATCAGACTAAAGCGATTACAGAAGTCGATCCCATATTATTCAATTAACGAAAACAGGGTGAGGAAAAATTATCCGTCATTTTTTCCAGTGTTGTGCTTGAGTTTGACACATCCAGAAATGAGCATACCATAACCATAACCAAATAGAGACAGTTTCGTTGGAATTGGTTCACTTCCATTGCGAATCGCAGTAATTGAGCATTATAAGCAAAGTAATCGTCCAATATGTATCGCAAAAACATTGACAATTCCAAACGGTCTTCAAAGGAATGACAGTCATGTGTAAGAAAGGCGGCTCTGACATCTGCGATGATCTTGGTAAGGTGATTGCCAAGGAAGGTCGATCCGGATTTTTGTATCAGCTGAAGATCGTCGAGGAGGTTATGTATTCTGTAACTGCAGGTAAGCACCACAATGCTTTATGCCAACATCAATAGCTTTGGGCATAGGGACCCAACAGTTGTAGACAAAATTGCCAGAGAAAGAAAAGGAAAGCTGTCGCGCACAGCAATCCCGAAGAAAGCTGAACGAACGTCGACACAAAACGCCAACACCGGGTAGAAACCAGATTCTCATGACACTAAATGAAGACTATAATCAGCATTGGACCGTGCACTTGATGTCGAAGAAATCGGAAGCGGCCGACAAAATCGTGGAGTACGTCAGATGCGTGGAGAATCTGTTCGGAAAGAACCGATTCGATCTGATAGTTGCAGGGAGTATGCGAACGATAGGCTGCGGGGTTTCTTCTCACAAGAAAAGATCCGTAGGCAATTTACCACAGCGTATACCCCTCAACAGAACGGCGTATCAAGAGTTGGCACGGACGATGCTCCTGGATGCGGGCTGGATAAATTGTACTGGACTGAGGCAACGATAACAGCTGCATACTTGCAGAATCGTCTTCCTTCACGCTCAGTGGACGGTACCCCGTACAAGAAATTGTTCCGACGGAAACCCAACTTGAATCATCTGCGAGTGTATGGTTGCAAAGCTTGGATGCAATTCTCCGCTAGAAGTTAATGGATCTGACTACGGAGAGAGTTATTGTGAGCCGGGATGCGAAGTTCGTGGAGCTGGATGGTGAAGCATTATCCCAGGAGAAGACCTGTTGTAATCCAGTCGAAGTTGAAGCCGAAGACGAAGTTGAATGGGAAGAAGGTTATCGGTAGTCGCTGGGTATATAAGGCGAAATGCAACGACGCTGGTGAAGTGGTACGGTTCAAGGCTCGAGTTGTAGTACAGGGCTACAGGCAGCAGTACGACGTAGATTTTGAGGAGGTGTTTGCTTCTTTTCCAAACCACGCACGATTTGTTTTTTGAAGCACTAAGACGCCCACACAGCCTACCTCTACGGAGAAGTCGATGAAGATCTGTATATGCGCCATCCACCAGGCTATGCAGTTCGCGGACAGGAAAAGAAAGTGCGCCGTTTGCGACGGAGCAACTATGGCCTGAAGCAGAACACAAGGTGCTGGCTCCGGAAGAAGTCAGAAGTTCAGAGATGCTTGGGGCTCAAGGCAGGTACGGCGGACTTGTTTGCTGCTGAGCGCAAAGGACGGATGATATATCGTATCGTGTACGTCAACGATTTGTTGGTTGAATGTGCAAATGAAGACGAGATTACCTGGATATTCGAACACCTGAAGCGGCATTTCGAGATCAACTGGCTTGGCGATGCAAGATTCTTCCTGGGTATGGAGATTGAGCGAGGAGATGACGGGATTTTTAGCTTTAGTGTAAGATCGTATATTGAGAAGCTTATTGTACGACTGGGATTCAAAAACGAAAAGTCAGCGAAGACACCAATGGATCAGGAGTACCTGAAGAACTAGTCAGAGAGTGAGCCTATAGAAGATGGAACGATGTAACGCCGTATTGTCAGTGCGTGGATGTACGTGATGGCCTGACATTGCCTCTAATGCTTCGATTTTGGGTCGTAAGTTCAGTAACCCAAACGAAGTAGACTGGACAGCAGCGAAACGTGTAGTCCGCTTCCTCAAGGGGACCAAGGATTGGAAAATGAGACTCGGTAACGGGCAATGCGAAGTTCTGGAAGCTTTCATCCGACGTCAATTAGGCCAGTGACTCTCGGACATGGAAATCGATTACTGTTTCCCTAGCCAAACTAGTTTGTGCGGTGAAGCATCGTCAACAGGCCGAATCGATTGGACTTGTCAGCGTCTGAGGCAAGGTGGCCACTTCTTTCCTTGCGTTGGGCCGGGATGTCGGTGCGACCGGCCAAAAGGTCAAGAAGCCAAAATGGATATCCACATGCGGAGGCGTCAGTCCAAGCCAGCCGTGTCGGAGAATCAAGCAGAAACCCAGAAACAACCCAGATGAAATAGCCTCAACCTATTGTCAGGGGGGGTTGACGAAGTCATGTAGAATTTTGATATTTTTCACAATAAAAATGAAGGTCGGAATATGACTGCATAATCTAGATCGCTTATATATTCAAAGGGTGGTCGAAATCGGTTTCGATCAAAATCTAACGATACACTCGTGAATTTCATATTCCGCATTAAACTCCCATACACTAAACGTTAAAGACTGTTCCAGAAAGTATAAGCACACTTTCAAAATAACAAAAAGTCATTTTTTTTTAGTTTTAATAATTTGTTTAATAATTTATATTTGTATTTGTGTTTTATATGATATTTTACTCTCGTTTAATCAAAATATTTAATCATAGCCAAGACTCCTAACTTTTCCTCGAACATGACCCATTAGCTTCTGCACAGTGATACTTCCCACCATTTTGATAACTTTTGGCCAATTCTTTTTAAATTTTTGGATGTCGTCCGCTGGTTTTATGAATTTTCGAAGCTTTGCTTTGGTTAAAGCCAAAAAAGCCTCCGGGCAGTTCGGAGGATTCATGTCTTTCGGCACGAAACGTGCATTTTGACTTTTGTACCATTCTAAAGTGTCCTTTGCGTAATGACATGGCGCCAAATCAGGCTAAAACACTACTTGACCTTCGTGCTGCCTGATCATCGGCAATAATTGCTTCTGGAGACATTCCTTAACGTATTTCTGAGTGTTCATCGTCTCCGGTGTGATGTACGGACTAGATGTTTTACCACACTCGCATATTGCCTGCCAAACCATAACCTTCTTACCGAATTTTTCGGTAAAAGTTGCCTTCTCCGTTTCGGGGATGTCTTTGTCTTCGCTTACAGTATTGAATTGTGGTCCGGGCAGCGTTTTGTAATCTAGTTTCACATACGTTTCTTTGGCCATTATTACACACCCAGAATTTCTACACAATAATAAATCGTAGAGATTGCGGACCCGTGGTTTCACGGACCCGGCCTGTTTTGGGTTCCTTTTGGGTTTTTTCTGCTTTCGGTATGTTTTACGCCCAAGTCTTTCTTTGGCACGCATGACGTTACTCGACGAGGTCCCTAGTTTTTTCGCAACATCCCGAACGGAAGTCGCTGGTTTTCGCTTGTAGGCATCCTTGATCTTTTTATCGATATCCGGACTAACAGGACCGGATTTCTGACCACTCTTCGGCGCATCTTCAAACGTACACTGTTCTCTATATTTTCGAATCGCAGATCGTACCGCTCCGACGCTTACACCCTCATCCTTGGCCAATTTTCTCAAGGAAAGTCCGCTCACAGTCCACCATTTGTACACGATACTTTTTCGTTGTTCCGGAGTAAGACCGCGCATTTTGATAGGTAACACAAAACTGAGTACTTTTTTGATGCTATGTCATTCAGAAATGTGCAAACAAACGGACGCAGCCAAAACATGTTGAAATATTTGCTTATACTTTCTGGAACAGTCGTTATTAACGACACTTTTATCCCAAGAGACGAGCTTTATTCACCACCGATTGCATACGGTTTCTACTAGGCCTATGTGTTTACAACGCTGCCAAATGTGCAAATGTCGAAAACATTACGACTTCGGCACATATACACGGTGTTCAATAAGTTCGAATACAAGTTTTCATCATTGCGTAGGTATGCGCCATGTACATATTCTGCATTGGTATTGGTGTCAGCTTTAGCTTCATTCATACGCTACCGAATGTGCGCGGTGTTGACATTCTGTTAGTTGTTGTTTGTTTGTTACGCGCGATGAAAGAATATCGGGACTTCGTAATTAAGCGTTTTTTGAACGGTGAGCGACCCGGCGATATATTCCGGCTGCTGAAATCGCATGGGGTCAAGCGGAACTTTGTCTACACGACCATCAGGCGATACCGGGAGACGTCCTCGACCAATGACCGTGCGAGATCCGGTCGGCCGCGTTCAGCGAGGACGCCACGGGTCATCAAGATCGTGAGGGAGCGAATTCGGCGCAAAAAGAACCGCTCAATCCGGAAAACGGCTGCAGATCTCAACGTTTCCATTGGAACCGCTCACACCATACTCACCAAGGACCTTGGTTTCAGGCCTTACAAAAAACGTAAGGTCCATGGAGTTTCGGAGGCTACCAGCAAAAAGCGGTTGGATCGAGCTAAGAGGATCCTCTCTCGGCACGCTGGTCAGGAGTTTGTTTTTTCCGGACGAGAAACTGTTCGTGCTGCAGCAGCCGCACAATGTGCAAAATGACCGGGTGTGGGCGCCATCGAGGGACAGCATTCCTGAATCCAATATAAACATCCCTCGGTTCCAAAGTGCCGCGTCGGTGATGGTTTGGGGGGCAGTATGCAAACGTGGTAAGCTACCCTTGGTGTTTATTGAAAAAAACGTCAAAATCAACGCGGCGTACTACAAAACTGAGGTTTTGGAAAAGGTTGTTGCCCCCAGTCTCCGAAGCCTCTACGGCGATGAGCACTACGTGTTCCAGCAGGACGGTGGACCAGCCCATACGGCAAATGTGGTTCAAGCCTGGTGTCGGGACAATTTAACCGACTTTCTGGACAAAACTTTGTGGCCGCCCAGCTCCCCGGACTTGAATCCTCTCGACTTTTTTGTTTGGTCCTATATGATGGCGAAGCTGAACGAATACAAGGTCAGCACTTTGGATCATTTCAAGACGGTAATTCTCAAAATCTGGGACGAAATGCCCATGCAGTCCGTGCGTGCCGCCTGCGACGCGTTCGAGAAACGTTTGAAGCTCGTTAAGGAGTACAAAGGGGGGGTCATTCCAAGAGAAATGTTGTAAACGTTCCTTGTAAACATAGCTTTCAATAACATAAATCCAAAAAATAAAAAAACATGTTTTCATTTTTTTTAACAAATTTTGAAAGTGTATCCGAACTTATTGAACACCGTGTACACACATACACACCCAAATCGATTAGTCTTTGACTCTGTCAACCGTTCAGATGCACGTGATTGGTTGATTCTTGATTTGACGACGCTTCTTGTTTATTAGATTTGCAATAGTAAAATGTTCAAAATCAACACTTTCGACGCGTAGTCCCAATCGATTGATACCAATACGTAGTCCTATGTCAAAAGATAACCCTAGGCCTGATCCATATAAAGCCTGTTGATGTTGTATTTTGGCAAACAAAAAAAAAAAAAAAAAAAATTTTTTTTTTTAATTAAAACAAATTGTTTTTTTTTTTTTAAAAAAAAATTTTTTTTCTAAAAAAATTGCGCCATGACGATTATCCATCTTCTCTTGAAATCATCGGTACCATTTGCTTTCTTCTTAGTTTCGAAGAGTTTCCGCCTAACTAGAGCCCAGTACTTCTCTATTGAGCGAAGTTCTGGACAGTTTGATGGATTGGCTGTTTTTGGCACGTATTTGACCACTTGTACCTAATACCATTCCAGTACGGATTTCGCATAGTGGCAAGAGGCCAAAACAGAGCTGGAGAGTTTTTTAATAACAGACCCGGAAGCTGTTTAAAGTCTTCGAGTACGTATGTTTCGTCGTCCATTATCATACAAGAAAATGTTTGCAAAAAATTGGTGTAGAGCTCGTGCTAAGGAGTGAAATTTTGCTTTCTGCTTGTCTAAATTGGGCACCTTTTTCACTTTGTACGCCTTCAGTACTTGCCTCTGCTTCACTTTTTGTACGAATGATTTTGACTTCCCAACTTTGTGAGCCTCATTTCGCACAGAAAGATTGGGATTTTTCTCAATAATGGCTTCCACCTTCTTGTCCATTTGTCGGGAACATACTTTCCGGTTTGTTCCACGGTTGTCAAGCACTGATCAAAAGATTTGCAAACACAAATCTCGGTACTTTTCGATAGTTTTAGTTTCTTGGCAAGATTGCGTACCGATAAATTCGGATTTTGCTACCGTTCGTACTAAATGCGTTTGCGAACTTCCACTTGAATCGACACCATTTAACATGCTGTACCAAGAAAAAAAGTGGAGAGTTTCAGCTGTCTTATAAGTTAAACGTTTCAGCGATCCGTGAAATAATTCAAAATCTACACTGAAAGAAAAGTGTCCGAAATTTTACGTGGACAGGCTTTAGTATTTGGCCGCTGCTTTTTAAGAACAGCGTCGCCTCTAGTAGAAGAAACCAATGACAGCGCAGTGATTCGAAGGATTTGTTTATTTACTGGTGAAAATTTTATCAGTATTGATACTCACGTTCAAAAGTTATCAAACGAAACGTAAGATACGGGAACAATGTTTGCACACCGATGTCGAAAATCCGATGTGGTAAGGATAAATGATCATATAGTGTTAATTTCCCAAATCCGCACAAAACAAAACAACCTTAGAAGTGAAACATACGACACCAGAAACTACGAGTGAAAGTCATTGGGGCAGTCCGGAGCAATCCTGAGATCTCCTTGCGTGATTTGGTGAAAAGATTATCTGTGCCGTATAGTACAGCTCGATAAATCTAAATCTGTCGGTGTTAAGATTTCCAGTTGTACCATGCCAGCAAGCACCCTAACAGGACCCTGAAACAAAACCTAGTTGCCAAACGCCGTGCAAGAATGTACGAACAAGTTGCGACGAAATACAATGGATGCATTTTGACGGACGATGAAACATATGTTAAAATGAACTTTGGACAACTCCCGGGACACCAATTTTAGCTTGCCAAACGCAAGGGTGATGCTCCAGGTAGATTCAAATTTGTCTATGTTTTCTCGCAAGTTGACTGCATGGCAAGTTGTGGAATGAAAACGAAGGTTTTCATCACTGTGTAGCGACTATGAATGGGTAGGTATACAAGGAGGAGTGTTTTCAGAAGCGAATTTTGCTATTCATTCAATCACACGACGGTCCGGTGAGTTCTGGCCTGACATAGCCAGCTACCATTTCAGCCGGGATGGCATGGAATGTTTTAAGCAGGAAGATATTGACGTTATTGAAAAAACTCTCAACCCACCAAATTGTCCAAATTTTCGTACCATCGAAAAATATTGGGAAGTCATCAAAAAACAACTGAAGAAATGTGACAAAACAATCAAAATATCGTCTGATTTGCATAAGTGGTGGATAAAGATAGCAGATCAAGTTGACAGCTCTTCTGTCCAAAAAAATGATGGGTGGTAGTAAGTGAAAAGTCCGAGAAATCATCCAAAATGCTGATTAATAACTTTAAATTGTTTTTTTTTTCTTTGAAGCTCAATAAATTCCCATTAGACTGAGACCTTATCCGCTTATTTTTAATTTTTTTGGCAAAGAAATGTCTAATTTCGTGCGGCTAAACAATAAATGGATCAAGCTTTAGAGTTTAGAGTTTGTTTAGATCGATGTTCAATTTACTTATGCTGTTTGATAAAAGATTGGCATAGTGGTAAAACTCGATTATTTCATACGTAGATGAACTTTATTCAACATCCTTGCCAAAGACCACATGGTATCCAGAAATTTACCATTAGACTATATTTCGGATCATAACTTATTTATTGAAAGCATACCTACCTACCAATCTTAATCGCCTTTGGCTTCCAAAACTTCGACGGCTCGCCTGCAAAAACAACAAGCCTCCATCTGCCCTCCAAGTTTGTTTTGCATTCTTCTTCGTCAGTGCAAAACTCGAAAAACCTGCAATTTTCACCGCATCTCAAGGTGGCTCTCAAACCCATACACAAACAGAAAAAAGTCTTGGAATTGAGTTTCGTTTAACTCAATTTATCAGGAACCTTTGTCCATGCTGGGCATGCTTTCTTAGAGATGTGCAAAATTAAGTGAGGTTTTATTCATTCTCAGCTGGAGTTTACATTTCGCTGATGTTCTATGTACTTCATTGAAATTTTTAACTAGTAAAGTAGTCGTCTTAAAAAACATTATGTTTTCAACTCAATTTTGCGTGGGTTCTATCAATCGTACAACGCCTGACCTCAATTTAAAAAAAAAACACAGGAATTGTTTGGTTCTTAGGTTCGTTTGTTCGTTCATACGTTAGTTCTGCTGCTCGTTCTTTCATCATCGAATTATGAAAATGTAGCCGGAAAATTATATTCGACCAGGCTAAAGTCGAGGCGAGTTTGCTATTCTGCTTCGTTATAGAAGTAAACAAATTAATTGAAGGGGATGAAAGGAGAAAATATTCGAAATTGAAATACTTTTCTCGGGCACTTTCTTTACTCAAGACGGGATGAGATCTCCATTCGCGGAATGAATTCTAATTTAATACGTTCTACCGATTTCATGCCACGCATTGAATCATCAAATGAACGCTAATAGCAAACCTGTCAGACGAACATCTTGTTTTCTTTCCCTACAATGGTCTTAATATTCTTAACAGCGGCAACAAAGCCATCCGACGACCGGCAACGTGGCACGGAGGTCGGAAAAATACTTTCAAGAAAAACACTGCCACGGGGTCAAGCTCTTCTCCTAATTCAATTACCCACTCCCAGCAGCAGCAGCAGCAGCAGCAGGGTCGTCGAGTTTGGAAAGTATTTCCCTAACTTTCATTGTCTGAGTCCCTTTCGGAACTTGAATCCTCGAAGGGACGTAGGAAATTGAAAATTGTCACACCAACTCCTTTTTTCCACACATTGTATGAATCGATCGGTTTTTATTGCATCGAACAAAGTGTTAAGGTTCTCATTAAAATCAATCTGGATAATTTGGTGACGATTTTCGAAGATGGCGAATAAATGGTCAACATACGATACAAAGCGATCAATTCAATTCAATCCAAGTGTCAAGCGAGGGTGTAGAAAAAAGACGTTCCGGTTTTGTTAGCGTTAATTTGCCTCAAACTGTAATAGAATTTCAATTAAGTACATACATTTTACTCACCCTGCATACACCCTACAATTTAACCTTTCTGCGCACGAGGCACAACCTACGCTTTATTAATAACAAATCGACAAAGATTTTTCATTAGAGTCTAACTGACAAACGTAAACAATGGCTTTTGCCGCGAATTTCTCCTCATTGAAAACTCGCCTAATCAATCCACCACGTTCATTTCAAAGTGGAAGAGTTCACCTCTCCGATAGAATTGGAAGCTTGCATGAGTAGCTTTTGTGCCACGAGAAATTTACGGAAGAAGCCATTGTTTACGTTTGTCAGTTAGGCCCTAATGAAAAATCTTTGTCGAAATTATGTATTTATTCCATTTAATGTTTACCTAATTATCTTACTTTTCTTTTCAGGATCAAACGGATGAACTAAACCTCGGACTGGACCCTAACTGAGCTGATTTCTTTTGATATAATTTCAATTTTAAAGTCACTTACACTTCACGCTTTTACTTGCCACTGTGTATCAAGATTAAATAGTAAAAGTAAAACCCGGAAACACCCACTGACAGGTTATCCCGCACGAAATGGCATCTGTCATTGCGTTCTGCAGCGACGTTTTGACACCTGATGCCCTCGCAGCATAGACGTCGGTGGTCAGGGTTGCCAGCTTACCGATTTCTGCGCCAACAGTCTCCCCCGGGTGTGATCCGGAGTCCTCCGGAGCCTCACTGTAGTTTCTAAGGTCAAGCAGCGCTAACCGTGACACCGGTCGCTCCAAAATTTTCGTCCCCGTCTGCACAACCGCCAGTTGGTTTCGGCCATCCGGGCTTGGGACAGTACCATGACCAAGTCTCCTGCTTCTAACGTTCGAGTCTCCTCGAACCACTACGATTGCCGACGGATCACCGGTAGGTACTCTACCAGCCATCGTTTCCAGAACATGTCCACTGCCACTGAATTAGCTCCCACGATCTCCCCAAGATTTATCGGCGGACTAGTTCTCCAGACTGTGCTTGGACTGCTGCTACTGTTCCCTCTCCACGTTGTTTCATCCCGTTTGAGCTCAGCAGCAAAAAGTGATTCGGCGTTATCGCTTCTGACTCCTCCGCTTCAAGTGGCAAATCCGTCAGAGGCCTTGAGTTTACCAATCTTTCAGCGTCCACTACCTGCGTATGCAGCCCCTCGTCGTCAAGTTTTCCCTCCAAATATGCTTCCTGCATGGCTGCCTTCACCGATTGAATCAAACGTTCCCAGGCTCCGCCCATGTGTGATGCTCCCGGCGGAATAAACTTCCACTTGGTGTTGGTGGTGGTGAACGTCGAGGATCGTCCCTGGCTTATTTGATATTGCAACACTCGATCGGCCCCCTGTCGCTGAAAAAAGATATTATTTTATTGTGACATGTTGAGTTTTTTGACAATTTTTTCGATACACTGTTTTAGTTACATTTCAAAGATAGCAATTGCAGTGATCGAATTTTATGATTTCTGAAATAAATGGCTTATCGTAACATAATATCACTAAACACAATATTTAAATATAATTCTATACTGCTTATAAGCATATGTCAGTATTTTATGATTATAGTAGTTGAAGTTCAGAAGTGCAATTTTAGAGTATATGTTATGCTGAAATGCTGAAAAACGAATTGAGCCTTTTATGCTTGTCATGTTGCTCCAGGTTCTTGCTATAAATGGTTTTGGACTGCAAAGATGATTCCAAAGCGTGCTGAAATTATTAATTAAATGAGAATGGAAAATACTATGATATGAACTACAGGTATGGATATAAATTTCGTGTACTATGATCTTGAGTTGCACCCCCTCACTTCGCTAGTGTTAAAATGACAACATTGCCCAGGCTACGCCAACCAGCGTCTCCATGTTTCAGCTGGCAGTCTTTTGTGATCATATGACTCGTGGAGGCGTGAGGTAGAAACTTGTGAGGACGAGAGGTCGGTCGCACCCTCCTTTGAAGTTGTCAACTCAACATTTGAAGCCCACTTAACCTAAGTTTTTTTTTTTTATACACATAAACATTTTTTGTTTCTTATCTGAATGTACTAGCATAAGGAAATTAAAAAACAAGAAGAATTACATGTTAATGTAATAGCCTAAGTTAGTTTGACGAAATAAATAAATAAATAATCACACATAAAGCAAAAATGACATAACTCGCTCTCTTATTACGACTTTTTCGTCGGAAGAAGTCAAATTTACCAAAAAACAAAATTTACGGCTTTTTTAGACATTCACAGACATTTCAAATTTCTATCGCAGACATTTGAAAAAAAATATCTGGCATCCCTGCATCAGATTTTATAGCTTTCAGAAGCTAAACATTTACAGAAGAAGGGACACTGCTCAAACTTATTGAATTTATCCTAGGAAAATGTGTATAACAACTATTAATGATCAACGCCACCCTATTTTGCTGTACTTATTTCTCAATATAAATTCAAGGTTTTTTTTTCGTCTGCTAGCAGCGATGCCTGGACAGTTTGTTCAAATTTGTTAGCTGCTTTCCTTTAAGTGTGTAATTATGCCCTTAATGGAAAGAGATTTATTCCGATTTTTCTTAAACAAGGAAAAGTTTTTGTATTTAGGCCATAATATCCTCAGGGAGGAATTATTACCATATAATTTTAAATCAACAGATGGAAAACTCTTTTCTTATCTAGTTCATTTACTTGGTAGACTCAATCACGTTAGCTTTACGGAGCCGATATTTCATTAAGGTAAGATCAAGTAACTCGACATGCACTAAACAAAGGATACAGGATATACTACAATAGATCAAATTACTGGTCGCAGGGGTTTATGGGTCCTCCCTTAGCTCAGTCGGTAAAGGCGCAGCTACAAAGCAACACCATGCTGGAGGTGGCTGGGTTTGATTCCCGGTCTGGTCTAGGAATTTTTCGTTAAGGAAAATTTCTCGACTCCCTGGGCATAGCGTATGATTGTACTTGCCACACAATCATACTAATGCAAAAATGGTACTTGGCATCGAAAGCTCCTAATTAATAACTGTGGAAGTGCATTTAGAACACTAAGTTGAGAGCAAGCAATAAGCTTATTGTGAAAGCAATAAGCTTGAAATGCTAAAGAAGAAGAAGAAGAAGAAGTGGTTTATGTCCCGAACGGAGAAAAAAAAGAAAGAATTTGATGCTTGATACGCCTATGAATAATGATGGCAACGCCACCACCAGCTTTATCAAAACTATCGTATGGCAAACAAAGTAGTTTGGAACTCTCTTAACGTTATTGGCAGGTTAGAGATAAGTCGGTAACAACGACTACATGCATGTTATGCATTCCTAAACAAATGTAACCTTTTCGTGAACATCTTTGATGGATAGTGCATTCTAACTCATTTAGTAAGGATGCAGAGTTTGAATTTTGAGCCTTTAATGTACCAAACAGGGTGGAGGCAGCATATGAATGATGGAAATTGTAAGTGACAGGTATATACGAAGCATTTGAAGCTTTACTGCACCTACTGTACCTACTGATTGGTTGTCGTACCTACTGATCGATCGATGTTAATAGCTGAAGAGTATGTTTCCGGACAGGAACGAGTAGAAAGTACCTGAAGTTTGGTGCGGTTAAATTGATTTATGGTTTCCAACACAATTTGTACATTTTTATATATATTAAAGTTGGCCTTTTCTAGGGACTTCATTATTAGAAATGCCGTTGCGAGAATCGCCAGGGAGGAATATCATTCAAACAACTTGGACTGGACTTATTGCAAATGAATAGGTCAATACAGTTTTGATCTCATCAAGGCATTCATTACTGGCCAGATTTTCTTAGATAACCTTGAATAGATGTCCAGAAGACATTTGAATCCGTCCGAGGTGTCTGCCAACAAACAACATTCTCTCTGACGGAAAATTTGAAGCGAAGATTTCACACCTTAAAGGAAGTTTATAAGTTCCTTGTGAAGAGCATAGGAATCGGAAGTGGTTACAACAATAGGAGAAACTTTTTCTTTTCTAAGTCGAGAAACTTTTTTTGAATCTAGAGTTTATGATGGATCAATCAGTCTCATCACCCAAGCAACACCACATCGTCATAATTAGTTGCAGCAAATTGATTGTGACCAAATTGAGTCACATTGAAGTTAATTTAACAGATTTGTATAAAGTGTGCTGCTAGGGCATCTGTAAGCATATCAAACAGATTACTCAAATTACTACATTCCTTTCCTTGTTCGTTTTGGTGCCATTATGACAGATGCCAGTTCTCTATTTTCTTCTTTAACTCGATTACCAAGCAGATTACTTTAAGAACCTGAGTGAGTGAAAAGAAGAATTTACCAAACTAATATCCAAGCCGGATTATTGTAGGGGTCAAGCAAGGATAGAACAGGAATAAAGAAACGCAATCAAGAAATTTAAGTAGTGGGGGGGGGGGGGGGAGTTTGATCATTTACACTTCCGGTCCGCTTCCTAGCATCTTGCTATGAAGTACCTGGTGGTCAGTCACCCACCGATTACCTGTCGATCTGCCAAATTTTGATAAACCGACTGCTTAGAATTATGCTTAGAAAATTAAATATAACTGGCACGTTTATGGTTTTTTTTTTCGGAATGAGTTTTTTTTTTGAATAAGCAGGGGTTCAAACTTCTATCAAAATATGCTTGTTACCCGAAATATACCCGTTTTGTGTTTAAGTAACCTGGATAATTCTCATTATTGGTAGAAATTTGTGTTTCATTTGCATGGGAGCCCTCCCTTCCAGCGGGGGGTGGTTTCTCAAACCACCATACAATCATTGTCTTCAAAACCCCCCACATGCCAAATTTGGTTACATTTGCTTGATTAGTTCTCGAGTTATGAAGAAATTTGTGTCTCATTTGTATGTGAGCCCCTCTTCCTGAGATAGTAGGGGTCTCAAACAATCATAAAAACCTTCTCCAGCGCCAAAAACCCCTTCATATAAATTTTCACGTTGGTCGGTTCAGAACTTTCCGAGTCTATAAGGGTCTGGCAGACACACAAACAGACAGACATTCATTTTTATGCATAAAGAAATCTAGCCTCCAAAAACCCCCATATGCTAAGAGTGGTTTCATTTACTTGATTAGTTCTCGAGTTATGCAGAAATTTTCTTTTTATTTGTATGGGAGATTTCAAAATGGGGAGGGGTATTGAACTGCCATAGAAACATTTCTTGCCTCCGAAAACCTCAACATGCCAAATGTAGTTTCATTTGCTTCATTGGCTCTCGAGTTATGCTAAAAATTATGTTTCTTTGTTATGGGTGTCTCCTCTTCCAGAAGGCGGATGGGTCTCAAACGACCTTAGAAACATTTATTTTCTTCAAAAACCTCCACATGCCAAATTTGGTTCCATTTGCTTGATTTATTCTCGAGTTATGCAGAAATTCGTGTTTCATTTGTATGAGAGACCCCTCTTTCAGTGAGCGGAGGAGTCTCAAACCACAAAACCTCCACATGCCAAATATGGCACCATCAACTTGATAAGTTCTCGAGTTCTTCAGAAATTTATGTCTAATTTGTACATGAGCCCTCCTTTCAGAGAAGGGAGGGGCTCGAGTCAACTTAGAAACATTTCTTGCCTTCAAAAACCTCCACCTGCCAAATGTGGTTCCATAAGCTTGATTAGTTCTCGAGTTACGCACAAATTTGTGTTTCATTTGTATGAGAGCCCCCCTCTTATAGAGGGCGAAGGGTTCTCGAGTTATCTTAGAAACATTTCTTGCCTTCAAAAACCTCTACCTGCCAAATTTGGTTCCATTTACTTGATTAGTTCTCGAGTTATGCAGAAACTTGTGTTTCATTTGTATGGGAGCCCCGCCCCCCTACCAGAGAGAGAGGAGGGGCCTTGAACTACCGTAGAAACATTTATTGCCTTTAAAATCCCCGCATGCCAAATTTGTTTCCATTTGCTTTATTAGATCTAGAGTTATGAAGAAAGTTCAGTTTCATTTGTATCACAGCACCCCTTCTAGGAGAGGGAAGGGGTCTCAAACCGCCATAGAAACATTTTTCGCCACCAGAAAACCCCACATACCAAATTTGGTTCCATTTGCTTGATTAGTTCTTGAGTTATGCAGAAACTTCTGTTTCATTTGTATGAGAGCCTCCCCTGCCAGAAAGAGGAGGGGTTTCAAACCTCCAGAAACTTCCGCATGATAAATTTGGGTTCCTTTGCTTGATCAGTTCTTGAGTTATGCAGAAATATGTGTTTCATTTGTATGGGAGCCCCCCCTTTCAGAGGAGGGAGGGGTCTCTAACTGCCTCAAGAACCAGCCCAGGCCTCAAAAACCCCTGCATACAAATTTGCACGCCGATCGGATCAGTAGTCTCCGAGTCTATTAGGTTCTGACAGACAGACAGACAGACAGACAGACAGACAGACAGACAGACAGACAGACAGACAGACAGACAGACAGACAGACAGACAGACAGACAGACAGACAGACAGACAGACAGACAGACAGACAGACAGACAGACAGACAGACAGACAGACAGACAGACAGACAGACAGACAGACAGACAGACAGACAGACAGACAGACAGACAGACAGACAGACAGACAGACAGACAGACAGACAGACAGACAGACAGACAGACAGACAGACAGACAGACAGACAGACAGACAGACAGACAGACAGACAGACAGACAGACAGACAGACAGACAGACAGACAGACAGACAGACAGACAGACAGACAGACAGACAGACAGACAGACAGACAGACAGACAGACAGACAGACAGACAGACAGACAGACAGACAGACAGACAGACAGACAGACAGACAGACAGACAGACAGACAGACAGACATTACAATTCCGCCCACTATATCACTAAATATTGCGAGTAGTTGAACGGGTTGGAGATAAGGAAAGCATTGGGTACAGGACCAAGTCTCCCCCGGTTGGTACTTAATTAATGAGCGTAGGAATCGATAGAATCAATGCTGAATACTAATGCTATTATGGGCCACCAATCGGAGGGGCGGCCCAGCTTGTCTTATCTCTATTTGCAGGATATCCACAGAAAAGGGGGCCCGCCGGTGCTCAAGCCTAACTTTTACCTACCCGGGGAGGAAAAGCGATCACCATTTTCTAGGGGTTTGGGGGGTTGGGGTGGGGGGTTTTTGGGTGTGGGGTTTAATGGGGGTGGTGGTTTTTTTGTTGTGGGGGGGGGCTTTTTCTTTTTTGGGGGAGTGCTAGTTACATACTTTCAGCGTATCGTTAACCAAAACGAACCCTGCTACTGACCTTTTCCCAACTATCCAACATCCCAGTGATTTCTCGTGGAAGTTCAGAGGATTTCTCGGCTTCCTTCAAAGCGAGTATCACGTCAACACGTTCCTCCCCATTCCTTACTTGACCAGCATTCGGACACGGCCGGCGCCGGTATTGCTTCATAATGGGTCACCAGTTTATACACATTGAGGATGTATGTTAGTCCCAAACATCATCTATGGGTTCTTTGTGTAAATACAGCTAATCTGGCAATAACGGAGTAGCATCCGTGGGCGGTAAATCATGCTCATGCTTATTTCTCAATATAAATTCAATTTAAGTTTCATTATTCAATTTAAGTTTCATTATTCAATTATCATTTCAAAATGAACTCATTCTTTCCAATAAAAAAAAAGCATTTTATAGTGAGACTTCAATCTCATAGGCTTTTAAAATGTTGTTTTTCGACATTATTTTCATAGAACCCTCTAATGTACAGCAGTTAGCCCCAGCCACAACATCGGAAGGCAGGAAGTATCCTGTTGAAAACTTTTAGGATTTTAAAGATAACACCTCTCCCTAACCAGTGTTTGTTTGTCAGTATCTCCTGTGCTACCTTTGATACTCGTTAGAATTCCAAACCTACCAGTGGAGGAAATAATTATTTTCCTTCGAAAGTCTGTCGCTGCCGGCATAATAATAAAAGGTAAAATTTCAGATGCCGCAAAACGACGGCAAAAAGGGAGAAAACCCCGGAACAAAATTGAAAAATTTACACACAATCTCCCACAACCCATGCTGAAATTGAAAGCTGCTAATCTGTCCGTCCACTGTTGGGAAAAGGGTCCTCCGGTAATCAATTATAAGATTTGCTGCTATGAAAACCCTAAATACGAACAGAAGCTTATCTATATTCTTCCCCGGGTCGGATGTTCGAAATTCGGAGATTTTCCCTCTAAAATGCCACTTTCCGCCGCACTGATTGCGTATATAGCCAAACTACTTATCACGTTTGAAGAGGGTCAGCTCTTGGCTAATGGCAAAATACACGGCGGAGCCGGAAAGCCACAATTAGAGGACCGTCTCAAAATCTGAAGAGCAGTAACAAGACCGTCTACAAGGATAGTGACAAAGACGACGATAGTGTCGGTCGTATGTCAGCCGCAAAGTCACGTGACACGATCCAGCTCCTGCAATGGCCGAATGAAAATTTATCGGATAAAAGCTTAGCCTCCGCTTTTGTGGGCAACATTTTTACTCGGGTGTTGTATAGTTTTGTCCCCTTTTAAACTTTTACACCCCATTTGAATCACATTTTACGATTAGCGTAAAATTTGCTTCCACGTTCACTCGGCAGGGGTATGTTCGAGAAAGGTCCTTTTCCCGTTTGAATGGGCAATTCCGGAGCAATCTCTGGAGAAATCTTTGCCTGGGATGCTGGCAGCCGTAACTGTGTACAGCTTGTTCGTTCGCTAAAACACCAATTATGTTTATTGCCAGCCATGCAAGAGTTGCAAACTGTTTCCCAGCCAATGGGGTTTCTTGCTGCAGCGGTGGAAACAAAAAAAAAGTGAAACACCAAGACGGAAACATTGCACTTGGAATTTTAAGTGGTGGAAAAATGGTTGGAACGAACGCTAAAGGTCCGAAAGTGCTCTCGAAAATGGCAAAAGTGCCATTCATTTCGCGAAAAGATTTCTTTGAGAAGGGAGAAATGTGGTCGGAACCTTTTCCTTCGGGAGCCAGCAGCCGGTGCACGCGATTGGTGAAAGTTTTCCGCTTGCAGTTTCCCGGTTTTCGGTTTGGTTCGCTGGCTGAGTGCGGTTGAAGCTTCGGGTGGAAATTGAAAAGCACACGTTCAACCAAGGGGATACTTTAGTGGGAATGATACTCATTCTTGCTATAATATGACTACTGCTAATAATGAGACTGCTTTTGATATTTGGAACAAGCAACCCAAACGCAAATCAAGGTCAGATGCATTTTTTGCCAGCCTCTACTCAGGAACACCAGTCCGTGTTGTTTGTCACTTTTTCAACTTAAATAAACAAGCTTTTGGTATGTTCCTGTGAGGGGGTCTAACAAAGTAGGCAGCAGAAATCAAGCAATCGTACGACACACTCAAAAAAATCGACACGTTACTTCCACGTGAAACGCACGTAATTTTCGTCCACTGCCAAAACCAGTAAAAAAACACGTGGAATTCACGTAAGAGCTACGTGATTTCCGCGTAAATTCACATTCTACGTGATAATCACATAAATTTTACGTGATTTTTCAAGTACAATTACTGGGAGGTAGTTCCTGTTTTGGAAGATTGGTTGTGTTCGGGGAAGGGTCTGGAAAAAAAGTGGGTTTTTTGGGGGGGGAAAGGCGGGGGGGGGGGGGGGGTGGTGGGGGAAAAAAACTTTCCGGCTCCCTTTTAATTTTTGGGGTGATTTTTTAGGGTGGTTTTTGTTTGGTGGGATTTTGGTGTTTGTTTTTTTTTTGGGGGGGTGGTGGAGTCCATTCGGGGGGGGCCAAGGCTTCCCCAAACTGCAGCGTTTTTTTTTGCCGCTGCCGCAGCGAAATCGCGGCGAAAAAAATCGCCGCAATGAGATTACATGGCGGCTTATGAGAGCGCCCAAACCGACGCGATGCGTTTTTTAATCGCGTCGGTTTGTGCGCTCCCATAAGCCGCCATGTAATCTCATCGCAGCGATTTTTTCGCCGCGATTTCGCAGCGGCGGCGGCAAAAAAAACGCTGCAGTTTGGTGAAGCCTTCACAGAGGATACCACCATTAGTCCCGGGATTATGGGGGGTTTTTTTTTTTTGGTGGTAAAAGTGGGGGGGGGGGGGGGGTTGGGTGTCCTTTTTTCTCTCTTTGTTTTTTGCTTTTTTTTTTTTTTTTTTTTTTTTTTTTTTTTTTTTTTTTTTTTTTTGTTTTTTTTTTTTTTTTTTTTGGTCTGTCAGAGTGCAATGATCGAGTTCCTCCGAGAACATCAATCTTTCGTATACTGATTTGTTTTCCTTTTACAACACAAAATTTGAAGTAAAGATTTTTACCAAGATTTTTTGCAGTTAAACACAGATAAAAAAGGTTTTTTTTGGCAAAAATTAAAGATGGGAATGAAAAATAATGTGGCAACCCTGTCTTTCTTCGCCCACGTGCTCTCGCCTGCGTTCGCTGCCGCGTTCACTTGGGTGAGAACGTGCCAGTGCTCTCTCTCTGCGATTCGCTGGTGCGGTTGATAGTGAAAACTTCGTCGGATTTGTAAAAAATGTCCGAATAAAGGAAGCGGGAAGTAACATTCTTCTTTCTTCCTTTGTTATGTAACGCCAAAACGAATTTGCAATCACTGCTGTATATTAGCAGAAGAGCCCACGCCAGTGAGCTCACTCGGGCGCACGCGTCAGGGAATTTATCTGCATTCACTTCTGTGAATTTGAGAGCTCTTCTTCTCACTCTAGGGCGATCGAGTGTTGTGTGAATAAAAACTATTTTTCTACACTTACATGTGTTACCCGCAAGCAAACGAGGGGGTGAATATACACAAGAGAGAAGAGCTCTCGTTGAGGAAGGAAGAGTGTGTGGAAAAAATTAAATCGCTCTTTACCACACTGAGGATATGGACATCATTGTGTGTGAATTTTTAATATTTTTGCAAAAAGACAAGGAAACAATTTGCCCCTTCCCCCACTTTAGGGAGTGTTCGCTAAAAAAAAATAGAATGTATTCAAGGATATAGGAATAATTTTTCACCTAAGCATGAACAAATTTCTAATAAGGATGGTATCGAGCATAAACTGGCAACGCTTATGCTGAGCTCACACAAACACGCGTTCATCTGTCAACAACTTTATCAGCTTCTGAACTTTCGGTAAACAACGATCGTTTTCGAAATGCCACGAGGGTTCGTGTGAAGGATGCCTCGATGAACAAAATAGCGAATCGTTTCGGAATTCACCACGACAGCGTAAAATCTATCATCAACAAATTCTGGGAACACTACTCGTTCGATGAGCTGCCAAAATGTTTCAATGGTGGTTTGAGAACCCTCCTCTCGATGAAAGGGGGGGGGGGTCATTCAAAGGAAACACAAAATTCTGCAACACAATTCGAGAAATATTCAAGCAAATGAAACTACATTTGGCATGTGGGGATTTTTGGAGGCAGGACTCCTATATAACGTTTGCATTTAAAAAAATGGACAACAAATGGCCGATTTTTCATGGGTTTACCTTCACACGCACTGACAAAAGTACCCATGCAGCATGAATCATAGTAACCCATGAGTCAGCAGACAAAATTTGACAGCTCTATTAGTCGCACTCTATCCATGATGGCAAAAACAGTGAAGCAACTCCGTTCAGAAGTGTGCGCGTTCAAAGAACGGCACCCCGCCGCGTCGAAAACGGACATCGTGCGGCACTTTGTGGACGCTGGATACACCCGTCCCGGCATCTACAACATCTTGGAATTATTAGACACCAAACAGTGCATCGAAAGAAAGCCCGGTTCCGGACGGCCGACGACCCTAAGCGACAAGAAGCTCCAAAGGATGCTGAAGAGGAAGACCGAGGGAAAAGTGGCTACATCGCTGCGTGCGCTTGGCCTGGAGGTTGGTTCAACCGGCCAAACAGTGAAAAAGTACCTGGCGAACATGAACATACATGTCAGGAAGCGGAAGTCGCGTCCACTGGTTTCGGAGCTGCAGGCAATGACGCAGCGGCAGCGGCTGAATAAGATGGTCAACTCGATTTTCCCGGCGAATCGCGACGTCGCGGTGGTGATGTACGACGAGACCTATCTCACCCTGGATGGCAACGACTGGCAGGGCACTCCGTATTTTATTTCCCTCACGAAAGACGTGAGCTCCGGGGTGAAGTTCATTTCACAAACCAAGTTCCCCAACAAGGTGCTTCTGTGGCTGACAATCAGCGAGAAGGGGATGTCAAAGCCGCTCTTCTTTCGCTCCGGAATGGCCGTGAGCGGGGAAATTTATAGTTTGAAATGCCTGCCGGAAATTGCGTCGTTCATCAAGAAATACCATAAGCGCGAAGACGCGGCGTCTGGCCAGATCTGGCGTCGGCCCACTACTCGAAGCGATCGTTGGAGGAGATGGGGCGGCTTAGTAACGATATGGTCGGCGAACTCGCCCAACCTGAACCGCTGCGTCCCATCGAGAATTTCTGGGCCAACCAGAAGGGTAAGATCTACTTCAACAATTTTGTCGCGAAAACTGAGGAGGGATTGATAAATAAAACGAAGAATAAACTCAAAAACATGCACACACGCATGTTTTCGCCCACCATGGCGAATGTTCCGGTTAACTGTGGGAAGGCCGCTCGCCAGGGCGTAGAATTTTTTTGCAAGTAAGCTTAAATAATTATTTTCCATGGGAAATTTATCAAAAGCCATTATCTGTCATAGATTTTTTTTATCACCATTCGAAAAAAAAGAACTTTTTTTTAATGCAAACGTTAGGTACGATCAGATCGCCATTCACCGTGGGGGCTCCATTCACCGTGGGTTTTTCAAAATATTATTTTTATTGTTTACCGAAGAGTTTAAATGCTCAATATGCTGCATCAGAACAACTAAGTATTTTTTTATAAAAGACTCATTAGCAAGTGATATTTGCAAAATAAATAAACTTCCAACACTGCAGCATTGACGTTTAAATTTGTTTACATTCTTTTCAATCTTGTGCGCATCGTCAGTCTTAAGTGAAAAGCACAAACTGCGCTCGGCGAATTTAAGTGGTTAACAAACATATTGTCGTAATTTTATTCTCTACATCTCCGTAGAATTGAAGAATATGGTTTGTATTTTAGTTTCACACATGGATCGTAGCCGTAAATGTGGTAAAATAAAATTTTGAATCAAAAAAAAGGATGCACGGTGAATGGAGCCCCCGCAAATTAGCAGTCTCCATTCACCGTGCATTGAAATTGTGAGTTATATGAAAGATGTTTTCACGGTATTCAACAAGATGAATCAGCAGAAAACTCAAAAGCAACGCTATTCCGGCGACGACCTGGAAAAAGCACTCGATGCCGTCCGGCGTGGATCATCTGTAAGATCCGCCGGTCGGGAATTTCGCGTCCCGGATCAAAACCAGGAAGGACGTCGGTCCTTTCAGCGGAAAATGAACGGAAGATAGTGGAATGGATTGAGCTCTCTGCACGTTCAGTGTTCCCAATCACACTCAAACGGCTCCGGATCAGCGTGAGACAGTTCATCAGGCTCAGGAAACTGAAAACTCCATTCAAAAATGGAATCGTTCGTCAAAAGATACCCTCAGGTATCTCCCAGGAAATCCAACGTTTTCGGAAAACACTGAGCCAGAGTGACGGAGCATCAGGTAAGAAATTGGTTGCAAGACTTGCTGAAGACGCTCAAAGATGAGGGACATGACCACCTGCTGCAGTTTCCGCATCAAATTTTTAATTTGGACAAATCTGCTTTCCAATTGGTTGTGAGAAACAAAAAATACTTGGCTCCAAAGGATATCAAACATGTTCAATCAGTTTTCGGCAACAGTGATAAGGAGAACTACACAGCACTTTTCGCAGGAAGTGCCGCTGGAAAGCTGCTACCACCTTTGATTTTATTCCTATACAAACGTCGCCTTCCAGGAGAAATTGCTCGGAGTGCTCCTTCTGATTATGGCGTCAGTGTTACTGAAAGCGGCTGGATGACAGGAGATGCTATTTTTATCTGAAGAATATTTTCTCGCCTTGGCTGAAAAAGGAGCGAATTCCGTTCCCTGTTCTGCTCTTCGTTGATGGTCATAAGAGCCACGTAACGCTGATGAGAATTGATTTTTGCATCCGCAATCAAATTGTACTGATTGATTTGTATCCGAATTCCACGCAAATCCCTCAGCCGCTTGACGTGAGCTTTTTTGGGCCACTCAAAAAGTTTTGGGAAGAAACAATCCTTGATGAACGTAGTAGTCGTGGTGTCCAGACAATCCTTAAAGCGGAGATCTGCCCATTTATGAAGCGGGCTTTGTATGCATTCACTGGTAAGGAAACAGCGATCAGAAATGGGTTCAGGAAGAGTGGGATTTATCCATGGAACCCAGATGCGGTAGACTATAAGTCTCTGCCATCTAGTGCTGGCCATGAATCTGCGGCTTCAAATGCGAAAATCGCTGGATCTGAACCTATGGGACCTGAGGAGATCAAGTTGTTGGAAGCACTTGAAGGGCGCTTGACGGTTAGGCAGTTCACTGAGTTTCAGAAGGCGGAGAAAGATTTGATTTCGAAGGGAAATGTTGCAGATACCAACCTGTTCTATTTATGGCAAGCAATGAAGAAAGATTGTCCAGCTACTACAGTACCTGCTCCTCATCCTAAGGACCCTGCCACAATTGAATGCGGAGATGCTGCTAGCTCTGCTGCAAATGGTAAACGATTGTTGTGTTAAATTAAAAATTGATTTTCTTTAATATAATTCTACTGATCTTCTTAAACAGTTGCTGATTCCACAATCGAGAACGAAGGTAGTACATTAGGCTTGCCGCTAATCGAACATGGAGATCCGTTTCCAGATTTAGAAGATGGTGCGTTTTATAAATCCTTAAATCCCGGGGCAAGAAAAAAAAAAACAAAAAATCATTCACCCTCCTGGGTGGCAAAAAAAAAGCATTTGGTGGGTTTATGGGAAAAAAAGAAATAGAGAAAGAAGTTGTGAGGGGGGGGGGGGGAGGGGGGGGGGAGGGGGGGAAAAAAAGCGGGCAAAAAAAGAAAGGTGGGGGGGGGGGGGAAAAGGGGGAGAAAAAAAAAAGGGTGGGGGGAGGAAAGGAAAAAAAAAAAAGGGAATTCAAGATATTATAGGTCATTTTAAATCAACAAAAGTTAAGCCCTGTTCAAAACTTGATCGTTAAATGTTAAGA
Organism: Aedes koreicus; assembly: GCA_024533555.2. Taxonomy (NCBI): domain Eukaryota; kingdom Metazoa; phylum Arthropoda; class Insecta; order Diptera; family Culicidae; genus Aedes; species Aedes koreicus. The sequence continues at coordinate 40,705 of JAHHFK020001438.1, forward strand.
AAAGTGCATTAACAATATATTTTGGTCAAACCAGCTACAGAAAGCTCATAAAATCTCGAAAAAATGATAAAAATATTTTTGTCCGCCAGCTTGTTTGAACGTTCCCCTAAGTGCATCCCCTGTTCTAAATTTGCAGCCGTTGAACGGGTCTTGTCTAGGCATGTGGGTGCGAAAGATTCATGGGAACGTTGATCCCTGAGCCCGCTGGCTGTTGTCAGTCAGTCAGCCTTCTGTGTACATTTCCTCACTGAACCGGATCCGCTTATTATTGTGATATATACTTCCTTGTTTTTCTTCGCATTCTTTACGTGCAGAATCGTTGTCATATGTCGTACAGTTAAGTCTCCAAACACGCGGTGCATGGATCCATTCAACTAACTAAACTTTTCGGCTGAATTCCACCCGGATAAAAATTACCATACAATTACAATAGAATAATATAAAATTACATTACAATCTATGTCCGACCATGAATATTATTGTTCATGAATCACATAAACGAAAAACGCATATTGCCAATACAATAGATTTACTATTCACTCCATATCGTAGGACTTGCAACAATTGTTAAACAGTACAATTAATAGTAATTGACTCAAATTTGTTCGGAAAAATGATTTTTTCTATAGTTAAGATACATTACAACCCCCTTTTCTATTGTCGATGCCTCGATTCACATTAGATTCTATTCTGGAAAGAATAACACCTATTGTCATCCTATCGTTGTGAACAATACTATTAATTGTACATACCATGGATTCTATAGCATGGTTACAATACATTTAATTCTAAACCTATGAGAATGTTTTTTTTTTTCGGGCAGTCAACCCACTCCATTGTACAGCCTATGAATCGGGTTGGATTGATCGCTCCACCCACCGTGCAATGGATGTTCTGACTGTACTGAGCAGTGTACTTTCTTCGTGCAGCATAGTTCATTTACGCTTCCGGTCGGAGCACCCAACGACGTTCACGGCGGATGTATGTATGTGTCTATGTGAATGTAATGTGTGCTTTATTTACTTCAAGTCCGGGTAACTAAACATGAAAAATGTGTGCAATTCTGTTTGGACATTCATACTATCTTCGGTTGTGGTGAGAAAAAGACCTGGAAAATAATATGACATGAATTTCGTAGAAATATTCTGTTGAAGCAAGTTTGTTTCGTCGTGTATGTTTGTTTGGACAAAAGTAATTGCTGGTAAAATAGACTCTGATAGACGCCGAAAGCGGATGTCCGGATGGCTATGGAATGGAATGTGGGATGTTTTTTTTAATGGATACTTCAAAGGAAATTTGAAGTTAGTGCTCAAAACAAGAAATTCGAAGTACAGGAATGAGGTTGGTTTTCTGTTGCGTGTAAGGATAACTCTTGCACAAAGATCTAGCTACCGAATAGCCAAACTTTCTACCTACTGTTTAGAGCAAATCAAACAAATGCACTCCAAAATGTAAGAGTTCTTGCTATTTTGTGATAATAATCATATAGACTTTTAAATATGTTGAATACCAACCTGCTACCATACCTTCAATCGAACAGTTACGACTGTAACGTTTGTAGACTTGAATGAACAGCTTTCAATATACCTGCCAATCGAATGAGATCACTTTCGATTTGGACCTCCTCCTAACAAGTCGCTTATCATTAAAAAAGACTAGCTTATCCTATCCTGGGTATTCCCGTAGCTCAGTCGGTAAAGGCGCAGGTAAAAGCAACACCAAGCTGGAGGTGTCTGGGTTCGATTCCATGTCTAGTCTAGGAATTTTTCGTTAAGGAAAATTTCTCGACTCCCTGGGCATAGGGTATGATGGTACTTGCCACACAATCATACTAATGCAAAAATAGTACCTGGCATCGAAAGCTCTCAATCAATAACTGTGGAAGTGCATTTAGAATACTAAGTTGAGAGCAAGCAATAAGCTAATTACGAAAGAAATAAGCTTGAAACGCTAGGAAAGAAAATGAATAATTTATCCTAATAATTTAAACTCAACACGGTGGAGTCATAAACAAATTATCATAAATGAGAGTTGCCATATCCAAATATTAAACAACGATTAACTTTAGTGCACCCAGTTTTTCTTCTCTTAACTTGGCTGTTATAAACTCTGCGATGAAAAACAGAATGGAAGACAATCCAGCAATCGGAATCGGTGGATGAACTCTAGACTAACATTTGAAAAGGGCGGAAGAGCCAAAATGTAAGCAAATCATATTGTATTATATTTTGATTGAAAAATTTCAGAACAACTAATTTACCTTGACAATGACATTAAAATTAATTATGCATTTCCTTAAACAAGAATAATCAATTATGGCGTTCTTCCTGATCACACATTGCTCTAGGTATGTTGCTGTTCCACCGCTTTTTTCAGTTAGCTTGAAATGCTGCTTAATAGTTTAATATTTCAGGCAAACGCTATTCTAATCACCATGTACTTATTCCGACTTGAGCTTGAAGTATATATTTACGATTGTATACGTAAATATAACTTTCTTTATCAAAACTAAAAAATAACCATCACAAAGCAGAAGTCATTTTCGCCCGTTAAAATGTCAAATGGGAATTATGCCGAGGACATAATGTTGTTGATTTCTATTGCTTGTTGTTACGCCGTCCATAGTTTTTACCTGTTTTACTTGCTAAGAATAAGGTTTCATCGAGATTTCATCAAATTATTTTGCTTCGCGTTGAGATGAAAACAAATTCTAATCGAAAAATGCCAAAAAGCGCCGAAAATTAGTCAAGTGTAATTCCACGCCACTTGATTAATGTGACTGAATAGCGTAGGCGTGATAACAAATAAGATGCCAGAGTGTCATAATTTAACGGCGAGTTGTCAGTGCTGGCAGTTTAACAGGCGAAAAACCTAAGGCGTAATAATACTCTAAAAATAAACAGGGCGTACTTAGGTTTTTATCAATTTTTAACTATTATTGTCTGCATATATTGTGTGAGAAGGTTAAGCACTGCATTCTTACACAAGCTGTGAGCATAATAAATGGTGTATTGGAGCTTTCTACGGAAAATAGGATTTGATTTTCGTATTCCAATCTTTGCCTCCAGTTTTCTCGGTTTCGTTTTGGAATTCCGCCATTTTCAAATGTTACTCTAGAACTTATCTATAAAGCCTGTATTACGAAACAGGCTTAACTTCAAAATTGGAACAATTGATTATCTGCCATATTATAGAACGACAGATAACCAATTGTTCCATTAATTTGTTTTCAATTAAAAATAAAATATTAAGAAGATTGATAACCAGTCAGTTGTCCACCCGACACGTTGCTTCGCTATAACGCCCAAATAATGTTATTTTGAAAAAAATAATTTGCCCATAATAAATCAGACAAAAGCCAACTGGTGAGTTGCCCCAACAGAATCCTTACTGTTTATTTTAATATCTGTACTATGCATCTTCGTAAAATCACACAAAGGTCGGTATCGAGTTCGAAAGCAATTTCTTTTTCTATCTCAATCCCATGTTAAATTCCGTTTACTGAAACGGAAAAGTAAAGAATCGAAAAGAAATTTCTGCAGCAGTATCCACCTGGAAAGAACGAAAAATAAAATTGGAATTTGTAAGGATTCCACGCAAACTAATGGGAGCTGTCTCTTTTACTTTCGGAAAAATATTCCCCTCCATTATTCCGTAAGTGAAGGGTACATTTCGTTCCATGCAGATCAATTGTCAAAATTCCGCTTGGTAATATTGAACAAAATTCCGTAACCTCTCTACTTTTTATGTCGATACTGGCCTTAAAAGAAAAATAATATAAAAATACGGATATACCATTTCACTCAAAATAGTCTCATCTACCGAGAGCTTTTGTACCTTCCTAGTGCAGTAGGTATATACGACTTTTAGTAGCAACGAGTATCGAACTAACATTGCTTCCCTTTCCTCATTGATCTATAAATAACAGGGACCTGGCGGGCAGTGATTTTCCTGTAGCCATCATCTTTTATCACCAAACGTCAAAAGATACATTGTTTGTAAACAACGCTGGCGTTCCTACCCGTAGTAACAAACGTCAGACGGGCCTTATTAAAATAAGGCCCGTGATATGTTGCATACTGTCAAACGTTAGTAAATAGGATAGGGTTGCCAGGTCCCTGATAAATAAGGACACCAGAAGTTGCACATTGAAAATGAATCACTACTCCCAAGTGACATTCTGCTGGTTCTCAGTGCCACTTCAGCACTCAATAACCTTGCCAATGAACGTCTTCTATCACATTTTGTGGGAGAGAGCACCAATTGTTGACAGAAATCTGTCCAAATCGACTTTTTACCGTCATTAAAATACACCTTATCTTCCCAATAAAAACCACACTTTGTGAGTGACCCAAATGTCACCCTAATTGTTGGTTTAAATCGGTCCATATTACTGCTCGAACATTTGTAATAACCTTGTCTTCCTGAACAGACACCACTATCACTTTTTCACTTTTTGAGGCCCCAGCAGCATCTTTACTGTTGGTATAAATCAGCTTTCAAGCGTTATCAATGCATTTTCTTTACAATGAAAAACCACCATCACACTCTGTGAGTTGCCCCAATGGCATCTTTACTGTTGGTTTAATTTGATACTAATATTATAATATATCTTTATAAAACTAAAAAAATGAAAAAAAATCTGAAAACACAGATAATGAATAAATGAAACCCCGAATTCTTGTCAGCGTATCATTGCTACCATGCTGCCAACCCAACCTGTTTATCTAACATTCCTGTGATTACTCGTGAAAGTGCAAAGGATTCCTCAGCTTTTAACAGAGCAAATATCACGTCTACACATGCCTACCTTTTCCTTATTTGGCCTGCATTCGGGCGAAGTCGGCGCCGGTATTGCCTTAGTTTGGGAGCACCCTTTTTTACACATTGAGGATGTATTCTAGTCCCAGGTATTGTGCATATTTACAGCTCATATGGCAACAACTGAGTAGCAAAAGGCGTTTGTTTACTCATTTTTGTGCCATCAAATTGCTATAACGTAATGGAATCGATATTTCATTGTGTGTGACATTGACTTGAATAACTGAATACTACGTCCACTATGGAAAGACCTCGCAGTCGTCTTAATTTTCGAAAAGATTTTTTTTTTATATAAACGTTGAATATAATCTATAAGAAGATTTTTGTGAGACCGTTCCAACAATGGACAATATAATCGGCACAGAGAACAGACGTTAAGACTAGAAGTAAAAATTCTCAATTTATTGAGAAAATTTCTCTTTTTTGGTAGTAAAGAAACCATCCATCACCAAACCAAAAACAAAACTTTCTAACTCAGATGCCTATAAATTGAAGTGAGTTGGTTGTAAACATATGAAAATATGATTCTAACGTTTTAAATAACCTTTTCTTTCCAACCAGAAACCACCATCACACTTTGTGAGTTGCCTCAACCTCATAATAACTGTTGGTATAAATCGGCTATCAAGCGTTACAACCATTCTTCAAAAGAAAGCTGTCAAAATTTCATGACATTCTGTGCATTAGTTTGTGAGTTATTGTACTAACAGTGACGCTAGTTTTTTTTATTTTCGAAACAGTGCATCAAAACAATTTAAATTTTACACGGTGCTCCGCTAGACCGTTATTATTAAATGAAATAGTCCATCAAAACCAATTACAGGGCTCGATTCAGGAGGTCATTCTGCATCTCAGGGCTTTTGTTTTCAATGGAAGGAATTCATAGATATATAAAGCTTGCTTCAGATAGAATTGGAACAAAAACAATTGCCTGTATTTCAGTTATTTATTATTGAATTCAAGATCTTTTTTTATACAAATGTAGCGTTTTCTTCAAACTTTTAAGAAAAAATACGGATAAAATTATTCGTCACGGTTTCGAAGGAATTCTCGAATTTTTCCTGTAACACGGCTCATTAGGCAGCGCACACCTTCTACGTCCATCGTTTTAGCTATCTTATTCCACCAGGTCTTCATCTGATTGATGTCTTTGACAACCTTTCCCTTTGCCTTGAGTCTCCTCTTCATGATTGCCCAGTATTTCTCAATAGGGCGGAACTGGGGGCAGTTGGGTGGGTTAAGGTTTTTCGGAACAACCTGGACCCCTTTCTCTGCATACCATTCTTGAACGACTTAGCTGTAATGACAGCTTGCCAAATCTGGCCAAAACATTACGGGATGGTCGTGGGATCGAATGAACGGCAAAATTCGTTTTTGGAGACATTCTTTTTGGTATAGTTCCGACGTCATTGTCTTATTTGTAACGAAAACTTTCGTTTTTTTGCCACAGCTGCAAATGCCCTGCCAAATCATGAATTTTCGTGCAAATTTGTCGGCAAAAACAAATTTAAATTTGGCTGGAACAACCCCCGAGCCGTTGCCAAGTAAAATTTTTGACCTGGGATTTGCCCGAAGTCAGCCTTGACATAGGTTTCATCGTCCATCAGAAGACACCCGTCGAACTTGGTCAGCACCTGGTCGTATAGCTTCCGAGCACGGATTTTGGCCACACTATTCTGTTTTATGGTCCGATTTGGCTGTTTGCTAGCTCGATACGACTTGATTCCTTCCCGGAGTCGAGTTCTCCTCACGGTACTATGGGCAGCACCGAATTTTCTGGCCAAATCACGGTCCGACAGATTGGGATTCCTCTTAATCGTCTTCAAAATCTTACCACGCAGTTTCCGGTCGACAGTTCCACTCCGACGATTGGCTTGAGGCTTCCGAATCGTCGTCAATGTTTCCTTATACCGTTTGATAACGCGCCATACGGTATTTCTGGGCAATTTCAGCTGTTTAGCTAGCCTACATGCAGACCACAATGGATTTTCCAAATAACTGTGCACAATTTTTTCCCTTCTTTCGGCTTCCATGATGATTGTTTACAAAGTACAGTCGATTTGCGGAATGTCAAAAATACATACGTGAAGCTGACAAAATTCACGACACGTGGGCGCCAAGAACTTCCAAATCCGTCCACCACAATATGAGCAAAAGTTTGTTCCAATTCTAAATGAAGCAAGCCCCTTATTTCATATTCGAATTACTCAATATCACAAAAAACCTCCAAAAAGTGATCCAAGTCGTTTTCAATCAGTGTGTATTTGTTGATGTTGTTAAAATTATAAATATTCATAACTGACTTATTTCACCAAACTGGCTTAAGTTTGTTTTTGTATGGCTTACCATGTGATTTTTCATGAATTGTGAATAACATTTGGTTTTAAAATTGCTGAAAAACATTATACTCAAAACCTGAAACTTCTAAGATCTGTCCTTTATGTTCTAGACAACCAAAGGTAGCAACTAATTTTGTTATATCCATAACCATTTACTAGGTTAGTCAAAAAGTTTTGAAAACGGATATGAAAATACATTTTTTTTGGGGAAAATCACTTTTATTGCTCAGTATAGTCTTCCATAAGATCAATAGAGATTGGACTCGGAAAAAATGCGACACTTTGTTTTGGGTGTAACTTTTTATCGCGTGGGTAAAAATTAATGAAATTTTGGGTAAAACTAGTTTAGAGTGTTATGTTTATGTGTGCTGTTTAAATTTTATTGCGATTTGTCAAGTAGTTTTCAAGATGCATTCGAAACAAGAAGAGCTACGCCAGCAAATCTTGGGCGCGGTGATCGATAATCCTGGTCAGTCGCACAGATGGATCGGCAAAAGGCTTGGAATCCACCATTCACCGTGTCCCGCGTTGTGAAGATGTTCCAGAAGATGAAGACCATCGAGCGGAGCGCTGGAAGCGGCCGAAAATCGAAAACGGAATACCCAGAGAAGGCGTGGAAGATAAGGCAGTACTTTAAGAATAACCCGAACCTTTCCACCCGAGACCTGGCCAAAAAGGTCAATTCGTCGAAGTGGTTCGTCCAGCAGACCATGAAGCGGGCTGGGCTACGTGTTTTTAAGGTCAGGAAGGCGCCAAACCGGACTGACAAGCAAAACACGGTGGCCAAATTGCGTGCGCGAAAGCTGTACCGCGAGTGGCTGGTCAAGCCAGGCTGTCTCGTCATGGACGACGAGACATATATCAAGGCGGACACCAAGCAAATCCCCGGCCTCGAGTTTTTTGTCGATACGTCCCGCATGGAGGTTCCGGAAAAGTTCCGGAAGAGAAAGATGGACAAATTCGCGAAGAAGTACCTGTTGTGGCAGGCGATCTGCTAGTGCGGACGGTACAGCAAGCCGTTCGTTACAACCGGCACCATAAACGGGCTGATTTATTGAGAGGAATGTTTGCAGAAGCGCTTGCTGCCCTTCCTCCGCTCTCACCGTGGTCCCAAGCTGTTCTGGCCGGATCTCGCTGCATGCCATTACGCCAAGCCTTTAATGGATTGGTACGAAGCGAAGGGCGTTAATGTGGTCCCGAAGGAGGCGAACTCGCCAAATACATCAGAACTTCGTCCGATCGAAAAGTTTTGGGCGATAATGAAGAAGAAGCGGAAAACCGTTTAAAACAGATGAAGCTTTAAAGAACAACTGGGAGAAATTGTGTAAGGAAGATGGACAAAGCCTCACCCAAGATCTCATGAGCAGTGTTAAGAGAAATGCACGGGCATTCAGCTTGGGGGAGGAAATTCAATAAATAAATTATGTCAAAACATAGCTAATATATAGTTATTTAATCCCTAAAAATTTGAGAAGTATCCGATTTAAAATGAATTTTTGGTGATCATTTTTGTTTGTCTCATTTTTTTCCGACTCCAGTCTTTAGTTACACTTGGTCCATCGATCTTCCAACTTCGTTGTCCCATCACGCAAGTGTCTTTCTGCAAGGCCTGCAAAATACTCCTCTACGACGGCAATAACCTCTTCGTTTGATAAAAAAAAATACTTTCCACGAAGGAATTTTTTTTAGGTGTCAGAAGAGCCAGAAGTCAAACGGAGCTAAATCTGGCGAATACGGTGGATGCTGCAACAATTCGTACCCCAATTCACTTATTTTTGCGATGTTTTTTTTTGAGTTGTGTGAGCAGGTATTGTCTTGACGAAAAATGATTTTATTCTTCTACAAACCGGGTCTTTTTTCACAAATTTATTTTTCCGATTTGTCCAAAAGGTCAAAATAATAATCAGAGTTGATTGTTTGGAGATAATCAATCAATAAAATTCCTTTTGCATCCCAAAAAACTGACGTTAACACCTTCTTGGCCGACTTCTGAACATGAACTCGCTTTGGAGCCGAAGTAGCTGGTTAACACAACTCCTCCTTGTTTTGATTCAGGATCATGGTGGTAGAGTCTCATCCATAGGGCTGAATCGACGCAGAAAATCCTTTTTATCCATTCGAAATTGCTCCAAATGTTGCTCAGAAAATCGCATTCGAACGTGTTTTTGTTGCATTGTTAGCAAATGCGGCATCCATTGTGCACACAGTTTTTTGAAACCCAAAACTTCAACCAAAATATGCCATGTTGATGCATATGGTGTCAGCTATCTCATCCACAGTCGATCGATGATCTTACTAAACCATATCCTGTATTCTCGCTATGATTTCTGGTGTTGATGCACCTTTTGGACATCCTGAGCGTTGATCGTTTTCAACGCTAAGCGCAAAATCCATCGGTGAACGGTTGGAAAGAAGACTCCTTTAATACTTTCATCACCTTTGCATGGATCTCAGTAGCCGATAAACCTTCCAAAACAAAGAATTTAATCACCGCACGATATTCGGATTTTTCCATTATTAAAAAATACATTGACACGTCAACATCAAATGGCTTGCAAACAAAGAATGAATTGACAGATCGAAATGTAATTTTGAGTACGTTCTCATGAAAAATGAAATATTAAAATGGCGTAATTTGGTTTTTCTACTGCTCCATAGATATCGCTTTCAAAACTTTTTGACTAAACTAGTATTATACGATCAGTTCTTCACAAGGGATGGATCGCTCAGCATACTTTTCTCCTGTGCAGTTATGAAACATATTCGTCTAGTGTGGCTGGCACAATGTTCTAAGTGACTTACCCTTGGTTCTTCACTGGACTCGGTCGATTGAAACGACCAACGACCGACCGACCGGCTAACATAAAAGCGGGCAGTAGCTGACTGCGTTCGAAGCCAGAAACGCCTCATGAAAGCCCTCTGATAAAATTGTTTTTTTTCCAATTTATCACCTGATCTTAAAAAATCATTTATAATCCATCAAGATAGAAAATGCATTCTGCGAAACCTTCGTGTTAACTCGTTTGGCAATAGGTACTTCCAGAAGCTGAACTAAATAAAAAACCGGAAAAGACTGGCAGCAATTCTCGAGGCAAAAATTTCCGATCACTGCAAATTTCCGATCATTGTGCTGGTTGAGGTTCAAAACCTGAATTTCTCAATCACCACAGTTTCCGACATCTTTCGACTCTAGCAATCTTCTGCTGGCATTCGTTCCGAGTTCATCTTTCAAAATGCTTCTAATCGTTTACTGCAACATTCCCAATTTCAGCAGATGTACCAGAAATGCGTAGAATTTGCTCTCTTTCGTTTGATGGCTTCCGGACTCCTGACAGTGCTATCATGATCAGGTTTAGAAGTTATCAGTTGAACTGCAAAGTCCCTGACCTCACATATAGATGGCCTCGTTTTTTTAAATCACCTTTTTTACAGTTAGTGCCAACGTTTAAAAGACAGCTGTCAAATCTTCATAACATCTCGGTCATTAGTTTGTGACATATTGTAATTAGAGTCCTACTTTTGTTCTTATCAAAACAATTTGATCAAAAACAATACCCCGGGACTCAGTCCACCTGATAAGCTAAAGCCGTTCCCTATCCTTGGAGTAATACTGAAAAACCTACTTGGTTCAGAATGTTTTGCCAGTATGAGGCTTGTTCGCGACAAAATCTGGACACCCCTAAATACGTATATCTCAGGAAATACTTCATCAAAACGTGAAATATTTCGCAGACTGATGAACGTATGTCTGTTCATTGTGTAAAATCAATTTTTGGTGATACTACAAGCTTCTAGATGAAGATGGCGTCGAAAGAAAAGCAAGTGCGAAAAGCAATTGAGTGCGGTTGCAATGAAAATCCGGATCTGTCAGTAAGAAAACTTGCAAAAAAGCTTGGTTTTCCTGCAAACACTGTCCGAATCTTTCGATACACGTTTGACAACAGCCATGAAGGCTGGGAGCGGAACAAAAACGGATCTCAGGAACCACCAGAAGGACGCGAAGGTGAAGCAAATACTGCAGAAGAGACCAGATCTTTCGGTACGTACTGTGACTAGAAAAATAAAAATGTCCCCAACTTTCGTGCATACTTCTATGCACCGGCCAGGTATGAAGTCGTTCATGGTGAAAACCGTGCCGAACCGTAATGATAAACAGAATGTGAGGGCTAAAACCCGGGCTCCCAAGTGGTATCGCGAATATTTGACGGAGTTTTCCTGCGTGATAATGGACGATGAAACTTATGTGCTGGAAGACTTTAAGCAGCTTCCCGGAATGTCTTATTATACTGCCATGCAACGGAACGGCGTAGAGGAGCATTTCAGGACGAAGAAAAAGGCCAAGTTTCCCAAGAAATATTTGGTTTGGCAGACAATATGCAGTTGAGGCCGAGCAAGCCAAAGCTTCATCACTACCGGAACGTTAAACAAGGAAATATACCGTGAAGAATGCCTAAAGAAGCGATTGTTACCATTCCTACGCAGCCATGACTCCCTCGCTATTCTGGCCTGATTTGGCATCTTGTCACTACGCCAAAGATGTTTTGGAATGGTATAAAGCGAATGGAGTCCATGTTGTACCGAAAAAGGCGAATCTACCTAACTGCCCGGAGTTGCGACCTATCGAGCGGTATTGGGCTCTCGTGAAGAGAGAACTCTCTCAATAAAAACAACAAGCTACAACTATAGAATGATTTCGAAAATCTTGGACAAAAGCAGCTAAATCGGTTGCAGAGAAGTCTGAACAGACCCTAATGGCTGAAGTAAACTCAAAAGTTCGTAGTTTTTTCATGCAGCCTAATTAAGTAACTGTAATTAGTTTTAAGATGACTAATAATGCACAATTGAATAATGCATCTTGGATTGAACTAAGAGCAAATTTGTTTTATTCCAAATTTCAGCTGTCCAAATTTTGTCGCAAACAAGCCTTACGTGGACGTCCATGTACAGTAATCGTAGAGGCGTAAAGATGTAGGGCATTAATCTCGATTTGTAACAAAAAAAATTATAAATCGTTACAAAATTCGATATTTTCAGCACTCTTCGTAATTATTCAACTCGGTAAGCCTTTGTTTTGCAACGTGTTGCATAAACTACCATAGGCAAATTGCCATGACGAGACATGACCATCATAACGTGACCGAGTTTCCAGGAACTGCTACCACTAGAAAATATCCTCTTCGTAGAAGACAACCTCTAACATCATCATCCAAGTTACTTCCCTACATAGAATCAGCGTCATCCGAATGTCCGAACGCTTTCCTCTGGCATAAAAGCATATCGTCAGGTGGCTCTATGACATAAATACGACCATTCGTTCATTTCAACTTTGTTCTCGGCACGTGATGGAACTGGAATTTCCTTTCTTCCCGGATTACACATTTCACCAATGCTAGCTTTGTTCATTAACACCGACCTGCTTTTGCTTCTACTTTTGCACAATTCAGATCAAGAGCTTTAATTTCACAAAGTCACGCACCGTTGTAGCCTAACTTGCTCGTCGCAGTCGTAGTTGGCATCAGTCAAACATTAATTTAACGTTCCGTCCCGTAGTTATAAGTGTGGACGTGGTCGAAAATTGAAAAATGTCTGTTCCCTACCATTCCACAAGCAAATCGGAGAGTACGTGAGTTCCGACGAACCGGAACCATGTTGGATGCTGTTGATTACCACTTCGCAAAAAAAAAACGAGACCGTAAAGTGCAAGGAAGCAGAAGAAAGTCCGGAGCTGTTTTACTGACAGTTGCAGCTTTCTATGCTTTGCTCCTGTTCTGAAGTTGGATAATCCAGGGCAATAACAGGGCCCAGCCATTGATAGGTTGAGTTGATTCAATTTAATGAACTCCCACACACGTGCTCAATTAAAATGAACGAAATTTTAAGTTAAGTTGAAATTAAGGGAGAGTATGTGCGGAGAAATGTTTGGGAAAAATAAATTTTGTAGTTGTGGGAAAAAAGTGCCCTCTAGTTGGTTTTTGATAGTTTAGGAATAAATTTTAAAAAATGAAAAATATTGGGGGTTGGGTAATCATGGGTTGGGGGTTAATTTTTTAAATTTTTTGGGGTATGAAGGGAATGTAGGTTGGTGGTGTTGTTTTTTGTTGGTAGGATAAGAATTTGGGTTTTTGTGTTTTGAAAAAGAAGAAGAAGTAAAAGTAGAGAAAAATTAAATAAAAAAAAATTTGTGGGGGTTGTTAGAAAAAAGAGGGGTTTTTTTTTTTTTTTTTTTTGTGATGTTTTTTGGGGTTTTTGGTTAATTTATTATTTTTGTTGTGTGTTGACACCCTTATTCTTGTTTACGGCCGTATTCATACTTCGTTCGAACGACTCAATACGAACGAGTTCGAAAAAGGTATTCTTGTTTTCGTTCGACCCCGTTCGTACGAATCCTTTTTCGAACGTAAACAGAGTTAGTGTTACCCGATGCACATTGACTTTTCTAAACATTTCGAAAAATAGAGCAGTGCTAGACTTGTGTTTCTCGGTTATCTAAGTGATTTGCAGCTGCTGCCGGAACAAAATGAAGAGACAGAACATCGAATATCGGAACTGCATAAGCTTCAACGGGGGCAGCTACCGGCGGACGCAGAGTACAATTATCTCGAACATGCCAAACGGTTGGATTTGTTCGGGATCGATTTTCACAAGCCAACGGTTAGAACTGACACTTTTAGATGTTGCTTGACAGCTCAACATACTGAATTTGGTATATTTCAGGACTCGGCCGGAAAAGAACTAAAACTGGGTGTCTCCTCCGTAGGTTTGCTAGTCTACCAGAACGGTATTCGCATCAACATCTCCTGGTCCAAAATGGTGAAGGTGTCATTTAAACGGAAGGATTTCTTCATTCAGCTTCGACGGGAACTGGTTAGTTGAATTCGTATGAAATTCGTTCACATCATTAAGTTGTACTATTTTTAGTTGGAGAGCTACGACACACTGCTGGGTTTTAACATGGGCTCTAATCGCAATGCAAAATCGGTCTGGAAAGCATGTGTCGAACATCACAAGTTTGTAACGGCCGCACCGCTCACCACGATTCCTGCCATTAACATTAGGTACTTAGAACCTTGGGTTAGTTTGAAAGAATACCGCCTAATTTTCCGTTCTACACAGGTTCCAGTAAACGTATGCTGACGGTTTCCCAACCCCAGTCCCCTCTGCTGAACGGTTCCGGCAATGAGAGCTCCAACGGAACCACCGGTAACAAAAACCAACTTTCGCTGTTGTCGTTGACCAAGGCAACTCGAACGTACGGTAAGGTCACATCCAAAACTCCGTCAATTCCAATGAAGGCTTGGGAGCAACAGGCTGATAACCGATCTAATCATGGAAACCTTCCAGTCTAATCACCTCCTCTTGCAGTCCCACTTTTATCGAACACTGCGCCCGGACATACGATGCACAGATTCCGACCATGTTCGATTCGCCGCCGGCGTACAATGGCATTAACAATCCGGAAAACAGTTTACCCAACGAGGAAGGTCTAGTTACGATACGGTTGGTGGCTGACGAGCAAGGTCGCTTATTGTCCGGGATATTGTTTGAAAAAACTAAGGTTGCGCTTTTGTTTGGGTTGTGCCTAATCTGTCTAATTCTGTACAGATTGTGTTTAATAGAATGTTCATTTTATTGCTCGTTTCTACTGTGTCTTTTATTCAGAGTTGGAATCGCCATTGGCGGATTGGATTGTTAAGTAAATTCACTTATCCCGGAGAGGCATGGCAGACTACCATTTTGTCACAATAGATCTTAAAATTGGTCGCAGTGACTAAAATACCCGACACGGAATAGAATTGTGTCTTTTCCTTTGGTTATAACTGCAAAGTCATCAGCAAATTGTATGAGTGTACCGTCTTCTGTTATTTCGTGTAGTTTTGTTGTGTAGATATTAAATAATATTAGTGAAATTGGACATCTCTGTGGTAAACCTTTGTTTGTGATTGTTTCTATTACAGTATTATAGATTTTTAAAAGAATAGAAATATCTACATTATCAAACGTTTTTGATAGATCTTAAAATGTCAGCATAGTGCATTGGTTAAGGTTTTTTGCTGATTTTATGATGTGGACTAAATAATTAACGCAACTGATAGATGATGTTTTGTTTTTGAAGCCTAAAAAAATTGAGATATTATGTTCCTTTAATTAATGAATTCAACCATATCCAATAATGAATTCAAATAAACCATAATTTTTATATTAATAATTTTTAAGAAGGTTGGAATTAAACAAATAGGTCAATATGAGGCCGCTAAATTTTCATCTTTACCTGGTTTTAAAATGGGGATTATTTTAATTTTCAATCAACTATCTGGAATGTTCATTTTATTCAAAACTTCGTTACATATGTTAGTTATGACTAATAAGCTTAATGGTTGTCCATAATTGCTTAATATTCAAGTCCGGTGTGAGGTTGTCTGTTAGGTCGTGGAAGATTTTTCTCTTAGCTTTTTTTATTTCAGTTTAGCTCTTGCTTTTTTGAATGGAATAAAATTTTCGATTGTGAAATTTTGATAGTATTTGATTAATTTTTCAGTTTTTGTATCAAATAATGTTTGTATATGATCATCCCACCATGCTTTAGGGGTTAAATTTTTCGTGAGCTTATATTCAGTTTTTCCAATTTCATGTGTAAACATATTACTAAGTATGTCGGGGGATGTTATGCTTCCTGGTTCTAGTGCGTTAAGGTTTGTAATGTATTTTTTCTTATTAGTATGTTTTGTGTTGTAAATGAATTTTTGTGCTTGGTTTTTTACTTTTAATATTATTACTTTACGATCTCCACAAATTTCTTCGTTGAATACTGACCACTCAGTGTATGGTGCAAGGCAAGATGAAACTATTGTTAAATCTATTGTCGAAGATGTGTTATTACGATGTCTTATCATTGTAGGTAAGCCGTGATTTAATAGGACCATACTTCTGTTCTCAATAAAATCTTATTTCGAGTTCGTTTTTGACCCTAGATTGGAACTAGTTCCAACCTGCGATACTTATTATCAGTGCCAACCTCAATCCGATACGAGTTACAATTAAAACCATATACATTGACTTTCAACATACAACAAGCCGAACAACAATACCCGATCCAGGTTGGAACTGAATCAAAAACGAATTCGCTATAAATTAGTTCACCTCTTGGGCATGTTTTATTGGTCAAATTCCACACTGCATGGTGGGCATTAAAGTCTCCTGCTAAAAACTACTTTTCGTATACGCGATTCGCTAGTGAAAAGTGACGTTTCTCAAACAAGCCAACCGACGCATTCGAACGAAAATGGGAATAAGACAAATCGTTCGAACGAACGATGTTCGAAAGTTCGAATGGTTCGGGTTGCTTCGAACGAAAACAATAATACGAATGTGACATACTTTCGAACGTAATCTATTCGAACGAAAACAAGAATAAGGGTGAGACAGTGGATCGTCCTCTACGAATGATTTGATCAAGTTCGACATCTGCCTGTATTCAATTTAACACTGTCTGAAGGGCCAAAAACGGATGGGCGGACTCGTAAGCAGAGGCACTTACGCGTAATCCGCGGGATAATGAGAATCTCCTTCCAATGCTAGAATCCTACAACCTAATGTCGAACAAGCCATCAAATGTGAGGACTTCCCAATGAGTGGGTAGAAGAGCTCGCCATCAATTCACGAATTGTTAATGACAGGGAGTTGGCAATTCCACTCTCCCCATCCAAATCGCTTCAATCCGGTGCTCTGATGGTCCCTTCCCAACCCTTTTTATTTGATGTATAATATAGTGATGTTCATATAATAATGTAGAGTATTTTTCTTTATAATAATCTTCCCTTCCCTGGTCTACCTGGTTGTAAATAATATAATATGATGAAATAACTGAAACAATGATAGAAATATGAAAATTATATGCTGCTTGGTGCCTCACTACAGCTCAATCATTGGTAGTTGAATGTAACTCCGGAATGTGAAACCTTTTTTGCCAAACCATTTCGTAATTAAATGAAGTATAAACATGCATTATGGCATTTAAGTTTATACTAAATAATAAAAAATATGTACGTATTTATAACATATGGGTCATAATCAGCAGAATTGAAAAGCATTTATTAATTTTAATAATATCCAATGATCTAATTTAATAGAAAAGAACCTTGAGCTATAATGACAAAAAAATAGCTATACTATCTGGAACAAACTTCCTTGTACCCTTGAAGCAGATAAAATTTAATTATTATTTTTTTTTTTAATATTATAATAATTTCAATATGTTTTTAATAATATACAATGATGAAAATAATACGATGTTGCAATAAAATAATGTATATATAATTATAAAATGCAGTCATTTGCCTCTTCGGCAGCGGTGTTAGTTGCTTTAAACTCTGAAATAACGGAAATTTCCAATGTGATATAATGAAACATAGTTGATCTCCTGGCAGCCGTTTTGCTAGGAAAATGTAAGCAAACAATAAGGCGAAATAAATTCCCTATGAATATGATTATTGCCTAAAAACGGAAGCTTAATAAATCTGAAATAAAAGAAATAAAAGTAAAAACAAGAGGAAATTTGATTTATCCGCTAACTTTTGTTTCCCACTGGGCCCATAAATGATTCTTTATGCCTGTCTAATAGAAGATTTAGGATCAATGTTAGGTTTTGTATTTTTAATTGTCTTATTATAAAGAAGAAAAAAAATTGCATTAAAAACCATCGTATCTTTTCATATACATAGCGTGAGTTAGGTTGGCTTAGACTCACAACGATGCATAAATGCGAAGCTGAAAATAGCATTAAAAATATTGTGAAGGTTTTGTGATAATATAAAATTATAATAACCATTACACTTGTTATGTCTGCAGATTGTGGTCCTGCTACAATTGTAAACGGACTTGCATTATCATAGCCACGAGGGAAAAAAATCTTAAATTATTATACCTGAAATTAGCACTGAATTTATTATTATCTGAAATTAGCACCGTCGGACCGTATTAAGAATACTTCCATTTTTCGTGGCAGGGTAAGATTTCAGCATACTACCTTACCGGGTCGCGCTACCGATGCCAGGACAGACCGCACCTCCTTGGTGGACACAGACGCTCGGCACGCACCTCCTCAATCTAGCTGAAGTCAGAAGGACAACAGTGCCCAGGCTGCACTACCAGCTAAGTACGCAACCCTTAGCTGGCGGTCTTTGTCATCTCTTGACCCGTGGAAGCATGAGGTAGGAACTTGTGAGGACCAGGGCTATGTTGCGGGGACGCATGCTCCCTGCCCATTGTCAACTCACCATTTTGCAGCCCAGCTGTTCATAAGTTCATTTCAACCTAAACTCATGATGTTAGTTTTCTTTCTAAAATTACTTCTATTTGTTCTTAGAGATACTGTATGGTCTTCCATCGTTGCCATATATCCAAGCATCTAGTACTTTATAAAATGCAATAAACATAACAGAAGGATGCAATTAACTAACCAAATTCATTTCAACTTCAATCAAATATCTGGAATAATTTGGGATTTGTACGTGAAAACATTAGAAAATAATTAAATGATGTATTCTTTCAACCAATCTTGAATACTAATAAAACTACAATGTTGTGCTTTTATCATGCAGTACGATTTGTTTCAGAAGTTCTGCTTCAATTCTCGAGAAAATATTTTATTTAAATTTATTTACATAACGATTTTCGCACAAATCTCAAGTATCAGCAGATATGTCAGTAACAACTTGATCATTTACATTGATTTGACAACTCGAGTATCCGAGAACTGTCAAATCTAGCACTGCTCTATGTTTCGAAATGTTCAGGAACGTCAATGCGCACCGGGTAACACTAGCACTGTAAACGTTCGAAAAAGGATTCGTACGGACGGGCTCGAACGAAAACAAAAATACCTTTTTCGAACTTGTTTGTATTGAGTCGTTCGAATAAATACACGGAGATTTGAGATTGCACATTTTATGTATAACAATCATTCACCTTCGGCAGCTGTATGAAGCTGTCAAAGAGATGGGTGATTTCATAAAATACAATGTGAGTTAAAAGTACCCACCTTGAAACAGCTTCATGTTGTTCCAGCCCAAGTAACAATCCTACAGCCTTTTAGCTTTTGTTCTAATTTAATTTAGATGCTTGTAGCATCTGAAATGCAGATTAAGGGTTGGTTTACTGCATATGCTAATGCTTATTGGTTACCTGAGTAAGTACTTCACTAAGATCCTGAGAAAGTCTTCTTTGAATAACATCTTTATGTACACAGAAAAAAATAATGAATTTTAACAGATGCTTAAAAATTTCCCCTCGTTCACTTGTAAGCCAAAGCAAGCGTAAATAACGAAATCGCATGCAATTTTTCACGCAGCACACTAGATTCAGGCGTTATCTGGCATAAATTTATGAGAAATATCCCATAAACTTATGTCAAATCTAAAATTTCATTTATTTGCATTTGCTAACGTAGAAAATTACATGTTTCTTTCAAATTGTTTACACAAAAAAAATATGGATTTTAACAGGCGCGTAACTTTTTTTATCGTTTAATTCCAAACCAACGGAAGCGTAAACAACGAAATTGTTTGCAATCTTTCATGCGTTATACAACAATGTGTGCAATCATTCATACAACAGACTAATTTCAGGCGTAATCAGGCTTCAAATTTCATGGATTATCCCATTATTTTCTGCCATATCAAGCATTCCTTTTATGTGCATTAGATAACGCAGAAAACTAAATGTTTCTTTCTATCTGTGTATGTATGCATATAGTATAGCATCAACATTTTTTGCAAACTTCCTAGACCTTGGCACCATAGAAAATTGATACTTTATTTTTCAACAGATTTACACCAAAATTTTGCAGAAAAATATTCAAATATGAACATTGAGGAAAAGGGGGAAATACAATATCAAAAGTAGATTTTTAGATGTATGTCCCACTTCAGTTGCAGGTGCCCTTCAGTTGCAGGTCAGAGTTTTGAAACTGCTCGGTTTTAAATAGAATAAAATTCCGTAGTCTTCAAGTACAAATCTTGGAACTTAGTATCGAATGCTTAGTTTTATCCTTCCCGAATTAAACATTTATTTCCCATTCATGGTTTAATTATTCATCTGACAAAATCCAAATTTCTACAAATAAATCCCATTTGGCGCTACACTTTCAATTCCTATCAATCCCACCAGAGAATAATCAATATTTGCCATCGAAATCCAAACCCCTTCCGAAAACCACTCCAGATGACTTTAACCAGCCAGCTGCAAAAACGAAAATATCCAAGTTACACTAAACCCTGCTCCATCCGACCACATCATCGCTCATAGGCACTTATGGTAGCAATAAAGCATTTTCCTCCCATCCGCAGACATCCGTCACCATCCATCAATTCATCATTCCGGACGATTTGCTTCGGTTCCATCAAAAAGTATAATTTTTCATAGTGGCCTGTCACCAAAACCCCATCGGGAAACGACAGAGGCAAAGCAACAGCAGCATACCAACAGCTCCAGTGGAAGAGCATCATCCCCAAGAGTACGGATGATGAGAATTGATGGCGATGTGGCGGTGGCACGCATGCAGGGGACACAAAACTGACAGTGGCAAAACAGTTGTACAATACATCCCAATAGTGTATGTAGGTACTTTGTATCTACATGCAAAAAATATCGCTGGATTCATGTTTTGCATCGCCCCTTGACGCCTGGCATCATCCTTTCTCCCGTTCCGCCGTGCAACTCCAGTAGCGTGAATGTGTTGGTATCTACTCTTTATAAATACGAGCAAAGACCCAAATAAGAGCAATCAAATCTGCGAATCTTGCTCGCAATCGGATTTCACTGCTAAATGTATGCATGACGTTTGCCGTGTTTCGCTTTATGATGGCACCGGGAAATACAAGACTTACCTATTCGGATTATGTCCGGAAGCGTTTCACTCGGGATCGCTGCTATAAGCATCCATCCGATTGCGACAATCACTGCCAAAAACGAAGTCAACTGCTTCATCGTTTCACTTCCTTACAGATAAAAAAAAGGATCGAAAATCACAACACACTCATTCACTTGTAAGCAGCCGCGAACCTGCCCACCCCCTTTCGACCTACTAAAAACAACGGCACTAATTCTGCAGGCCTCTGATACCTCTAGCTTTTTAATCTTCACACTCTATGCCTCGCAAGAACTGGACATCAATCTTTTCCTGAAAAGGGCATCCTCCGTTTTTCGGAATCTCCAGGATCCACCAAGATGTCACACTACCTTTCTTCAAACTTCACTTCCTGTCCAATCATCCAGAACGAAAACAACCGCGACGACGACGACGACACCGAAGGATATCTCTTGAATTTTCAGTACTGTCCCCACACGGCACGGATCCGCTTTCCCGTTTATTCCTTCCAACTCGAAACGTCAGAACATGAAAAATCACACACTTTTTTGACACTTTACCCCAAGCTGCCTCCAGCCCGATTTTTTCATCCCTTTCTCCCTAGACGAAGGATTTCCTCTTTTGGCCAGCATCCGCTAGGCCCCCGGCGAAACCAACACTCGCGAGCCGGACCACGTCAACACACAGCCAGCGGAAAATATTCACAACGTCAACCCGGAAAAATGGCGCTGATGATTCGCATCCGAACCAGAAGGGGGAAAAGTTCTGACCGAAACTCGAAACTCCGACAGTAAAACAGCCAAGCGAAGCGAAGATTCTCTCACCGCGAGCGTCTATCTCGGACTGAGGATGCTGCGAGTGGTCCTTGTTGACGAAAGGTCGCTTCCGTCGCTTGAACGTCCATTCACACACATGCACAGCGAAGGAAAGCTCTCTGTTTACGTTCTCTTGCCCATCGAAAGCGACTGGCTGGTGTAGCCTGGTCCAGGTTGGCGGGTTGGAAAAGGGGTGGTGATCGCATGCGCATGTTGAAAGAGGTCCATGTGGCTGTGGCTGTCAGATGTTGGCGTTTTTATTTTTCTTTCGTTCGTAGTGACACACCAGGTACTACAGTTCAAATCCCTGCTGATAAGGATTGTTTATCTACAAATGCGATCGTGGCGGCTACGTTTGTGTGGGTGATGGGGTGGTTACTAGCTGCGGGTGGATACTTGTGTTAGTAACGGGGGGCTCGCTGGACTTCTGGATATTCTATGAATGAGGAGGAATACGGTTGAACTAGCATAGAAGCTTTTGAGCTATAAAAAGTTTCCTTTTGAAAAAAATTGCAATGGGGGGGAAGCTTTTCAATGGAATCGGTCGAACAGTTGTTCCCCATATTTGACATTCTGCGAATGAACAAATTGAAAGCATTTAAAATGTTCGGCACAATTTGTAACGAACCACCAGGTAGCATTTATAATTTTTTTGGAAAGTAAAACATTGTCGATTCCCTGGGCCTAGGAATTAGCTTGCTATAAAACTTCTACGATATATTATATTTAAAACGTTTAAGTTTGCATATAACTAGCTAAACCCGGTGCGAGCGCTGCTACGCTTGCAACTAAATTAATGCAAATTTAATGAAACTTGACTAAGCAGGGGTTCAAACTTTTATCAAAAATGGATTCTGCACTTTACTTGCAATAACGCAAAGATTATACATTTAAGAGTAAATCATTAACGTTCATTCGAAAGCTAAGGAAATTTGCTTTAAATCGTTATCACAAAATTGCGTTGTTGAATGAGACAAGTTACATTTTAAGGATAACAGAGTTTGTAATTGGTAATTTTTCGGACATTTTTGCAGATTTTTTCCAATAAATGCATGATAAACTTGAAAATTTTTTTTGACAGAACTGAGCCTCTTACTATGTTCTATGATTCGTTCTTTGACACCAAACATCTATCTGTTTTAGTTTTCGTGCAATTTTATTATTAGCACACGATCTTAGGTCTTCAATTGGCATCTTAAAAAACCACCCGTTTCACCCCACTATGCTAACGATTTCGACCCGTGCATATCGCGCATATCCATTGATGCCGAAGCCCCGTAAATGCGTTTAAATGAACCGTCATCAGCATCGTTCTGCTTAAAAACGCAAAAGTAAATTTCCTGGAAAAGCCAGGTTACTAACATCTATATCTACTACCGACGCGAAGGTAATAACTCCCTGTATCTGTTTCTGGTGCTATTTTGTTTGTGGGAGCAAAATACGCTAGAAGTCATTGTTTACAAATGTTACTTTCGACCTTTTGACTAATATGTCTAGACTTATGATGATCACACGGCACAAGTTTATTTTCAGAATGAAGGCAAGTATAATTTTATTTTCTCGTCTTGAAAACATCAACCTACAAAAATCAAATTTTTTTTTTTTCATAATATTTTACTTACCAAATAGTTCTTCAAAATCATAGCTTTCTAAGTTTCAATCTCGGTTTCGATTATGTTATGCAGATTCAGATCCATTTTTTCAATGCCTTTTCAATTAAATAAAGAACTCACAACTTGAAATAAAAAAATGCTAGATTATAAGTCAATACAAAATTCCGTCGTTGATGCGTGACTTATATTTGACAGGTAAACAGGGTTACTGGGATTTCAATAACATGTTTGACATTTGCTGTTTTTCAGTTATTTGTGAAACCGCTTGCTGGATTTCATCAAAAAATTGCTGGTGAACAACCAGCAAATCATTTTGCTGGAATGGAAAAACAAAATTCGGTGTGTTTGGAATGCTAGAGAAAAGTGCTGTCAGTTTCATTAAATTTAAAAAAATGTGTGTGATATGTGCATTCGATAACATTGCAAATTATTTGTTTCTTTCGCACTGTGATATATCCCGAAAATTTAACAACTCATTGATCCCTGAAAGCAGCGATGCCAATCTTCCTGATTTTTCAGGATTTTCCAGACTTTTTTGCATTTTGACTGAAATCCTGACAAGCACCAATTTTTTCCAGATTTTGGTAAAAAATCCTGATTTTTCATGATTTTCATAATTCTTATCAATCCAAATTAATGCTAATCGAAATAAATAAACTGGACGCCCTGCCAAAGCTTTTGCTAGTTGGCTGCTCCAGAATGGAATTGTCAAAAATCTATCAATAAAAAATCTATTCAGACCCGCATGGTAATCTTTGGAAAGTGTAGTTCAACGAGTGCTAGATCGATTTGAACCACTCAGGATTTATTTTGATTTTGCAATGAACGTAGATCGAGTCTAGAAAGTAAAAATTAGCTCAATTTACGAAGCACTAAATAGACCAGATACGAAATTGTATTTGACGTTTTTGTCATACATTATATCCTGTGGAATAGTCTGAATAAGCTCTTACAGAGTGAACATCCTGAATTGTATTCACTACATTCAACTGTTTCAAGGCTTTTTAAAACAATATTGGATAATTTTATGAAACCGGAATGTTAAGTTTGTGGTTCAGAATAACTTAAGTGAGGAAAATGTATATGTAAGGTCTGTATCCGCAATAATCCGGACTCCGGACTAAATTTCGCATTATATTTCCGTCGTAGTTGTTTATTTCAGATTCATGGGATGTGTTTTAATAATTCGTGAAGACAAAACATAGTTATTCGGTATTTGCATAAAATTTTCAAACATTGCGCTTAACTCCGTCCATTAGGGTTTGTACAGACTCTTCAGAAATCGTAGAAGCCGTCTTTGTCCAAATTTGCTGGAAGTATTTGATGTCTTTGATTCCTTGCTTCTTTCCAGAAAGCTTCCGCTTCATCAGAGCCCAATATCTCTCGATTGGTCGTAGCTCTAGGCAATTTAGTGGGTTTGAGGTTTTTGGTACAATGTTCACTTGATTTGCTTGGTACCACTCCATCACAGTTTTAGCATAGTGGCATGATGCCAAATTAGGCCAGAACAAAGGTTTTTCTTTGTGACTATTGATGAAGGGTAGCAATCGCTTCTGCAGACACTCTTTCTGATAGATCTCCTTGTTGATTGTGCCTGTAGTGACGAAAGATTTACTCTTTTTGCCACACGTGCAAATTGCTTGCCACACAAGGTATTTTTTTGGAAATTTCGATGCCTTCTTCGTTCTGAAATGCTCAGCTGTAGCATTTCTGGCCATAGCAGAATAAAAAGCCAGCCCTGGAAGCTGCTTGAAATCCTCCAGGACATAAGTTTCATCGTCCATAACAACGCATGAATACTTCGTCAAATATTCGCAGTACAAACGTCGAGCCCGTGATTTTGCTACCAAGTTCTGTTTGTCGTTGCGATTTGGAACTGTTTTTACTTTATACGACTTAAGTCCCAAACGTTGTTTTGATTTTTGGACAATGTTTTTGTCACTTCTCGGTTTCCTCTCCACCGTCAAACGTTCCGAAACTGATTTGAGCACATCGTGAACATTGGATTTAGACAAATCCAATGTTTTTGCAAGGTCCCGTATTGACAAGTCAGGATTTGCCATACGCCCGTACAAAATCCGCTCGCGCACTTGTTTTTCTTTCGTCGCCATCTTGAATACTAAACATGAAATGTAAACATCAATCATAGTCTTTTTCATCATAGACTCTCAGCTATACCACAGTGAAATTTTTCATTCCTACGTGCAATATTTCAAAAGTTACAACTATCTGAAGGTGTCCGGATTAATGTGGATACAGACCTTAGGAGTAGCTTCTAGCTATTATCAACCCTAATAATGTTAAAGTAAGAAAATATTCATCTATTCTTCCTCTCTTGAAATGTTTCCGGAATTTAGCAAGAACAAAATCACTTGAAAGCATGGATGCTGAAATCAGATAAATTGAAGAAATCAGAGCAAATGCTCAATTGACTCAAAAGATGTTGTTGATTTTTGGGATAACATATTGTCGGTCAGAAGATCAGAAGGCATATTGGCCTTTCCGCATCTGCGAGAGTTCATACGATGTTTATTGATCCTACCACACTCGTCAGCATCAGTGGAACGATTGTTCTCACAATTCGATGTAAACAAAAAAAAATGAGGAATAGATTAGGACAAGACACAAAGACAGGAATATTATCGACAAAAAATTATGTGGAACTTAACAAAAAGAAAAAAAAAACAGGAACCGTTAAATTTTCACACAGAAATACTTCGAAATACAACTTTTCTAAGAATAAAACAGAAAAAGCTAAAAATATGTAATGTAACCTTTTTTTTTTCAATTACAAATATTTTCATGGATATTAGTTTTAGTACAAAGAAAATTACCATCCTGATTTTATCCTGATTATTTATTTCATTCCTGACTTAGTAAACATACACTTGGCAACGCTGCCTGAAAGCCATTCCCCATCCTCTTTCAAATCCTCCTAAAGCCTTCCTTCTCACAGTGAGTCAGAATATTCACCTGATAATCATATAAGATGACCGATTCATAAAATAAACATATCACACATGCAGATGCAGATGCAATCTTCACCTTCATCCCAAGCCTAAGAGCGAAAGCTCATCTGTACCAGAAGTAAGCGTCATCATCAGTGTTTAACAACATTCTCTTTTAAAAATAAACTCCCTCTTTTACTTGTCGCACATTTCGTCTCTTCGTTGCGAATAAATCACCGGCTTGGCATGCCTTTGTTGCATCCTAAATTACCTCCCGGCAGCCCCAGCTGTAGAACTCAGTCACTCGGTCAAAATACTCCACCTGCTTCAACTCCCCAAGCGCGTCGTTCTCACGTGCGACACGACGCCAACGACGCCATCGTCAGCGTCGTCGTGAAAAGCATTTTCCCAACCACTTTTCACGATCAGTCGGTCGGTGATCGTCACAGGCGAAGCACCACAACGAAAAACCTCGTGATAAGTGAGCAACAATGCTTCGCTCCTAAGTGAAAAGGTGACAAATAAGAAGACGCCAAACGAACCTCGGACGCCATATTGGAAATTTTATCGAAATGATTCGATTTCGGCTATTTATCGCCGGTTTATTGTTCTTGATTGCCGAATGCAAGCGGGAGATTCCAGTGGGTAAGTCAGTTTATGATTGTTTATCTCTGATCTAGCATCGCAGTCGATCGTAATTGGCTGGAAATCGATTAGTCGTTTAGTTTTGATAGCGGAGAAAAATGGCCGATCTGTGATGGGTGTGTCCAGCTTAACTCGGTGAGAAACGATTGTCCGATTAATTTTCATACTGAGCATCACAAATTGTAGAGCTTGACTGACAGGAGAATAGATTTTATATCCATTCGCAAAAAGATGTCCAGTGAAAAAAATGTGACAAAAGGAATTCGGGTCGCCATTTTTCAGCGAAAAATGCGCGCGCAACTATGCGCCGACACACAAACCCGAAACAATCCGAATAAGCACGTGCTCAGTACGAACGCAGCCGAACGATTTGTTTGAAAACAAAACAACGGCACTGATTCTTGCCCATTTAAATAACGATGTCATGCAGCGTCGCTTCTCGACTTCTTCACCGTTGCCATGGCAATAGAAATAATGTTTTCTTTCTTCTGAATTCCCGTTTCAGGTGCCATCTTCCATGGAGACAACTACGAGGCGGAAATCGCCTTCCGATATGCCATCGAACGGGTCAACATGCATGAGAAACACTTCTCATTGACACCGTTGATCCGGTACGTCTCCTCCGATGATAGCTACAAGACGGAGCGGAAAGTCTGCGAGTTGGCCTCCGAGGGTGTAGCGGCCATCTTCGGACCAAGTTCGATGATGACTTCCGGTATCGTGAGCTCCATCTGTAAGACTATCGAAATTCCACACATTATCACCCACTGGGACCCGGAACCGTTTGGCGGCTGGGATCCGGAAATGCAAGCGATGACCGTCAACCTCTATCCGGAAGCGGACGTCCTGTCGCGAGCCTTAAGCGATTTGATCGTAGACTACAGTTGGAAAAGTTTCACCATCATCTACGATAGTGACGATGGTTTGATGCGTTTGAAGGACATCCTGCAGATCCATGGACCTGGCAACAGTCCGATTACGGTTCGACAGATTGACGATAATCCGGACTATAGACCACTGTTGAAGGACATCCAGTCGTCTGGGGAGAGTCATATCATTCTCGAGGTACACCCGGACAAGATTTTGGATATACTTCGACAAGCAGACGAGGTCAAAATGTTGGAAGAGTACCAAAGCTACATTATCACTTCAATAGATGCTCACACGTTGGATTTCGAAGAACTTAAGTACTCCCGCTCCAACATCACTGCACTGCGACTCATGGATACGAAAAGTTTCGACATTAAGAATGCAGTCCACGACTGGGAACAGGGTGAGGCCAGAATGAAGAAAGTTTTCAGAGTTTCGCCAGAACATGTCCAGACGGAATCGGCCTTGTACAATGATGCTGTGAAGATCTACGCCACGGCTATAAGGGAACTAGATGCCTCAGAGGAGATCATTCCGTTCCGGTTGTCTTGCGGTGGTAAGAATCCCCGACGATGGCCGTTTGGATTGCGCATTGTAAACTATATGAAAGTTGTATGTATTCTACGAAGCAATTCATATACGTTTATAGTTCACAGATAACTTAAAAAATTTCGTTGCAGAAAACCGAGCACGGAATTACGGGACCAATCATTTTCGATGACTATGGTCGGCGAGTGCACTTCCAGCTGGACATAATCGAACTGAATAAGCAGGATGGATTCAAGAAGATAGCCATTTGGGACCCAACTAATGGAATCGAATACACTCGAAGTCAGGAGGACGTCCATCAACAGATTGTGGAATCGCTGCACAACAAAACCTTCATCGTTGCTTCCCGCATTGGTGCTCCGTTTCTGGTGTGGAAGTTCGTCAATTGCCTAACAGATTGGTTCGCGATCAACAAACTAAGAATTACATTTTTTACAGGGAAAAGAAAGAAGGTGAATACCTAGAGGGCAACAACCGCTTCGAGGGCTACTCGTTGGAGTTGATTGATGGTATTTCGAAAATCTTGGGCTTTCAGTACCGCATGGAACTCGTTCCAGACGGAAAGTATGGTTCTTATAACAAGCTGACCAAAAAGTGGGATGGCCTGGTTAAGTACCTACTGGATCGGGTAAGCTGACTTCCATAAAGTTTTACACATCGCAACAACTGAAAGAATCAACTATTTTCAGAAAGCTGACTTGGCCGTATGCGATCTGACCATAACCTACGAGCGTCGAACGGCCGTTGACTTCACGATGCCTTTCATGACCCTCGGTGTCAGTATCCTGTATGCCAAACCTGTGCCGCAACCTAAGGACCTCTTCTCTTTCCTCTCTCCTCTCTCTCTGGACGTTTGGATCTACATGGCCACAGCCTATCTTGGCGTCTCCGTATTGCTGTTTGTCCTTTCTCGCATGGCTCCAGCAGACTGGGAAACTTCTCACCCCTGCAAGCAGGATGAAGTCGAAGAAGTGGAAAACATCTGGGACATGCTGAATGCTCTGTGGCTTACCATGGGTTCCATCATGGGTCAAGGTTGTGATATTCTGCCGAAAGCGGTCTCCACTCGCGTAGTGGCCGGGAAGTGGTGGTTCTTTGCGCTGATCATGCTGTCCTCCTACACGGCCAATCTGGCTGCGTTCTTGACAATGGAGCGTATGGATGCTACGATTGAAAGTGCCGAAGATTTGGCCAAACAGAGCAAGATCAAATACGGAGCTGTCCTTGGTGGCAGCACGCTGAGCTTCTTCCGTAGTTCGAACTTCTCGACCTATCAACGGATGTGGGCTGCAATGGAATCCACTCGACCATCGGTGTTCACCAAAAGTAACGACGAAGGCCGTGATCGGGTGCTGAAAGGACGCGGATTGTATGCTTTTTTGATGGAATCAACCTCGCTGGAGTACATCACCGAGCGGTACTGTGAGCTCACGCAGATTGGTGGACTACTGGATTCCAAGGGTTACGGAATCGCCATGCCAGTTAGTAAGTGAGATCTAGGAACTGCATCCGGGAAGTTATCCTAACATCCAATCAATTTTTAGATTCGCCTTACCGAACTGCCATCTCGGGAGCAGTGCTGAAAATGCAAGAGGAAGGTAAGCTTCACCAGCTGAAAACCAGATGGTGGAAAGAGATGCACGGTGGAGGTCGCTGCGATGCGCAAGCCACATCAGCCGCGGGAGACAGTGCTGCTGAATTGGGTATTGACAACGTCGGCGGCGTCTTCGTGGTATTAGCTTTGGTGTGTTTCTGCGCGTTCATTTTGGGAATTTCGGAGTTTTTGTGGTACGTTCGGAAGGTAGCGGTCGAAGAGAAGGTGAGCATAATGATATTAGAATACCATATCAACCAGCAGCAATATTTCTGTCATCCGTAGATAACTCCGTGGGAAGCGTTGAAGTCGGAACTGAAGTTTTCCCTAAATCCATCGATAACTACCAAGCCCGTACACAATGCGTCGTCGTCGGCCAAGAGCTCGATGCGGTCCAAATCCGAATCCAGGCGTGACTTGGAATCGGTCGGGCGGTTGCATAACCTAAGAACCGCAGTCAGTTTGAGGAGTTTGAATAGGATTGGGTTTGTATTTGGCAATAAGTGAATTTATAACATTTATAGAGAGAGGCACATATAATGAAAATTAGCGCATTTAGTTCAAATATTGTTGATTTTTTTTTAGATTGGTAAAGCGGCAATAAACGTAAAAGGTTTAGATTTGAATTGTTATTAAGGATTTAATAAATTATCGACTCAAGACAATGTCGTCAATAATGTTTACAGCGTCCTTCTGCGCTATAGCTTTTCAGTAGTGACTTGGCCCTGAACATCACCAATTTCTCAATACCGCTAAATATGTCAATAAAACATTTTTCTGTTGACAGTTGTTTCACATCATCAAATATTTTACAGTTTAAGATAGGCGTTTCCCTGTCACGAACCTCACTATTGTATGCTGATTGCCGCTGTTTTATTTTCTTAGTATCCTCTCCACTTTTTCTCAATATCCGAAAATAACGACAAAACTTGAAACGAAATGCCAATTCTCTGCAAAGTGTCTTTCGATTCGAAACTTTTAACGAGAACAGAGTGCGCTGCGTGTCCTTATGGGGAGTTTCTGTGGAAAGTGTGCCAGGAAGCAAAGCATTTTATTCCATTTCGAGAAGCGAGGGAATAGTAAGAAGGAGTGTTGGGGAAAAAAAGTTTTGAAAGAAGGGGTGGTGTTTGGGGGGGGGGGGTGGGGGAAAAGGGGAGGAAGAAAAAAACAGGGGGAGAAAAAAAAAACCTAATTTTTTTTTTTTTTTTTTTTTTTTTTTTTTTTTTTTTGTGTGTTTGTGGGGGGGGAATGAGGAGGTTGGGTTGTGTTTAAAGACCTCTTTGATTGTTGTTTGTTGTATTCTCCCAATACGCGGAGTAACGATCTATTACGAAATTTATCAGAAGCAGAGAATTTCCCATCAACATGAGAGGCTCCAGGAGTGGACAGTAGTTTATTGCTAGAGAAATGAAGAGAAAGTATTGATAGTTCCGTTTAGCGTAACGGCAGGTTATGAAAATTGAAAGATACAAGTTGAAAACGAGCGGAGGGCATATGAAGGTAGTATACGATCGGGCGCATAATCTTTTACCAAGCTACCCCAGATGCAGGGTAGGCAAGGGTGAGGATACCCCCTTGACTGGTAAAAGAATATGCGACCGCCTGTGCTCATATTACCAAAATGGGTGGGAAATTTTTTTTTTTTTGTTGGTTTTTTTTTGGGTGGGATCGATCTTTTTATTCATTTTTTTTGGGTTTTTGTTTTTTGGGGGGGAGTGGGGTGTTGTGTGTTTTTTTGTTGGGGATTTTTTAATACTATTGTTGATGATTATTTTATTATCAATTTTTA
The DNA here is from genome assembly GCA_024533555.2 of Aedes koreicus. Lineage (NCBI taxonomy): Eukaryota > Metazoa > Arthropoda > Insecta > Diptera > Culicidae > Aedes > Aedes koreicus. The sequence continues at coordinate 72,552 of JAHHFK020001438.1, forward strand.
TTTTCTTTTCTTGTTGTTGTCTTTCTTTTTTTTTTTTGGTGTGTTGCTCCTTTTTTTTCCAGGGGGCGCAAAAAAAATAGGGTGGGAGGGGGGAAGGTTGGGTGTGCTCCGGCGGGGGGGGGGCGGAAAATTTCTATTCAGCACATCATTTTGGCTCAAACTTCATGATTTTTCATTAATAGTGTACTTCTTGCCTTGAAATGGACCAATGACCATATTGGTAATTGCTGGACAATCCGGATACCCCAGGGAGCCGTTTAGGAGGGGACAAATACGGATTCTCGCCAAAACATGCCGTTGGGCGGCTCAAACTTCATGATTTTTCGTATACAATCTACTTCTAGTCATTAAATGGACGAATGATCATATTGGCCATTCCTTTAAAATCCAGATATCCCAGAGGAACCATTCAGGAGGAGACAAATACGGGTTTTCGCCGAAACATGCCGGTGCTACTAAATGTCTACCATGCGTAGTGATATTTGCGTGAAGATATGCAATGACTGTTACGTCAGTTTTTAAGGGCAATCATTTTTGGAGTTGTTGCAGTCGAGCACTCGACACTGAAGAAGTCTGTAAGTCGCAGGCTAAGAAAAATAAGCTATCTGTAGTGCAATTTAACGGAATTTGCTCGCGTTTACTATTGATAGTTTAAAAAAGTGTTTCAGTTTTCTATTTTTTTTTTAGAAAAAGTGATCAAGTGAAGCGTTAATTTAAATTCTCCTAGTTTTTCAGTTGTGCATTGTTGCCTGACTATCGGACGGCATGCGCCCTTTCTAAATTTGCTTCTCGAATAGCTCTGCCCCCGCTGCTCCGGCAGCACTGAATGGAAGTGACAGAGCAACCGCCTGTCACCCGGGATGCCTGATATACAGACATTTGATCATGCCTACAGACATCATACAGATTATAGACATTATACAGACATTTGGAAAATGTTACAGACATATACAGACATTCATTTCCGTGAACTTCCAGATTTAAAAAAAAAAACAAACAAAGTCACATACATTACACTTCGCAAATGAATGACTGTCTGAAGTTGGACTAGTTTTTTTTTCGTAAAAAAAAACAGTTAGGGATTTAGAAGTACGAGTATGTGCCTGGCGGTTTTCTAAGACTGTTTCCACTTATTTGATCCTTGTCAATAAATAATGTCCTTGGCGAATCGCATCACCAAGAATTGGTGGAAAATCGGCGGTAAAAAATGGTGGCGGTTCGAACCATTAAGTTTTATAATCAATGAGTCAACTGATATCACTGCCATGAAAAGATTGGTCTTAGTAGTGAGGACTTTCTATTGGAATGGCAATGAACCGTCGATTCGAGATTCTTTTAAGCACGTCCTCGAGCTTGCTGAAGCGGACGCTACTACGATACACAGTGCCATTGTTACTATGTTTAATGAAGATTTGATTTCATACAAAAAAAAAGGTAATAGGATTCGGTGTAGACGGAGCGAGTGTTAAGCACGGTGGAAAGCATTCTGTTACTGTACTTTAAAAAAAATAATGTCCGAATTTATTCTTATTGAAATGCATTTGCCATTGATTTGCATTGTGGGCATCATATTCATGTAAGAATATCTCATCTGGTGTAAAATGGATGTGTCGGGAAATACAATGCTTCCTCAGCAATAGTCCTCTAAAACAGCAAATTTCAGCGAACTGCAGCACCTAATAGAGATGAAACCTTTAAACAAGTTACATACGTCCGCGACCCGATGACTTTCTTCAGAACAAGTTGTAAAGCGTGTTCTTGAAGTTGGAAGTCTTAAAGTATATTTCAGTTTTCGCGATACATTAGTGGATGAAAAAATAAAGAAAGTTTACGAGCGTCTCAGCGATTCATCAAACCACTTGAAATAGGCCGCAATTAACCACATCTTAGCGAAAATCAACCGGTTATGGTGTACAAGCTGAAAACAGAAACTTGCAAATTAATATTTTTGATATTGGAAACCAGGATATTGAAAATAATTGACGAACCCTGATTTTGTGGACCTGATCCATAATAACTTTTGCGAAAAACTGTACGAAGGTGTCAAAGTGCGGGCCTTGTTATTAATTAAGATCTTTCGATCCTAAGTACAATTTTTGCATTAGTATGATTGTGTCGCAAGTACAATCATACGCTATGCTCAGGGAGTCGAGAAATTTTCCTTAATGAAAAATCCCTAGACCAGACCGGGAATCGAACCCAGCCACCTCCACCATGGTGTTGCTTTGTAGCTACGCCTTTACTGACTGAGCTAAGGGAGAACCCATATCTACATATGCTGCAGTATTCAAATAAAAGAAGAAAAAAAATGACATTACCGACGATTCCCTCAACCATTTATGTCTCGTGCGCAGTGATAACGAAAGCGAAACTGAAAAGGCAGTGCAAGAGCCCAATCTGACTAAACCTGCTTGTCGGATAGAAAACTGATTAAATCCAAGTTGATTCCAATTGGACGTATCGTCGTCATTTGCGACAGCTGTCAAACTTGCCGTTTCCGTTCCGTTTCTGTCCACATTGCTTTTGGGCCTTAAGCGTTAATTGATCCTGACAATATCAGAGCAAAAGCCCATCCTATTGTTCAGCTTATGAAACGATTTGAGTTCAACCAGATTTTCAGTTGCGGATTTTTTTAAAATTTGCAATGCGAAGAATTTTAGAACATGTGCTTATCCTTACGTCATTGTAGTGGTGACTGAGCCTTTCCATGTCGACGACAGTTCATTCCAGCAATATTGGCTATACCACATTCGACGGCTGCTGTCGAGTGGATTATTTCAATTTACAGGGTGCGGCAGAAAATAATGCGAAAATTTGTTCTTTTTCTTTCAAATCCCATTTTCAACTAATTCAAGCAATAATATCAACATTTTCGAGTGCAGTTGTCTTTATAAAGTCCTTTTAAACAATTTTATTCAATGTGTCCTCCATTTTTATTAATAACATCCTCGAGCCGACGCCGGAAGCCAGAGCATGCCTTTCGGACGTAGTCCTCCGACATTGACTGCCATGTGCGTGTTATGGTTGACTTCAGGGTTTTCACACTAGGGTGTGATGTTCTGCAGGCTCGTGCTTCAACATATGCCCAAATCGAATAATCCAACGGATTAAGATCTGGACTGCTAGGGGGCCACAAATCCTTCGGCCAAAACTTCATGTTATCGTTCAACCATTGTTGGGTTCGATTGGACGTGTGACACGGCGCTCCATCCTGCTGTAGGACAACGTTTTGGTCCTCGGAGAAGTTGGCCTTCACCCAGGGAAGCACTTGGTCCTTTAAAATACCGATATACACTTCGGTATTGATTTTAACTCCAGCATCAATGAAAACAGGCGGCATTTTCAAACCCTTGGACGCTACCAAGCCAAAACATCATGAAACCAGCCGGATGTTTGGTTTGAAATTTGAATTTTACTTTTTCCGGAACGTTCTCCATTTTCTGCGGTGAAATGAACCGGTCCGTGCGGCTGTTGGCCACAGCATCGTTCTGAAAAGCTTTTCGTCGGAGAACAGGATTATCATTTTTTCCTTCTTCAACAAGGAAAGCAATCTCTTGGAACGAGTCACTCGTAGTTCCTTGACCCGGTCCGTAATCAAGTGGCGTTTCACTCTGGCTCTGGACGATGCATGCAGGTCTTCTTTGATGATTCTCCGCATGGATTTCTCCGAAATATTGGCTTCCTTTGCAAGTTTTCTTATGGAACGCACCGGGTTGCGAGCAATTTTTGCACGGACCGATTTGATCACGTTCGGCGTGCGTGCAAAGCGCGGACGTCCGCTTCCCGGCTTCCGCTGCTTAGGACCATCCTGCAGGGACTTTTTTATGCGGTAAACTGTTGCCAAATGGCACCCTACCACCTTGGCAATCTCTTTCGGCTTCTTCTGGGCGAGCAACAAATTGGTGATCACTTTTTTCGCGAACATTTTGACGAATTTGCAATAAAACAAATAGAATGTTTGGATGCAGCACTTGTAAGTAAACATAAACAAATACACTTTCAACAGAAATTAGTCACTAGCTACACGAATTAACCCAATACTCAAGTTTGAACATTTTCGCATTATTTTCTGCCGCACCCTGTACAATATCAATAAAATCTATGCCTGCAATCGCACTGCCACATAAACCATGAAAGGCATTTTGTCGGCAAAATAGTATGTTAGAACACAAAAAAAGAAAAATGGAGTTGTTGAAATTTTATCTAACGTGAAATGTCTGTTTCACAAGCGACATGTACAACCAAATTTAAGTTCCTCGAGCCTTTGGAATTGATTAATGTTATAGTAGTGAGGTGAAGGTGAATTTTTTCTTTAAATTTATGAATGATAAAAATTAACGATTTGCCTAGAATTTTTCAATATCAGGCTCAAAATATTTTGCTTTCTCATTTTTAGTGATTGAATAACGACAGTGATTTAATCATATGTATGGAAGTGAAAGCAAAGTTGGCATTTAAATATAAAACATGAAGTTGCAATCTCTTTTGCGTTAGAATTTTGTTTATGCGATGTTTACAAAACATAATATCTCCTCTACTCGTTTATCAGCATCGATAAATAGCGATTTTTAAAATTTTTTTTTCATTGAAACACCTTAAAACCAAAATTAAAATCCTTATACAGACAAATACAGACATTTCCATGAGATTGATACAGACTTTTGAAAAAAAGTATCTGGCATCCCAGCCTGTCACTACTCGTGAGTAAGAACAAAACAAAACAAAACAAAACGAGAAAACAAAGTGAATTAAAACGTTAGTTGTGTAAAGTTATAAAATTAATTACCCTAAATTAAACCCGCCTTAAAATCAATTTTACAACTCCTAATCGATAAGTAATCTGTGAATCCTATTAAACTAAGTTAATAGTAAACTTATACTATTATTATTATTGTCCAAAACTATAGCGCAAATACCAGTTAGAGCACATCCATCCATCCTACCTAACCTAAATAAAACATAGCATTCAATCTGGTAAGCTAATTTATAATATAATTTCTTCCTAAATGAGTAACTTATGGCCTTTAAACCATTTATAGCCATTAGACTATATGAGACGACAATTGTAGACAATTTACCGGAATTCAAATAGGATAAATATACTAAACGTAAGTTTTTATATTACACCATAAACATTTATATTCAGTATACCGATTTAAAACTAACTTATTTAGATTATATACATTATATTACAGCGCATTTGTAAAATGCCAAATAAAGAGCCGTGAAAAATAAATCGCTTTGGACTTTACTAATTCGGAAACATTTCTATCGGTCTGGTCAATCGCGTTCCAAACAAACTTTGACAAGTTATAAATTATGTTTACTCGGACGATTTCGGGTCGGAAGTTTGGAAAAGATGGAAAAGGCGGTTCAAAAGGTGCGTGGTCGAAGGAAAAGTCAGATGTGATTGATGGTGGTGAGCCTAATGTGGTGATCGTGGTTACCAAGGAAGGAAATAATCCAATTGGAGGTCCAGTTGATGATCAAGCGGAGGATCCGCATGTCCAAAGTTGCACGTTCTGCCAGGAGGATGATAGTAACGAGATGGTCCAGTGTGACAAGTGCGATCGATGGATTCATTTTGTGTGCATAGGGGTCACAGAAGAAATCGCGGATAAGAGCTGGAGCTGTCCCAAATGTGTTGCCACAACCGGAATTCGGTAATCTTCGTCTTCTGTCATAATTTCCCCCTCGCCAATCATCGGTAAGTCGAGTACAAACAGGACAACAGAAACGAGTCGCCACGAAAGAACAATGCATCTCCAAAAATACACTTGGAGTCGGTCAGCCTTTGCGTTGCGATACACCGATAGTGAGAAAGTCGAACGGTAATCATGGAGTCGTTCCACACTACAAAAAAGCGTCTTCGACGATCTTCTTCAAGCAGACATCTTTTAAAACTGCAGTTACAACGGTTGGAGGAAGAACGAGAATCAGCAGCAATCTGCAAAGCATCGGGCCTACATGGATAAGAAATATGAACTTCTTGAGCAGCTTCATAGTCGAACCGGCTCCGAGTACAGTGGTGGATCGCATAATCGAGTGAAGCAATGGGTTCAAGAAACCTAAGACAGTCGGGTAGAGGAAGCGCTGGAAACCCGGATAGCAGAAGTTTTACGATCCACAGAGGCATTCGACGCAGAACTTCTCTGTACAGGCTCAAGTTGGTTCCGCTCGGCTTGCAAGTCATCCTCGTTCAAGCTTCCATAGGAATGCAGAGCCGGCTGATCATCGCGAACAATACGTTAGGCCACTACCAAGAGGGGAAGGTTTTGCTGAATCCTGTGGGCAACCCAACCTATCACGACGGAGAAACCTTCAAGAAACAGATTTTCAGCTGGAGCGCCAGAAAGAAGATTTCGAGCCGTGTTCGTTTTCCCGACAGCAGCTAGCTGCTCGCCAAGGAATCTCTAAAGATCTTCCGGGAATTTTCTGGCAAGTTCGAAGAGTGGCCGGTTCTCATGTCGATGTTTAACAGCACGACAAACATCTGCGGTTTCACTAACGAGGAAAATCTCATTCGTCTCCAAAAGTCTTTGTAAGGGAAGGCGTACGAAACGGCGCGGAGCCTGTTCATGCATCCGTCGAATGTGCCGACAATCATGCAAACTCTGAAGATGAGATTCGGTCAGCCCGAAGCCGTCGTCCACTCACTGATTCAAAAGGTGAAGGCTCCCCCTGCAATACGGGAGGACAAACTGGAAACATTGGTCGAGTTTGCAGTGAATGTGCAAAACTTTTGCACCACGGTAGACGCGTATGAACTAAATGATTATATGTACAATGTTTCCATTCGTCACCAGCTGGTTAACAAGCTCCCGTCATCGATCAAGTTAGACTGGGCAAGACATCGGCAGACCCTTCAGCGAGCCAACTTGGCGACGTTTGCCAACACGAAGCGAAGGACGAGGGAACAAGAAATCAAACGCATTCTAAAACGCTAATTCTGAGTCCTTTCCGGAATCCAGTGGTCATCCGAGATCTCTGAACTCCAGTGCAAAAGAATACAGCCGTGTGCCAGTGTCAAAACATTTGGCTCATGTTCCCGAAGCCTGTGTGGTATGCAGGGGCCTGGCAACCCTATGCTAGTTACTAGAGTTTGACAGTATGCAACATATCACGGGCCTTATTTGAATAAGGCCCGTCTGACGTTTGTTACTGCGGGTACGAACGCCAGCATTGTTTACAAACAATGATTCTTTTGATGTTTGGCTGTAAGAGATGTTGGCTACAGCACAATGACAGCCCGCCAGGTCCCTGGTGGTATGCAAGAGACGATGTGTGGAGCATGCATACCACCCTGTGTGTAGAGATGCGTGAATCCATGGTAATGTCTAACCCTGTGCTAATGCAATCAGGCAACACCACACAGCACCGCACGAAACAGCACGAACGAGGGCACGAGAGCGTACGCTGCGGTGGCTCTGCCTCTTTCTCCTTTCGACCACCAGCTAGGTAAGACCCACTTCCTGCAAGGCGCTTCGACATCATCATCAGAGTTCCCCTGGTGACATTGGCGAAATTCCACACGATGCAAAACGGTTTTTCGGTGCAAACAGTTTTTGGAGTTATCTCGTGAGTCACGGTGGGCCATCGTAAGAGAGTTTCTGCAGAAGTTGTCTGCGCCGGCATAAAGGAGGGTGTGTCGTCAAACCCTGTGGGCAAAATGGATGCACCTATAAACACCATGAGTTGCTCCATAATGATCAGAGAGCTCAGCAATCTCCTCGCTAAACTGTTCCAGCACCATCAACGCACACAGTTCCAGTTTCGAGAATACCATCACCTGCTGCGCTCCAACACACGACTGCAACACCCATCAAACGAAATCGAGTGCAGGTCTATTTCGCTATCTACCTTTTATTTTATTTCCGTCCACACCTATGCATTATCAGATGAAGGATCACACCTTAGTCTTATCGACCAAGACCTTGCACATCAGTTGAAGCTCGAAGGTATTACAATACCGTTATGCCTTCGCTGGACTGCAGGTACACAGCTCCATGAAAAAGATTCAAAATCCGTTACTCTGCACATCTCCGGGACAAACAGCGCAGCCAGAAACTTCCAGCTGTCTGGAGTTAGAACTGTCGAAGAACTCTTGCTTCCACATCAGACGCTCAACGCAGAGGAATTGAGAAATTGGCATTCCTATCTGAACGGGCTGCCAATCGACTCCTATTTGGATGCACGGCCAAGAATTCTCATCGGTATGAAGCACGTGCAGGTCAGTCTTGTGTTGAAGAGTAGAGAAATACAACCTACCTTGGACGAAATATTTATACGAAGCATAAGGGCTCTAAGATTAGCAATGGACCAGAGAAAAAACCGGAGATAATACAATACTATAACTCCACAAAAGGTGCGGTGGATGTTGTTGATCGACGGATTGCTTCATATTCTGTAAAGAGAGCGTTATTGACTTGCGCATCAATAATTCTTTCGTACTATATGATTTGAACAATGCTGAATGCTGCAACCAAACGCACAAAAAAAGGATTTTCATGGAAAATATTGGTCCACAATTGAGGTTCGCAAGAGAAGCATTGGAAACTCTAAGGTAGAACTCTTGTAGAACAAAAGAAAATTGGGACTCTAACAAGCATTTTGACTGCAATACTTTAAAATTTGGTCATATAAACCTCCCGTAGAGTGAATTTGAAATCCGGGTCAATATGACCTGAAACACTTTAGTCGTAACTTTTTTATAACAGCCCTTCAGAAATTTCAACAAAATTTGGGTTTGATGCAGAAATGTAATTTCATATGATATAGGAAAAGTCAAGGAAATTCAAACTTCTTGATGCTTAATTTAGAAAGTTAGAGCATTTTGAAAATCTATTCCGGGTCATATTGACCCCGACACCTAAAGATGGTTAAAGGATTTTCTGATCGCAGAGAATACTTGCGAACTTTTGTGGGTGACATCAATAGCTTTTCACAATTATATCGCTGTAAAGAAAATGAACAGTTTTTGAAGAAGTTTGCATCTTTAGATGAAATCAGTTCGTTTTTTTTTTTCATAACTAGTTGAATTGTTTTTAAATAAATTATCTAATAGATAAATCGTCTAGCTCAAATAATGTAAGGGTAAGTGGCGGGACCACCATCATCATCATCATCATCATCAGTAAAATCATTCATTGTAGTTTTACAGTAGGCTCTATCGTATTTTCAATATAATTTTTATTAGGGTAACTTATGAGTAAATACACGTTAAATTTAAACGGGCAACCAAGCGTCTCCATAACAATGCAATCTCCAACCCTGAAAAATAGATTCGACAAAATCTTGCTAACTAACTTGCCGCTATTTTTAATAATACATCCTACCTAGAAAGAATGTATACATCAAAGTCTTCAGTGGATTCCTAGGAGCAATTAACCATCTCTTCACTGACTAAAATTTAAATTAAAAGTTCCCCGGAAATAACCTTCCAATTGAGTTTCATCCATTCCATTTCACAGTAGGTCAGAGATATCAGACACTCAACCGTTTTCTACTCATATACATATCACACATGCAGATGCAAACGTAACCTTCACTCCTCTATGCCCAACAGCACAAGCACATCTGCAGCAAAAGCAATCATTTAGTTTCGTCATCAGTAGTGTTTACCAACATGCGGATTTAAAAATGAACTTCCATGTTTTCTGTCGCACCTTTTCGTCTTGTTATTACGGCTTGCGTTTGTTGCATCCTAAATTGCCTCCCGGCAGCCCCAGCTGTAAAACTCAGTCACTCGGTCAAAATTCTCCGCCTGCTTCAACTCCCCAAGCGCGTCGTTCTCACGTGCGACACGACGCCAACGACGCCATCGTCAGCGTCGTCGTGAAAAGCATTTTCCCAACCACTTTTCACGATCAGTCGGTCGGTGATCGTCACAGGCGAAGCACCACAACGAAAAACCTCGTGATAAGTGAGCAACAATGCTTCGCTCCTAAGTGAAAAGGTGACAAATAAGAAGACGACAAACGAACCGCGGACGCCATATTGGAAATTTTATCGAAATGATTCGATTTCGGCTACTTATCGTCGGTTTACTGTTCTTCGTTGCCGAAGGCAAGCGGGAGATTCCAGTGGGTAAGTCCGTTTAAGATTGTTTATCTCAGATCGGGCATTGCAATCGATCGTAATTGGCTGGAAATCGATTAATTCAACAGTTGTGAGTGTGGAAGAAAATGGCGGTTTTGTGATGGGTGCATCCAGCTAAAATAAGTGAGAAACGATTGTCCGATTAATTTTCTTACTAAGCTTCACAAATTGTAGAGCTTAGTTGACAGAAGAAAAGATTTCAAAGCAAATCGTCTAAAGTTATCCAGTAGAATGTGACAAAAGGAATTCGGGTCGCCATTTTTTTCAGCGAAAAATTGCGCGCGCAACTTTAACCGTCACACAGACCCGAAACAAGCCGAATAAGCACGTGCTCAATACGAACTTAGCCGAACGATTTGTTTGGAAACAAAACGACGATGCTGAAACATTGCGCGTCGCCCAACGGAGAGACTCGGATTTTCATTCTTGGTTCAAATAGAGGAATCCATACATAAAAACTGTACTCGAAAAAAAATGAGACACACTAAAATGGTCGCCAAAAATTCATTTTTAGTCGGATTTTCTTCAAACTTTCAGGGAATAAACAACAACATTATGATTAGGTTTCTATTTCATTGATTTATTGGATCCTCTCCATAACCGAATGCCCGCACTTTGCCCTTGACACCACTCATGGGCAATAGTGGGGCCGACGACTTTTGATACTTTTACCCACTATTTCTTCAAAACAGTTCATTGCACGATGGCGTCATCAATGCAGTTTTAGCAGTCCATTAAGCTTGTTTACACGGACTTAGAATACTACTCAAAAATTATTACGATTGGGGAAAAAAGCGGGAAAAAAAAAAGGGTTTTTTTTTATCATTTCCTGAATCTAATCGATCAGAATCCGAAAAAGGCATTGACAATTTTCATTTGATCGGTTCAAATCCTAACACGTTGTAAACAAGCTCCCTGAACTGTCAAAAGAGTGAGGTTAACACATTCCGTGCAATTATCTATGGCAAACGGCCAAATTCTTTGTGTCCGCCATGATGTAAGTCTCGTCGTCTATCACGACGCACCTCGGTTTCGTCAGCCACTCTCGGTACAGCCTCCTGGTGTGAGTTTTAGCTACCGTGTTTAGTTTTCCCTGACCTTGTAGACGAGGGCCGCTGCCGTTTTTTCGACAAACTAGATGGAAACCTACGCCTTCTTCGCGAAATCGCGTAGATCGAAATGTTCGGTCAACGCTTGTACAGATATAACACCTTCCTTGCCTTTATCGGATCATCCGTCTTCGGTTTTCTGTCGCTGCCTGAACACCGCTGGGTCGTCTGAGTCTCCTTGAATGACTTCACCACCTGTCAATGATGTCAATGACACTGTCGAATCACAGACAAACAGACGTAACACTCTAAGTGATGCCCATCGTCCACCCAAAAACACGATAAATTTGAATACAAATAGTTGGCCAAGCCACCACTCACAGCGCTCGCATCGACAATTATGACATTTCTAGACAAAATCGTCAAAACGTCGAAAGTAACAATTGTAAACAATGACTTAAAACGTAAATTTCTTGGAATTGACAGGTTGCTTACATCTATGTCCACTACCGAAGGGAAGGTAATAACTCCCTGTATCTTGTTTCTGGTGCTATTTCGTTTGTGGGAGCAAGCAGATCCCAGAAAAATACCCTAGAAGTCATTGTTTACAAATGTTACTCTCAACCTTTTGACTATTTTGTCTAGATTTTCCTGCTGAGTGATTTCCTTGCACTAGCATCGCTTGCAAGTGTTAGTGTGTTCGGAAATTTTTTGTTTTTTATTTTCGTCGAAACATGGGACGCAAATGTGAATTTTTATTTTGCTCTAATCGGGAAGGTAAAAACTGCGTAAAATCCTTCTTTAGTTTTCCCCGTGACGTGAAAAGGTATGAAAATTATCAAGATTAATATTACTATTACATAAAATTTAATTTTTACATCAAATAGATGCGCGCAGTGGGTGAAATTTTGAAGAAAAACACAGAAAAAAGTAATTTATTTTACCAAGCGCGTAAAATTTCCCTTCGTTTAAATCCAAGCCAAATGAGGCGTAAACAACGAATTTGTTTGAAATCTTTTATGCGCCATGCAACAATATTTGCAAACATACCACAGGCTAAATACAGGCGTTATCTGGCTTAAATTTACATGAAATATCCCATTATTTTCTGCCAAATTAGATAACGCAGAAAATTCAATGCTTCTTTTTATCTGTGTAGTCAAGGGAGCTTGTGGTGGAGTTTGATGGAGGCGGACAAAAGGCGGTCGAAAAGCGGAAACTATGCTCCACCCATTTCAACTCGACAGCTTATGAAAACTGTTAAAAGCCAGAGAAAGGGTAAGCAAAAAAGTAATTTAGTTGTTGTCTATTATGAACATAGAATCATTGTTTAGGTTACGTGGCAATGCCATCCCGACGCAACCTGTTGCTACGCACATTATTCCTAAGATTCCTGGTGAACCATCCCACGAAACGGAAATTGAATTCCAAGACATTGAGTTCCTTACCAGTCCATTCAATCATGAATTGACTGAGGATGTAATGGAGGAGCAAGCGTCCACTAATTTTCACTTTTCTATGAACCTGCTTCGCTTGCTTCAAAACAAACGATTGACAGCCAAGCGAGCCTAAAGTAGTGTGCGTGTGTTTTATAGGCGTGCTCGTAACTATTTGCGCCTGGCAAGACAAACAAACATGGTTGACACTGAAATGGGCAGAGCCCAAGTAACAATTTTAGTTTTATTCCAGCCATATAGCCAACAATCAATATGCAACTAGCGATTTGAAATTGGTTCACTGTTGTAGAACCCCTTGGTCCGAAGTACACCTTGAAGCCAGCACCTAACATTACATATTTGCGCCTTTGTTTTGATTTGCTGTGTTATTTTGACAGAATATTTGAGAGTGTGTTCGTGTGAGTTCATTATTAGGGGCGTATTATTAAGCTTGGGACCGATGTACTAGTACTGACTGAGCCAAGAAAAAAATCGTATTTGTTTGGGACCTACTGGTCTTAGAGTTAGTCTATGAGTGCTATCCTCCCGGCTTTGTTGATAAAACTACATTCAAAACTGTTTGGTCTACCAACACTTCCTCTATGCGTCTTTATAGCCGAAATTTGTACAAAATGGCCTACTCTACAGACGGTTGTGAAAACAAGTTAATAAAAGTTGGGAAGGTCCATTAATTATGTCACGCAGTAAGGGGGGAGGGGTGGTTTGGGAAAACGTGACCATCCATACAAAAAAATTGGAAGGTCCATACAAAAAACGTGACAAGGGGGGAGGCTATAAAAAGTCACTTTTTGTGGGGCATAATTAATGGACGTTCCCTTATAAGAACATAAAGATTTTGAAAATGATCTAGTGAAAGATGTTATGACCACTTGAGAACCTTCATAAAACCTATTGGCTGCCATGAAAACCAGAATGTGGCCAAATGGCCACAGCTGTCAAACTTCACTGTGAAATCGAGGTTGTTTTTTATTGTTCTGCTTTGTTCGATTCTCTGCTCTTCTGACTCATTTAGCAGTTAAAAAAAGGTCTAGTGTTTCGGGAAATTTTGTTTGATTGCAAAATATCCAAAACAAATTGTGTTTTCTACAGCGTATTATCAACAATCAATATGCAACTAGCGATTTGAAATTGGTTCACTGTTGTAGAACCCCTTGATCCGAAGTACACCTTGAAGCCAGCACCTAACTTTACATATCGTATTTGTTCGGGACCTACTGGTCTTAGAGTTAGTCTATGGTATTATGCTCCAAATTGTATGCGCATCTATTTTTATGGTGAATTTCCTGAAAAGTGCTTGGAATTGGATGAGATTATTTAACAGATTGCCGAAATTAGTCTCCAATCTACAGTTTATTTGCATACCATTGAAAATTTTATGCATTTATTTTTCCACATTTTAATTATTTCTTATATTTCAATATGGCGATTGGAAAAAAATCACAGTTTTGCCATAAAGTCAATTTTTCTTCGCAATGGCTATTATAAAACTATTTGGGGTTATGGTGACTTCCTCTTATACCAATTTGCCATTTAATGCATTTACTGGAGGCAAAATGGTTTTAAAATGCTATTTCAACTGACCATAAAGAGATAATATCAATGAGTCCTAAAACGGCATTTCAATACAGCATTTTACGAGTTCATAAAGTCGAAATAAAACCTTTGATAGGAGTAAAAGTAATTTGAGAAACAAGGTTTTAAGATCGTTGTAAACAAGCTGTGAAGGTTCTCATAAACCTGACTAAAATATGAAACCTATTTGGCACCTCTTGGTGCCATAATAAAACCAAATTGATTTCAAGTGGCTTTCATAAACCTTTAATAAAACTTTATGAAGCAGGATGGTGTTAGCAATGTTACTTGGGGAGCGGCCGTCAGATAGCGCTAGTGTTTTAACCTATCTAAATTTAAATTTATGACGATGTATTGTTAGGCAATTTGTTCTAAGTGTTACGTCTGTTTGTCTGTGGTCGAATGATCCAATCTCACACTCAGCGAAATAAACTTTCCATATTCATAAGATTGCATTATGATTATTTGCTACAAGAAAGCAGAATGAATTTCATAAATTTGCCGTATGAAATATAATAATGTTGAAAAAAAAAATGGAGCAACCTGGATTCGAACCTTGAACGTTGAGGTTATGGGTCGAGTGACATGACCACTAGTTTATATCAACACTTGTAATCAGGAAAGCTTAAAGGCGAACAAAAACAACGTCGTGTAAAACAAAATCCATTCATTATGAAATTTAAAGCATCGTTCATAAGTTTTATGAAATTCTTAAGATTATTTGGCTGAGTGCAGGTGTTTTCCGACCCATCTATGGGACGCAGTCAGATTTTCCACGAAGGCGAACATATTTTTTTTGGCTGATCTACTCTTGTTCGAATGCCATCTCAAAAGCCACTTGACATATTATGATGAAATTTCGCCAACGTCAACATCTTAGCAAGTTTCAATCAAAATTTCGTCAATTTTAACCCAAACGCTGAAAAGTTACAAACTAATCAGTGTGTCTCATTTTTTCGAGTACAATCTTTAGTCCAACGAATCTTTTATAGACCTATTGACATTATCAACAGGCATTTCGGACAGTTGTCGGTGCATTTGACTGGGCATTCGGTATGCGCTGTCCTGAAGGGATCGGATGAAAACGCTATTCATGAGTATTACAACAAGACTTCTTAATTCTAGAATGCAATACCTTTTTATACTGTAATTTGTGATAATGTCTGCATCTTCAAAAATCGATGGTCCCTAAATATAAATCGATATTATGCTCATTGAATGTGTGAAAAAAAAAAAAAAAAAAAAAATTTTTTTTTGGCGCGGGGAAAATTTGGGTTTAAGTGGGTTTTTGGGGGTGTGTGGATTATGACAATTTTCGATGAAAAATATAAAAATATACCCACGTTCCATTTATTGTTTAATTCTGACAAGTGCAACTATTGAAAAAACAATTTCAAAATATTGTGCAATAATAATGATTCCAAGACAATACCATTCTATTTCACCATGAAACACACTACAAGAAAATCAGACTACCTAAACTAACGAACCAACCATTGATTTCATACACTGAAACCGGCCAGTACCCATTAATGGGTAAAATATCACCCATTTCGAACTTAAGTGGGTTAATTCCTTTAATGGGTAAAACGATTTTACCCATTAATGGGTAAAGAACCTGTACGTCAGGCTATCGGGTATTTTTTACCCATTTTTCAAAATGTATGTTATTTGGGAAATGGGTATGAAATACCCATTTTTCGAAATGTTTGTTATATGCGAAATGGGTATAAAAACCCATTTTTCGTGATTTGTTTTTAATTGTGATATTGAATAATGAGCATTAGAATAAACATAATAGATCGCAATAACTGAATGTGTATTTGTATTTTGACAACCCTTTAGCCTCAGACCTTTTACCTATCAGGTATGTTTCGTTTCGTTCGGGAGTTTTCACACCGGCAAATATTCCGGCGACGTTCAAGTGGTCCATTGAAGCGGTCATCACATCGTTATCCTCCAGAGCGGATATCCGTGGAATATATCTGAAAGGATTTAAATGATTTTGACGTCAACTTGATGAAAGCTTGGATTTTACGCCTCGGAAGAGACAAATACTCGGAAGTACGATGCTACTGATGAAATTGAGGCATTTTATATTATAATATTAAATTATTAACGTACCTCTTAGTTTTTGGAAGTTTTCGCTATCCAGTTTAACCTTCAGTTCTTCCATATTCTTCACGTTTTCGTGGAATGGATTCCGCGAAGTTTTTCAATTTTTCGAACCACGCAATTTCAAATAAACCAAGCGAGCCAGGAAAATGCTAAGATATTTTTTACCCATTAATGGGTAGGAAAATACCCATCTTTTGACCTCTCATTAAAAATAAAAAATGGGTCTTTAGTATACATTATTTTGATTTTTAAAGTACCCATTTTTTGACAGTTTCATATACTATCGAAAAATGGGTACATATTTACCCATTAATGGGTACTGGCCGGTTACAGTGTACATCAAAAACGTCAAAAAGGCGTTGCATATTCCGACCTAGGACAGGACCTGTCAGCTCAGAAAGATATGCCCTCTTATAAATTTATGTTTGCTATGATACGGGGGTCGCTCCAGTGTTACCAGATCTGTTTACACAGTAATCCTATTGAATCATTTAATTTTACCATGAGGAAAGTGGACGTCTGCAATTCGACGCAGCAGTGTTCTAGTCGATGGGAGCGGAAAGCCTCTTTTTATTAGCTTGTCGTAGCTACCCTGATATGAAAAGCGGATTTGCAGCGAATCCATTATCGTTGCTTCCGACTACTGCTTTATTTGACAAACTTTTCCGTAGAGAAGCTTGAATTGATCGTCGTTGGAAACTTTTTTACAAACAATCTCCAATGAGTTCGAATCTACGACGTCCGAATCATCTTTTGTCTTTCGCGCAACCAGATTGCCGTAGCGACTTCTCCAACGACGAATCGATCTAAAGTAGAAGATGCGATTCAATGAAGCTGAAAACATTCCATCCAATCAAATATTTAGCAAATTACCTTTTAAGCTTGGTAACTGGTAGACTGGACTGTATATTCTCCCAGCATAGCTACCTGTTCAATGTTTTCAACAATTTCAAATTCCGGAAATCCTCCATTTGATGCAGCATAGACTTTTCCACTATTCTCACCACCATCAATGATCTCAACCACCTCCATTTCCTGGAGATCGGAGAAAATTGGAATATGCCAAGTTTCATTGGCATTTCTTTTGCCGTTCGGGAAATGAAGCTGCATCAACCTAAACGTTAATTTATGAGGTTTCACTGAATTTCATTTATGCTTACGCTGCAAATTCTGCTGTGGGGAGAAAATTTGGGTAAGAAAATGTTTTTCGGGGGTGAATTCCAAATGGGGGCTACCCACGCGGGGAGAAAGATTGGGTTTTTGGGGGAACGGAGAAAATGGACCCGGATGTGACACGTCACTGCGACAACAGTTTATCACTTTGCGCTTCATTTCAAACTGATTTAAAATAAACCACTGCAAAAGTGAACTTTTATTTCCGCATTTGTTCTAGTTGTCACAAACGAAAAAAGCGAAAAAGCAGTGACTACTAGCAACACGGCCAAACCAACAACAGACTGCCTGCTTGTAACATAACTCGACGGTGGCGGTAGGGGCGGTTGTCACAGCGACCAATAAAAAACGGTCTTTTTTGACAGGTAAATGGTGATGTTTTTGCACTAACAGCTGGCAGGTCCTGTTCTAGATTCCGAAAGGCCCGCTTGCTGTCACTATGAATGTCACTTTGTGAATTAAATGTCACTCTGTGAATTTCATGCCAGTTTGTAAAAATAAAAATTATAAGATTTTTTTTGGTTTAAAAATCGATAAAATATAGTTGAGATCTAAGAATGAAAAATTTTTGCTAGTAAGAACGCCCTTCATCGATATAAATGGAAAGAAAACATTTTTTTTTTATTTAAGCCCCCTATTCCTGATTCGTCGTACGCTGCTTTGTTCTGCACTCAAAAAATATTTCACTTAGCACTTCACACTAAAATAAGTGACTTTTACATGAATATCACATAGAAAAAGAAATTCTACTTGACTTATCATTTACATTTCACTGGACACATAAGATTCACTTGATATTGCAAAGGATTTTCCACTTCCTGAATCACATGAAAGTTAAGTGAATTTCTAGTGGATATTTTCCACTAATTATGTGATTTATTTTTTCGGTGTGGAATTTTGAGCCAACTTCGAGGTCAAACGACCACCAGTGTTGTAAACGCAGCATAACCTAATGAATGTGTTAAGCATCCACGTGCCACCGAAACATTTGGAAGTGGGGGGGGGGACCAAACGACGGTCGGGCGGGCGGGGGGGGAAGAGAAGGAAGAGGGCGGGTTGGGTGGGGTGCTGGTGGGCGGGGGGGGGGGGAGGGGAGGGGGGGGGGTGGGTTGGGGGGGGGGGGCGAGAGGCCGGTTGCGTTGTTGGTTTCGTGGGGGGGGGAAATAAAAACTTATATCTGGTGGGGCCCAGGGGGCTAGTCACTCTGCCACGTTGTGTTTGTGTTTCAGTGTGTCGGAAGGTGTTTCTGTGTTTCAACTTATCTGTCAATACTACAATAGAAAATTTATGATTATTGGCAACCATGGACCTTTTTGGCGGTTAATTCACGAACACTTATGCATCATTAAAATCACATGAGTGCAAGCGAGAGGGAAACAAAACAGTGAGAAAACAAACAATCGATTCGTGTAAGTGGTGCCAGATATGGATTTATCTTTCATGTGGTGGCGAGTGTGTTTGAAGTGTGGTGGATTGTGTTTTTTAGGGTGGTAACACAAGGTGGCCGAGTGGCTTACCCCCTGATCGATACCGCATCTTGAGAATTTGACAACCGGATCTAAGTTCCCTTTATTTCTGAGAATGAGCATCAATGTATGCAAACGGAATGTGTGAACCATTTCCCGTCTTGAGTGATTGTACGTAGTCGTTTAAAAAAACTGGCAGTTCTTTCGTTTTGAAAGGTCGAGCTGATGGTTCTCCTGTTGGCTGGTCAATAATTTCCTGCTAATCATTCTCAGACTTGTTGAGTTCACGCCACTGGTTTACCTTCTTTGTCTGAGTCACATGGCGTTTTAGGATTGTCCCTTGATCACTTTGTAGGACAAGGCTTCCATAACAGGATAGTAGTATACCTCTGGGGATCGAATCTACATTCTCCATTGTACGGGCTAGCCGTTCAACAATTACCGTATTGCGTGGACCAACACGTCATGCCCTGACTCTCCTACGAGCATCTGCGCGTTCCTTTGCCTTAAGTTTTTCTTCTTTGTCCCTCCGGTGGAGAATTTCTTCATTGAAGTCCGCCTTTCCGCGGCGCATCAATGGAAGTCGGCGCTTGATTTTCTATCCGACTTTACTTCCTCTTGTGGTATACCTGTAATCGCATGGGCTGTGGCACTGTGAGCATTCATCGTTAACGTTTGATCTGTTACACACCGCTGTGGCCATCGCCTTATTACGAGCTTCATGTAAATTTTGACGAGGCCGTTTTGCAGAGGGAACAAGGAGGGTCAAAAAAATGGTCTCGATATCTCGCTCGGCACAATAAGATGTATAGTCTGAGGCTCGTTGTCTGACTGAATTGATTTCGGGAACCGTTCTTGTTCGAACACCGCTTCTAGCTCTTGTGTGGTCTGGTCAAGGCTGGTCGATTTTACCGGTCGGGCAATCAAGAATCGTTGAAATCTAACACTGTGGTTTCTCAAACAATTTGTAGGGCCAGTATTCTTCTCATGGGCGTTGGTTTTTCAGGTTGGCCTTTCTTTGCACAGATGCAGCAGGTTTTGACCCACTCTTCGGCATCGGCGCTTAAGCATGGCCACCAAACTCGTTGTCGAAGAATACTTTTCAGCATGGCAGTCATCGGATGTCCGTCATGAGCCAGAGATAAGGTCCTTTTGCGTAGCTTACTCGAGTCAACAGCGCATCCTTTCCCAATAAAAATTCCGTCGTGAACTAACAGGTCATTTGCTACGCTTTCGTACCGCTCTAACTCTTGTGGCCAGATTTGCGTTTCTAGCGCATCGATTACTCTCTGTATTGTTGTATTCGAAGCTGTTCGTTCGCTGAGCTTTTTCTAGGTCAAGAAACCCACTGCATTAGCCTCAAGCACGGTGACCTCCCACGAACTATGCTGTTCATCAAAAGGCATATCGTTGCCAACATACAAGCAAGAAGGTGGGTCAGCAATATTCTCGCGACCACGTATGAACTCTAGGTTCTAGCTGTACGGGCTAAGGCGCAGTACCCATCTGTCAGCTCTCAAAGTCTTCAAGTTTTCGCGAGAACTGTTCAATATTAACGTGACACCCGTGCATGGTTCGTACTGTGAAGGTGTGTCCTAGAAGAAAGTAAGATAAATGTTCCACCGCCCACACGGTAGCCAAAGCTTCCCGCAGATTTTGCACGCATCGTTTTTCCAGTGTCTATGAGGGATTTCGATGCGAAACTTATGATGCGAGGATGTCCGGTTGGGCTCTCCTAAACTAGGTACGGCGGGCCGGCATGGATCACCGCCTTGAGTACCAAGAGCTACGCAAATAAGCTCGAGAGTACACACAGGCTTATGTGCCTAAGAGTGGTGAGTGCATACCGAACGGTATCACGCGACGCGGTCTGCGTCCTAGCGGGGATGATGCCAATAGGCATCGTCATAAAAGAGGACGTAGAGTGCTTCAAGCAACGTGGAACAAGAGGTATCCGAAAGACCACTAGAGCCGCATCCATGGTTAAGTGGCAGAGGGAATGGACAACTCACCAAAGGTCGGTGGACCCACCGACTAATCCCGGAATTAACCGGGTGGGTCGGTAGGCGACACAGTGAAGTGAACTTCCACTTAACGCAGATATTGTCTGGCCACGGCTGTTTTAGACAATACCTGCATAAATATGGGCATGCATCCTCCGCATGCAGTGAGTGCGCGGGAGTCGAAGAAACTGCAGAACATGTGTTTTTCGCATGTCCTCGCTTCGACGGCGCGAGATCCGGCATGATGGCCGTATGCGATCGCGACACGACTCCGGATAACTTGGTCCAGAGGATGTGTCAAGACCGGGACGTCTGGGACGCGGTATGCGTAGCAGCCTCCCAGATCGTCCTCGATCTCCAACAAAAATGGCGAAACGACCAAAGGCAGGTCGCAGGGACCACCTAACTACTAAAGCCCTAAGTAGCTAGACATAGTGGGTGCTTAACAAGCACAATAGCCCCCTCCCCGAAGTAATACCGAAAGGTGGTTCCGGGGAGGGACCAGGGCTAAAGGCACGGGTGGGTTTTTAGTGGGTCGAAGAGTTGGCACCCTCATCCCCACACCCTGAGTTCTTCAGGTGTCTGGTTGCAGATTTTCCATCCCGTCTACTAAAAAAAAAAAAAAAAAAAAAAAAAAAATAGGATAGCTCCAAGGGCGGTAGGAGATGCCGTATACAAAATTGTTTTATTGCCATCTGCAAAGTACGCTAGCGTTGATGCACAAATGGTAATTTGATCTTTAACGGTTTCAAAGAGTTGCTCGGGTCCCCAGAACCAGTTTTTTGCAGTAGTTTCAGTCGATAGTGCGTTTGTGATGTTTGCAAAACTGTTCATGAAGGAACTGACGAACGATGCTAGTCACAGGAAGCTCTTCAGGTCAGAGACGCTGGTTGGAGGTCTGAATCTTCTAATCGCTTTAACTTCGCTTTGTCAACGTGACATCCAATGTCGTCTAACCCATGGCCAAGAAACGTGATGAAGCTTTTGTCTTAATCACACTTTTTGTTATTGGGTTCGAAGGATTCTCAAGACTTGGCCCATCGTCGCTCTGACCTTTTCTTGTGTGCCGGCGAATATTATAATATCATCTATGTAGACGACGATATTATTAATCCCTTCCAACAGGCGACACATCTCCCGCTGACCCCTTTTTTAGTCCGCAGTCGTCAGTCACAGATTCAGCAAATAGCGCAGTACTGCTAATTGTTTTCAATAAAAAGTTAATATACCGAAAAAAAAATATCCCAAGCAGCCAGCATTCCTCCCATTCGCTTTATGATGTTTTGATATTATTCTTTTTTTTGCAAATTCGATCACGATAAAAAATCAAACATGATATGTACTTTATTCACTGCGTGCCTTGTGCCTCTTTCCAACCCAACAAATACATATTCAAGTGCCGTCCAGGCGCACATTTGTGGTGCTCCTAACCTTAAACATATTCCAGCGGTCTTCTACACGCTAAGATGAGAATAGCTAAAATTTGGTATTTATTTTACGTAAAATTAGATAATGTTGACAATACCCAAAATATCGGAAAAAGTAAACGATAATAAATATTAATTTTTACTGACATTTGGGTAATGTTCATTTTCCAATATTGGACGTAATTATTAACCCAAAAATGAATAAATGTTTCGTCTCGTGGTAGCCATATATTTATTAGCCGAAACGTAATTATTTGTCATATTAATCTTTCAAGAAATAGTTAATTCATGTGCCCATATTTGAATCAAAAACTTTTGCATTCTTTTATTTGATTCTAGATCTGATCGATGTTTGTGGACCCCGAGGTGAAATTCGGCGTCATCCCGGAGCAAAAAAAAAATGAACGTATCAAAATGTTGGGTCAATGCAGAAAATTATTTCTGTAATACATTATAAATACTTTTTTGTTTTAATACAGAAAACATATTTCTGTAATACATTTGACTTTGGAATACTACTCCAAATGGATAAATTAATAAATTGAATGTCTTTTTTTAAGCATTTTATAAAATACAACTACAAAGAAAATACCCAATTTTCAGTAAAAAGTAACCATAAAAAATCGGTAATTTTTAACGTTTATCTTCGTTTAATACTATTGCCTAATTTTAGGTAATCTGTGTCATATTTTTTTCGTATGTGCACTTTTGAGCGATTATCGGTACTTTTTAACGATCTTTAGGTATTCTCATCTAAGCGTGTAGACGCGCCTTGTGGTTTTCCTAACCACAAACAATAATGCAGGGGTCTTCAAGACACACCTTGCGATTTTTTCAATCAGGACACCCAAACGCCAGTTCCAGTATATTGCTAGCAGGATCGCCAATATGAAGCATTGGCTTCCATGAGCCACCGAAACATTTGGAACTGGAGGTACCTATCAAAGCGTCCGTTCGTCCGTTCGTCCGTTCCGCTAGCCTACTTCGGCGCTGTCGGGACCTGATGACAGAGAGTGGCTGTCATATGATGTGTTCGAGAGTATCGCTTCCTCAGTCAACTTTCGGCCCTGGTTCGGGGCTTACTAGTGCTAGGCTCGACACTGTTTCCGCGACTGCTTTCTGCTACGTTTCCCGGATGGGAAACTCCACTTTACTTACAACCGCTTGTCCAAAACTCTTTCTCCTCCCCTGGCGCAGGGGTTTCAATTGTGTTCTGGTTCTCGTTCACAACTGCTTGCTCTGTTTCCTCTCCTGGTTCGGGAGAGTCACTTTGCTTGCAATCGCCTGCACCTAGTCTTCTAGAAAGTCCTTGGGGGGATGTCCTTCTGAGAAGTACCGAGTTCCAAAATTCTTTCGAAGGACTCCTGGTTCGGAATTTGTTCGTGATATGTTTCGGATTCTAAAATGAGAATCAGGGAGTGAACATCGACTTCATAAGCTGACCTCCTTGTTCGGGAAGTTTGGCTTCAAACTTGCTTTTATTGAAACTCTCTTAATCTAGTTATCTTAAGCCTACGAGTTGCATTCTTGATTCTTTTTAAAGTATATAATCCTAAAAGTTCTTATGTAATTGTCCAGAACTTTCCTGAACCCATTAGGTGGCATTGCTTTTCTATCATTTAGCCTGATTCTAGGTGACGCTACATTCGTCGTTGAAGAGGTTAATCTAGTTTTATTTCCCTTTTTTTTTTTTTCCTTTTTGGAGGCGGGGGGGGGGGGGGGGGGGAGCGGGCGGGCGGGGGTCGGGCGGGGGGGTGGGGGCTGGAGTCGTTCGTTGGGGGGGGGGTCCGTTTGTTGGGGGGGGGGGGGGGGGGGGTCGTGGGGGGGTTGTCTGCCAAGTAGCAGTCACGCTTACCACTACACCACCGACACCGGCCCAAATGTTTAATTGCAACGTTTATGTACAGCACAATAATCACATATTTTCAGCGAAACTTCGGTTTATACCCCTATTGTTGCCATGGCAATAGTAATAATGTTCATTTTCTGAATTCCCGTTTCAGGTGCCATCTTCCATGGAGACAACTACGAAGCGGAAATCGCCTTCCGATATGCCATCGAACGGGTCAACATGCATGAGAAACACTTCGAGCTGACACCGTTGATCCGGTACGTCTCCCCCGATGATAGCTACAAGACGGAGCGGAAAGTCTGCGAGTTGGCTTCCGAGGGTGTAACGGCCATCTTCGGACCAAGTTCGATGATGACTTCCGGTATCGTGAGCTCAATCTGTAAGACTATCGAAATTCCACACATCATCACCCACTGGGACCCGGAACCGTTTGGCGGCTGGGATCCGGAAATGCATGCGATGACCATCAACCTCTATCCGGAAGCGGACGTCCTGTCGAGGGCCCTGCGTGATCTAATCGTAGACTACAGTTGGAAAAGTTTCACCATCATCTACGATAGTGACGATGGTTTGATGCGTTTGAAGGACATCCTGCAGATCCATGGACCTGGGAACAGTCCGATTACGGTACGACAAATTGACGACAATCCGGACTACCGGCCACTTTTGAAGGACATCCAGTCGTCCGGAGAGAGTCATATCATTCTCGAGGTACATCCGGACAAGATCCTGGACCTTCTTCGACAAGCAAACGAGGTCAAGATGCTGGAAGAGTACCAAAGCTACATTATCACTTCAATAGATGCTCACACGTTGGATTTCGAAGAATTCAAGTACTCCCGTTGCAACATAACCGCACTGCGGCTAATGGATACAAAAAGTTTCGACATTAAGAATGCAGTCCACGACTGGGAACAGGGTGAGGCGAGAGTGAAGAAAATTTTCAGAGTTTCGCCTGAGCATGTCCAAACGGAATCGGCCTTGTACAATGATGCTGTGAAGATCTACGCCACGGCTATTCGAGAATTAGATGCCACAGAAGAAATCACCCCATCTCCGTTGTCTTGCGGCAGCAAGAACTTCCGACAATGGCCGTTTGGGTTGCGCATTGTAAACTATATGAAAGTGGTACGTATTCTACGAAGCACTTTAAATACTTCTATATGTAGTTTACAGATAACTCAACGATTTTTTTTTTGTAGAAAACAGAGCACGGGATTACGGGACCAATAATTTTCGATGACAACGGTCGACGAACGCACTTTCAGCTTGACATCATCGAACTGAATAAGCTAGAAGGATTCAAGAAGATAGCCATTTGGGACCCAACTAACGGTATCAATTACACCCGCAGTCAGGAGGACGTTCATCAACAGATTGTGGAATCGCTGCAAAATAAAACCTTCATCGTTGCTTCCCGCATTGGTGCTCCGTTCCTGGTGTGGAAGTTAGTAAATTGTCTGAACAGATCCGTTTGCGATCAACGAACTAAGAATTACATTTTTTACAGGGAAAAGAAGGAAGGTGAATACCTCGAGGGCAACAACCGCTTCGAAGGCTACTCGTTGGAGTTGATTGATGGTATTTCGAAAATCTTAGGCTTTCAGTACCGCATGGAACTCGTTCCAGACGGAAAGTATGGTTCTTATAACAAGCTGACCAAAAAGTGGGATGGCCTGGTTAAGTACCTCCTCGATCGAGTAAGCTGTCTTTTAAAATGTTTAGCACATCCCAACAACTGAAAGAATCAACTATTTTCAGAAAGCTGACTTGGCCGTATGCGACCTGACCATAACCTACGAGCGTCGAACGGCCGTGGACTTCACGATGCCTTTCATGACGCTCGGTGTCAGCATCCTGTACGCCAAACCTGTGCCACAACCTAAGGACCTCTTCTCTTTCCTCTCTCCTCTCTCTCTGGACGTTTGGATCTACATGGCCACAGCCTATCTTGGCGTCTCCGTATTGCTGTTTGTCCTTTCCCGCATGGCTCCAGCAGACTGGGAAAACCCACAACCCTGGAAGCAGGAAGAAGTCGAAGAAGTGGAAAACATCTGGAACATGCTGAACGCCCTCTGGCTAACGATGGGCTCCATCATGGGTCAAGGTTGTGACATCCTGCCGAAAGCGGTCTCCACACGCGTCGTAACCGGAATGTGGTGGTTCTTTGCACTGATCATGCTGTCCTCCTACACGGCCAATCTGGCTGCGTTCTTAACAATGGAGCGTATGGATGCTACGATTGAAAGTGCCGAAGATTTGGCCAAACAGAGCAAGATCAAATACGGGGCTGTACTAGGTGGCAGCACGCTGAGCTTCTTCCGTAGCTCGAACTTTTCGACCTATCAACGGATGTGGGCTGCGATGGAATCCACTCGACCGTCGGTGTTCACCAAGAGTAATGACGAAGGCAGGGAACGGGTGCTGAAAGGACGCGGATTGTATGCTTTTTTGATGGAATCCACCTCGCTGGAGTACATCACCGAGCGGTACTGTGAGCTCACGCAGATTGGCGGACTTCTGGATTCCAAAGGATATGGAATCGCCATGCCAGTTAGTAAGTAAGATCTAGAAACTACATCCGAAAAACTAACAAACTAAATCACATTTTAAGATTCGCCTTACCGAACTGCCATCTCGGGAGCCGTGCTCAAAATGCAGGAGGAAGGTAAGCTTCATCAGCTGAAAACAAGATGGTGGAAAGAGATGCACGGTGGGGGTCGTTGCGATGAACAAGCTACTACCGCTGCGGGAGACAGTGCTGCTGAATTGGGCATAGACAACGTCGGTGGTGTCTTCGTGGTATTAGCGTTGGGATGTTTCTGCGCGTTCATCTTGGGGATTTTGGAGTTTTTGTGGAACGTCCGGAAGGTTGCAGTTGAGGAGAAGGTGAGTAAAGCGATGTTAGAATACAATACCAACACTTATTTGTCTTTGATCATTAGGTAACTCCGTGGGAAGCATTACAGGCGGAACTGAAGTTTGCCCTAAATCTATCGATAACGACCAAACCGGTTCACAACACACTGAGTGAATCGTCTTCGGCCAAGAGTTCGATGCGCTTTAAATCCGAGTCCCGACGAGGTTCGGAATCAGTTGGACGGATGCACAATATTAAAACCGGTGCCAGCCTAATGAATATAGACAAGATTGGGTTTGTTTATAGCAATAAGTAATTTTTATTAACAATTTAGGAATGCATGATCAGTGAAAATCAGCAATTAGTTTTAAAATATATGAAGCTTGCAATCATATCAAGCCGATTTGCACCGAATAATTAGAGTAGATTTACGATGCAATAAACACCAAATATAAATTGTTGTCTTTGATATATAAGATTATTTTACATTTGCCTTAATATTTAGGATTTGAAATAATATCTTCTCAGTTCAACGACTTGACTAATGTTGTTTTTGTTTTTGCGGTGTAAGAAGGACGTGTTCAGACTAAGTAATAAAATTTAAGTTATCGTTCTTCTCGAGTTAGTATTTGTCGGTTCTCATTAGGTTATTGGCGACCCATGTAGAAAAGATAAAATTAAAAAGATTTGCTGGTACCGGGTATGACATCTGGTCGTTTCGAGTGAAGATTGGAAGGCCAAGTCACTCCTGGTAAGCTTCGTTGCGGATGAATATCTTGGGTGCATCCGTGAAAAGGATACTTCGAGAGAGATGTAGAAGAGTCTTGAGGACAGTTTACGGTGTTTTAGTTTTTCGACATCTTTATCGTAGTCCAACTTCATGCCCAAGAAATGCTTCACGTTTCCACACCCAGACATCGCGAATTCTTCAGACAGGTGCTGTTGCAGCTGTTTGGCCAAAGACAACTTTCTGCTAGCCATGAGAACATCATCTACATAGATAAGGGAAGGTCCATTAATTATGTCACGCAGAAGGGGGGGGGGGTGAGAAAACGTGACGATCCATACAAAAAAATTCGAAGGTTCATACAAAAAATGTGACAAAGGGGGGGGGGTAATAAAAAGTCAATTTTTGCGTGACGTAATTAATGGACGTTCCCTAACTAGAAATACTTCATCGTCCTTGGCAGCTGGCGAATACAGGCAGTAGTTGTGTATTGATCGTCTAAATTCCAGTTTGAGCAAAACAGAATTTAGTCTCTCGTTCCATGAACACGGTGATTGCTTCAGTCCACATTTAAGTACTTCTGCAGCTTGCAAACGGTGTTATAATCAGCTGAAACTGTCGCAGGA
Organism: Aedes koreicus; assembly: GCA_024533555.2. Taxonomy (NCBI): domain Eukaryota; kingdom Metazoa; phylum Arthropoda; class Insecta; order Diptera; family Culicidae; genus Aedes; species Aedes koreicus. The sequence goes on from JAHHFK020001438.1 coordinate 100,980, forward strand.
TCCCCAACGCTCTAAAAATGCTGGCAAGGTTGGGAAGATCACAATGTAATCCCTTTAAACCCAGCCCATGTTTTTTTCTTCCATCATACAACAAACCGCTTTTAATTAAAATTTCATTTGAATTTTCTACAAGCATTGTTAAATTTTCGTCCTATACTTTAACATGGGAGCTATCAGATTTATCACCACTCGGTGTCTTCTTTTTTTTTCAACCTGAATTCGTCTACTCACCATTGAAGTAAAATAATGGAGAAACAGACACCAGCGTTTACTTTTAAATCAGTTTCTGAATATAATCGTACAGAATCCGGAAAATGACAATGAAAAATTTCGTTTGTGCGGTTTGAATTCTAACACCTTGTAAACAACTTCCCTGAACTGTCAAAAAAATAAGGTTAACACATACCGTGCAATGGTCTATGTAGGATAAAATTGATTTCTTCACCTCCACCTTAGCATTAAACCAGGTTTAACGACATGGGTAAACCCAAGGGCCAAGACAGCTTTCTTGAGAGTAACTTTATTCTTCAAAGTTACTCAGGATTCATCAAATTTGCTCACTCTATGATGTTTTTCTCCCCCCAAGATAAAGAGTGGAATGCCAAAAAATGTGTGCGAAAACGTAACAAACAACTTCACTCATATTTGATCATAAAACTCACGTTTTCTCAGAATGCATCAGCTTCCATCAACTTGTATAATTTATAACTCGATTTAAAGTATTCTGGCAGCACTGGCTTGAATAAGACGGTGGTGACGGTGGCAACCTTGGCAACCAATAACAGCAGTAAGTTTACTGTCTGGGAAAATTATTCGTTATCGTATCGTAAGAAGCTCTCATTTCAGGCGAGAAAGATCACAGTATTTGGAGGAGGAATTGATAAGTAGATTGTTTAATATTGTTTAATTGTTTTTCTTGTAGGAAGGCGAGAAACAGATAAAATTAATTGACTGCCGAACGAATCACCTCCAAAAAAAAGAGACCAATCCTGTTCGACCAACCGCATATATTGAAAACTCCAGTTATGCGATTGGTCGATCCGGCTTGGTTTCTTTTCGGAGGTGGTCCGTTTTGCAGTCAACAAATGCCTCATATTCCCATTGTACGGATTGATTGACCCAACCCATTCGACGTTGGCTTCGACTTTGGGAAGCCCTGCACAGAAAAAAATAATGAATTTTAACAGGCGTGTAAAATTTCCCTTCGTTTAATTGTAAGCCAAAGGAAGCGTAAACAACGAAGTTTTTTGCAATCTTTCATACGCCATACAACAATGTTGGCAGTCTCCCAAACAACAGACTACATTCGGGCGTTATCTGACTTAAATTTACATGAAATATCCCATTCATTTCTGCCAAATCTAGCATTCCATTTATGTGCATTAGATATTTAACGCAGAAAATTAAATGTTTCTTTTTATCTGTGTGGAAATGGAATTTAAAATAAAAAAAAAAAACCTTTAACCGATCTTCTATTGCAGAATTCTCTCCAGATTGAGCTACAGAAGTATCCCGGCAGATGAAAAGTACAATAACCTATTGAACATGTATTTAATGGTCAATCGAGTGCTATTTGAGTTTGAAGTTCCCTTTCTGTCTTATGAAAAGCGCATATTTATATTAGAAAGGGAATGTCATCTGACCAGCAGTAATCCAATTGATTTTTAGTTGGTAGTACATTCACCTTAAGCGCCCTTTACTTACGCTTTACTGAGGCAAAATCGGAGTCGAGTTGTTAGGAATATACTGACATCCCCTACAGAGAACCTAAATAGGGTGATGACTACCTCTTACGACCCCTCGGTCGGCGCATCTCACCAAGTTCACCATTGTCTACACACCTTGCTTCACCCGGCGGAGCGAAATGGAAATTCGTCCGACAGCGAGAAACGTCATGCAGCACGTCATCTCCAATAGCGCTTTGTCATGCGAGGAGATATAAACCTAGAAAGAGTGTGGTTACAGTGAACACGTATATTTGCATATGCATATTGTTTTTAGTGAAAACTTATACTATAAATTAATTATATTCTTAAAGGTTACCTAAAAGTGAGCTTAGGTCTACTGAAACTGTTGAAATAATTAAAATTACATTAGTTTCCAATATCCTATGTTTCCTAGGCTAATCTTATTTGGTGGAATAATTGAATTGCTAAGTGGTGGACAGAAACTAGTATTTAACTTGAAGCCTAGCTAAAACTAAATGCTTAACGGTAATTGATGGGAAACTACATGCTGAATTGATGAGCTAAGTTTTCAAATTATTATTTAGGAGTGATTCGGTTCGGTGAACCCGTCTGATATGTGATTCTTGAGCGATTAGCGGAAGAGAAAAATAGGAACAGCATAAGACGGAGGAGGGATAAAAGGAAGCAAGAATACTAAACGTAAGTGCCCAAGTAACCATGAAGCTCTATATAGATACATCAATTTAGCATTATATTGCGATATAAGTTTATGGTATAAAGCAGTCTAATCTTACATGCGTACTTAAAGTAGAACTAAAGTCGAAAAGGGCCCCACTCCTGTCAAATTAAAGCTAGCGCACATGCTTTATTGAAGCCCGATAACAAGTATAATTAGGGCATAGTAACTTTTTCAGCAGCTGAATTACTGCTTCTACTGAAATGTTTTATTGCATTTTAAAAAGCATATACAGAGCTTGGGATATTTTGGGGAAAAAACATAAAAATGTATTTAATTTTCTTCTATTTGAATTCATTTTCTCTGTTACGTTTTATTTAGGGATATTAATTCATATTATTTTATGGCATCTTCGCGTTACATTGATGGGATTTATTTTTTATAAGCTCAAATGTGTTTCCTTCATCGGGATTCGAACCAACGCTTCTCTCACGACTGATTGATAAATGCCGGTTGCGTTAACACTCTTAGCCAAGAGAGCAATGGAATTATACAAGACAACTGCATAATATAAACGAAGCATACTCTAAGCATACCCTCTTTGTCGTTCTATAAAAACATATTTCATGCAGCTATTTTTAGATTCTGGCTAAACACGTCGTTGAGACTGCGATACCCGAACCTTTTATCAGTGCAAACCACAACCCGATACGAATTACAAATGATATCATACCCACCGCCGTTCATCACACAACAAGCCGACACCATTTTGATACCCGGTGCAGGTTGAAACTGGATCATAAATGAAAATGACATATCATATATATGAGAATGAAGATTCCTCGTTGTAAAAAACAGCTCAGTCCTCTGAATACCAACAACCAGAAAAAACTGCGGCTCCCCATAATGCATCCATATTCCAAACCAAATTTACTGCTGCTAAGTTCAAGGTGAAGGAAAATGAAGATGACGATTCTGGATCTGACAGGCAGCTCGGCTCGATCATATGTTTCTCATTTCTAAAGTCAACTTGGAAAACGTCTTCCAGATGATACTGCACCAATGCTGCTTGTTAGCTAGCGATGATGCATTGATTGAGATAATGCAATAATGCATCATTTAATACGTATTTAAAGTTAAGTTGTTTGTAGATATAGGGTAAAGCATCATAACATTTTTAATGTTAAGGTAATGCTACATAGCATAGGAGTTGTTGAAAAAATGTGATATGGCATTACCGTTGCTGATAGTCAGTCGAATTAGTGATATGATATAATGCTTGTGGTTACTTGGGTATAAGGTGACCGAAGGAAGCCCGAAGATGGAGAACAACGAAGAATATCAAAAGTTGATTGGGTGCCTGCTGTACCTATCCGTCAACAGCCGTCCAGATGTTGCAGCAGCAGTTGGAATCCTGAGCCGAAAAATAAGTTGCCCGTCAGTGACCGACTGGACCGAGGCGAAACGCATTGTTCGCTATTTGCTACACACGGGTGACTACGGATTGAAGCTCGGAAGGAATGGTTGTGATTTGCTTTTGTCGGGTTACTGTGATGCCGATTGGGCGGGTGACAGCCGTGACCGCAAGTCCTGCAGTGGTTACATGTTCAACCTAGGAGGAGCAACCGTGACTTGGGTGAGCAGGAAGCAGAGCTGTGTGGCGATGTCGACCATGGAGGCCGAATATGTGGCCATCTCAGAGGCTACGCAGGAGGCCGTTTGGCTACGGCGCTTGCTAGCTGAACTGAACGAGATACAACGGCAACCAACAGTAATCTTCGAAGACAACCGAAGTTGCCTGGATTTCGTCGCACTGGATCAGCAGAAGAAAAGGTCCAAGCATATTGATACGCGGTACCACTACACACGGAGCTGTTGTTCTTCTGGTGTGATCGAGCTGAAGTACTGTGCATCGGAGTATATGCTTGCGGACATCTTGACCAAACCACTTGGATCAACCAAGGTCAAGAGTGTGAGGTACAGATGACGCTGTGATGCTTGAAAGGAATTAACCGTGGATTATACAGTTAAGTTGTCAATGTTGGCACCCCTGAGGCAAACGGCATCATGTACCGAACAAGCATTTACCGTTCCCCATTTTGTGAACGATCATCGGATTAGGTAGGTTGTGCGTGCAATGTCGGGGGTGATTCCTAACGGAAAGAATAAATAAACTCCACATTTGGCGATGAGAGCCGCAGAATTGCGCCCACCTCTCGACGCAGCCGGTTGGTATGCTGATTTTGTTCAAAACATCGATAACTATCTTAAGTCGATGTCAGACCCCGCTGTAGAGCACGAAGCGTTTATGAACATGCGGCAACTAGATGGTGAGTCGATCGTTCGGTTCCATACTCGCTTAGTGGAGAAAGTCCGTCTGTGTGAGTACAGTCCGGCAGACCAGACACGTTTCGTCCAACTACAGCTTTTGAAGGGCATGCGAAACCAGGAATTGGCGAGATATGCGAGAATGTATGGTCATGACTCACTTTACGTCGTACAGGCCGCTACACGCAATGAAGCATACGAAGCTGGATTGCAGTCGGGTCCCTCAACAAGTACTCCTGCTGCCATGGCTATGGAGAGAACGACCAAAAAGTTCAATCGACCAATGAACAAAGCCACTGGATTCAAGCGCGGCAGAAACTCAGGATTTACTCCAGAAGGAAATATGCATAGACGTTTCAAACCGAGTACACAAGATATGTGCAAGCAGTGTGGCCGTTCAACCCACAAAGAATCCGCCATGTGTCCTGCCAGAAGCCGTTCATGTAACTCATGTAAGAAGCGTGGTCACTTCGCGGCGATGTGTCCAACGAAGCGTATCAACAGCATCGATGAAGTCCAACAAGCACCGCCGGAAGCCGCAATCGTTGACTCCAACATGCAGAAACACGAGGTATAATTTTATCTGATGTCTATAAACATTCTTTATTATAGCACTTGTTAACTAAAAGGAAAATAAATGATAATATTTTATATACTTGCAGTCTTTGCAAATAATTTCTTACAAGGATGCACTAGTAACCTGTCGTATAGGTGAAGCAACGATTGAATTTTTGATTGACTCTGGGTCTGACGTCAATGTCATAGGCGACTACGATTGGGAACATATAAAGAACGATTCGAAAAATCACCACGCAGGTATTCAGTTTTTGAAAAACGACCCAAGCTTCACAGTCCATGCTTATGCCACTAAAGAATCGATGGTTATTCAAGATCGCTTTAGAGCAAGAATTGAAGCGGTGGAACTTACCAAACCTTCTGTCTGGGCTGATTTCGTGGTAGTACAAGGCGGTCGCCGTTCACTGCTGGGCAGAAGAACCGCGGGTGAAATGAAATTGTTGAAGGTTGGGGCAATTGTCAATTCTTGTGCAGCGACAGAGGGGCAGTCACAGTTCCCAAAAATGCCCGGAGTAAAAGTTAAGTTCTGTATTGATAAGGCAATTCCTCCGGTAAGAAACGCATACTATAACGTCCCCGCGGCGTTTAGAGAGGCAGCGAGGAAAAGATTACAGGAGATGGAAGAAAGAGATATCATCGAAAAGGTTTCCACTGCCCCCGATTGGATCAGCGGAATGTCCGCTGTTCCGAAGGGAAACGGAGACTTTCGCTTAGTCGTTAACATGCGGGCGGCCAATAAAGCTGTTAAGCGAGAGTACTTTCGACTACCCCCGATAAACGAGATGAAATCTAAACTTCATTCAGCTAGATTCTTTACCAAACTAGACTTATCGAACGCATATTACCATCTTGAGTTGGACAAAAGCTCCAGGGATTTGACAACCTTTTTGTCGGAACACGGTATGTACCGTTTCAAAAGGTTAATGTTCGGGGTGAACTGTGCCCCGGAAATCTTTCAGCGCGAAATGACAAGAATACTGAAAGACTTCCCGAACATTATTATCTACATAGACGACATTCTAATTTTCGCCGAAACCCTGGTCGAATTGAGGAAAACTGTAGCGAAGGTAATGCAGGTCCTGAGAGCAAACAATTTAACACTTAACGTAGATAAGTGTGAGTTCGATAAAACTTCCGTAACATTCCTCGGACACAAACTGGATAAGGAAGGATTCCATATCGACGAGGCAAAGGCAAAACTCATACGCGAATTTAGATGTCCAAAAACAGCTTCGGAGCTGCGCAGCTTCCTGGGTTTGGCTTCCTTCTTAAGTCCTCACATAAGAAACTTTGCTGACTTGACAAGGCCTTTGTGGATGGTTGCGGCAAAGCACAGCTGGGAATGGGGTTCCCCTCAAACATCAGCTTTCGAAGCAGTCAAGGAGATGATTGCTAAATGTACGGTAACTCTCGGCTATTTCTGTGAAGCCGATAAAACGATCCTCTATACGGATGCATCACCGATTGCATTAGGCGCGGTCCTGGTACAGGTGATCTTTGAGACAGGGTTGAGCCGCGAACTTTGTTTATATCTTTATTGCACTTCCAGGTTGATAGCTCTGGTACGCATCGCATCATAAGTTTTGCTTCAAAGGCCCTCACTGCTACGGAAAAACGATATGCCCAAAACCAAAGAGAAGCGTTGGGCGCAGTGTGGGCTGTGGAACACTTCGCTTATTTTTTACTAGGTAGGCACTTCACATTGCGCTTGGACTCGAAGGGGATCTCATTCATTCTCAACCGTTCACGCGAAGACTCTAAAAGGGTGCTAACGAGAGCGGACGGTTGGGCTTTACGTCTGAGCCCCTATAGGTATGATGTCGAATACGTGAAGGGTAGTGACAACATCGCCGACCCTCCCTCTCGGCTATATACTGGAATGGATGAGCCTTTTGACGAAAACTCCAGTCCGTGGGAAATAGCAAGGTTGGAAGTCAATTTGGTGAGCTTTCTAACAGAAAACGAAATCCGCGAAGCTACAACTCACGACGAAACACTTACTAACGTCGCAGCGGCTTTGGAATCAGGAGAATGGCCCAATCGATTGAGAAGATTTCAGCTGGTGGCATCAGATCTGTATGTCTCCAATGGTTTGGTGGTAAAGAATGGCTGTATCGTCATTCCACACGCACTAAGGGAAAAGACACTCGAAGTAGCCCACAGTGGTCATCCTCTTTCTGCAAAATTTAAGAGCATCCTTAGGGAGCGCGTCTGGTGGCCTGGTATGCCTAGCGACGCTGAAAATTGGGTTAAAGCCTGCCGTATCTGCGCAGTTAATGGGAAACCGGAAAAGCCTACGCCTATGCTACGCACCCTAGCTCCTAAAACAGCTTGGGAAGCCATCGCTGTGGATTTCAATGGCCCATACTCTCGATTTGGTGGCATCTACATCCTCTTAATGGTTGACTACAGGTCGAGATACATTATCGCGCGTCCAGTTAAATCGACCAGTTTCGAGCATACTAAGACCATTCTGGACGAAGTATTTGAAAGGGATGGGTTCCCACAAACCATGAAGAGCGATAACGGTCCACCTTTCAACGGGGAAGAGTACAGGTCGTACTGCTCGAAACGGGGCATCATGAACAAATACTCAACGCCTCTCTTCCCACAACAGAACGGTCTAGCCGAAACTTACATGAAATTGGTAAACAAGGCTATGGCTACGGCCGTGAATACGGGAAATAATTTTAACGAAGAGTTGCAAGCAGCAGTCCGAGCTCATAACTCAGCAGCAAATGCCGTGACAAAAGTTCCCCCGGAGGAAGTGATGTTGGGAAGAAAAGTTAGAAGAGGGCTCCCGTTGCTAAACCGAACCGAAATTCATCATGACGAAGACTTACTGAACGAGCGAGACCGGGAATCTAAACTGCGAGGAAAACGACTGGAAGACAGACGACGTTCCGCTCGAATGTGTCGGGTGAAGCCTGGTGACGTTGTGCTCATTGAACGCCAGGTGCGAACAAAAGGCGATTCGAGATTTGATGTGAAGCGGTACACTGTGCTCGAAGAAAGTAACGGAAGTTTGGTCTTGGTGGATGAGGAGGGATCTACCCTGAGGCGCCATGTAACACAAACTAAAAAGGTATACGAATGGGCTGAGAATCGCGAAAGGTCGTTGGTAAAAAGCGCTATTGATCTTGAAGGTTCTTCAGGTTCCAACGATCGACCTAAAAGAGACAAAAAGAAGCCGTCATATCTAGGTGATTATGTGCAAATGTTAGAATAGTGATGTCAGATGTCATATCCCACACTGTGTTTGTAATTTGATTCGAATACATTGGAATAAAAATCATTTTTCACAAATAAATAAGCAATGTTTTTCTGTGTGGATTATGATCTGAGCTAAAACTTCACTAACCTATTACTTCCCTGCAAGCGAAGATATACAGTCGAATCCCATTTGTCAGCCCGTCCAATATCGCTGGATTTCAGCCTGAGACATTTCAGCTACATGTTCGTTGGCTTGTATGGAGAGAAACCGGATCACTACGCTGCGTTCGCTACCACATTTGTGTTTACATTTAAGGGACTGAAGTGATGAGTATTGACAAACTAGTCGTCGAGCTGTCAAATTTAGCGTTCAACCCAAACGCCATCAGGCGATGAGTACGAGAAACTCCATTGTACACTTCTAAAGAGGTTAACGTATTTAAATGTGTGTATAAAATAAACGCAAGTATACACGGAAAGAAAATGTAAGCCATTTTATTTCAATTAACTTTCAAGTTTGATAACGCGATAACGCAAATGCTCTCCTGTAGTAGTGGCAACGCGCTGTAAAGCTTATGCATGCGAAATAACGTATAAGAACAAAAAGTTATAAAACACAATTTTTGTTTGTTAATAGCTTTTATAAGAACAACTTTTTTTTTTCGGAGAAGAGGGCAGATGTGAGGTACAGATGACGCTGTGATGCTTGAGAGGAATTAGCCGTGGATTATACAGTTAAGTTGTCAATGTTGGCACCCCTGAGGCAAACGGCATCATGTACCGAACAAGCATTTACCGTTCCCCATTTTGTGAACGATCATCGGATTAGGTAGGTTGTGCGTGCAATGTCGGGGGTGATTCCTAACGGAAAGAATAAATAAACTCCACAAAGAGGTCGTAGGAGGTGGGTGGATGTGGAGGGGGGAGGAGAAGAGGTAGTCGGGGAGGGGTTGGCTTGGGTTGGGGGGCAGAAAAAAAAAATTTTTTGGGTGGAGAAAAAAGGGACGGAGAAACCAAACTATCCAAAATGAAGTGTGATAGTACTCAAAACTAAGTACTCTGATAGGACTACTATTTTGGATATAATTTTGTTCTCACCGGTAGGTAGTTTTAACTCAATCTTAAAGTTAAATTGAAAAAGTCAATTTTACGCAAAGCAAGGTATTTTAAGAGTAGTATGTTTTCAGTATACGTGCGAGGCGCCTTCCATGAAACAATCCAAATCGGAGTGTTGGGCTGCCACTTTGCTTTGGCTGAAAATTTTTGATCGCCATTTAATGAACAATGGTGCTGTGAGGCGGAAGCAAATTCGTGTTTCAGTTTAAAATTTTACGCGTTTATGGATATGGATATGGATCAATTAAGTAAAATTCTGGATTTGGAAACCCCGTTACAAAAAATTTACCGGTAAGTGTAATTATTTCACTTATTCGATTGCTTTTTCTAATTCTAGTGGCTTTGGAGGGATGGAGAACTTTATTAGTGAAAACCCAGTATTTCAGCAAAGTTCATGGAGATGATCACGGAACTTCGATATGATGAGTCACTTCCTGAAAAGAAGCTCCAGAAGTTTCTTTCATGGCTTTCCTCTATAATTCTTTAGAGTCAACGGCATGCCATGTCCCTAGTAAATCGTTTCATGACAAACGAAAAGTACTCGTTTCAATATGAACCTTTAGTGGATTTGATCAAATTTCCAATGGAATGTTTCAATGTACCCGAGAATGTACCAATAAATAAAATACATTTTGTTTGATTTGCATTTTTAGATTTCGTTTATTGAATTTAGCTAAAGAAAGTTCACTAAATCAAATTCTCGAATAATATTTTCCAGAAAAAATAAAACTCAATTTTGGATTATTTTTACTGTAGATTCACTGTTACACAAACAGTTCATTTCACTCAGCACTGAGTCTTTTCGAAATACTCAAAATTGGATACTTTGCAAATAACTTAATTATGACTGGTTTTACTTTGCTGTCAAGTTGAGTGAAAATCACTCAATTTTGGATAGTTTGGTTTCTCTGTGTACGAGGTGCGCAGTTTTTCCTCCGCCAAATCCGTATTTTCCCCGGGGGGGGGTCGCCCCCCCCACTCGCCGTTTGATTTTTTTTTTGTTTGGGGTAAGGTGTTGGGGAAAAAGAAAAGAAAGTAAAAAAAAAAGAGGGGGGGGGGGGGTGGGAAGTTGTTTTTTTTTTGGGATTGGGGGGGGGGGGGGGGAGGGAGGGAAAAAAAAAAGATGGGGGTGTGGGTTATTTTTGGTTTTGTGGGGGGTGGGGGGGTGGGGGATGAGTTTTACACCGTGTAAGTTGAGAAATTATCGTTTAATGGCGATGAAAATAACTCTACGGCATAGCTTAGGTTGCAACGCGTGTGGAAATGTATAATTGAGTGTAAATTTGTGGAAATTTTGAGAGGATTTTGGAACTTTAAATGTTGAGGCAAATTTCGTGTCAACATTATACTGATGACGTTATTTGCTCCAACATAGAGCGAATGGACGGGTTGTGATGAAATCGTGCCGTGTGAATCTTAAATTATAATCGAAGAGTGAAAATTAATAGCTGGTTTTTGTTTTCTTCTATCGACTATTTACAGCAAAATGGGAAGACGTCCCGCAAGATGGTGAGTATCATATTTAATGTGTTGATCATGCTTCAGGAAGCAAGCATCGTATGTCCTTGACAAATGCCTTTCTATCTCGTTTCTAAAAAGCAAGTCATCGAAATCAATTCGTTGGCTAGCCGCTGGAGAAAGGCAGAGCAAATCGACAAACAATAGGGTGAGAAAGATATCCCACTCTTTGATGGAATCGCTTCTCAATGTTGTTTGTTACAAATCGACTACTTGCTTGCTTGAACGCTCAAGGTGGGCTGACATATCTTAACCTCGTTATTATTATTTTTTTCAGTTATCGCTACTGTAAGAACAAGCCCTACCCCAAGTCACGGTTCTGCCGTGGTGTCCCAGACCCGAAGATTCGTATCTTCGATCTCGGTCGCAAGAAGGCCTACGTCGAAGATTTCCCACTGTGCGTCCATCTGGTGTCCGATGAGTACGAACAGCTGAGCTCGGAAGCCCTGGAAGCAGGACGTATTTGCTGCAACAAGTACTTGGTTAAGTTCTGCGGCAAGGATCAATTCCACATCCGTATGCGTCTGCATCCGTTCCACGTTATCCGCATCAACAAGATGTTGTCGTGCGCTGGAGCTGATAGGTCAGTATTGATTTTTTTTTTGTCAAAGAAATGAACTAGCATAAACGTTTCCCGTGATGATACGCTTTCTCAGAGCATTGGGTTATGATCAATACTATATGATTACCCTTTTACACGTTGACACATTCTGACGACATTGTGCCCAAATGCCGAAGAATTGCCTAAGTTTCAGCAGATTACTAACCGGAATGTAACTTCTTACAGACTCCAAACTGGAATGCGTGGTGCCTTTGGCAAGCCACAGGGAACCGTTGCCCGCGTCCGTATCGGCCAGCCTATTATGTCGGTGCGCTCTAGCGACCGTTACAAGGCTCAGGTCATCGAGGCACTGCGTCGTGCGAAGTTCAAGTTCCCCGGTCGTCAGAAGGTATGTTTCCAATTGTGCACTTATTTGTGTCCTCGTTTTGCAAATGTTATCCATGATGAGTAAGCTTTTCAGAGCACAGGGCTCTGATTTTCCATGATTAAAAATCCCCTAATCACGTTGACAAAATTGACTGATTCGTCATGACAAGCATCGCCGTTTCCTACTTCCAAAAACTGTAAAGCTAATTAGTTTTGTTTGCGCTATTGTAGATCTTCGTCTCCAAGAAGTGGGGCTTCACCAAGTACGATCGCGATGAGTACCTGAAGCACCAGGAGGAAGGCCGTCTGGTTGCCGACGGATGCGGTGTCCAGTTCAAGAACGATCACGGACCTCTGGTCAAGTGGGAACAGCACCAGCGTAACCGTTTGAATGCCTAGGAACCGTTACTCGGAAGAGACCAGCTGAGGGTTGTTGCGTGTATTTTTTGTGTACGCTAAGGACTGAGAATGTGCGCGAAGGAGGAAAATGAAGAAAATAAGTCCACGAAATAAATGGAGAATCCGTATTTTGCTGGCAAAATAGTTGTATGTGTTCTAAGGCGCAAGGTGTTTGTGTGTCGGATGACAGGTCCTGGAACCCGGTGGTAGTAGAAGTGGGTAAAAAGTGCAGGTAATACTGATCAGTCTCATTCAAGGGGCTGGCATTCCTATCCCACCAATACGAATTTATCGTATCGAAAATAGCAGGGGCTCACAGGATAGCAAATCATCATTGAATCAGAAGGACAAGAATAGATGAAAACATGGCTGCCCGCCGGTCCTTAATCTCATTTGGTTTGTAAAATCTGCTGCACGTTGATCGCAAACTTTGTTCCCTAGGGTTGACGGGATTGAAGCTTTGAACTCCTTGCGGAAGTAGTTCCAAAACAATTTCATTTCATTTTCTCCGTGCGTTTTGCAATATGAAGATGCACGGCTACATTTACAGCAAATCAAAGAATATCTTTCGGTAAGTTCCGATTGCTTGGAGTACGGACCGGCGCGTTTTTTTCGTATTGGCGATAACGGAAATGTTGTCATATTGTAGTAACAAGACGGCTTATGGGAGCGCTCAAACCGACGCGATTTCACAGCGTTTTCTGCGTTCGCTTTCGAATCGTTGTCTGCAGCGTTCTTACCGCGGAGTAGCAGTGTGGTTTTCCCTCATCTCAGTGGATTTGAGACCTATTTTCAAAAGGAATATGGACCAATTGGTCAAATGATGATCTTTTGGGAGATCCCAAACAATCAGTCTTAGATGTCAGCACTGCCAAAATCGTTGTTTGAAAAAACTCTAACTTGTGATGAAAAATGAATCTCAGAGTCACCTGGTGGCCTTCCGAATGATCTGAAACAACCGTAATGGTTTTCAATTTATGAAATTAGTCTCAGTATTAGGTATTTTTTATTAAGTACTTTTCAAAGAATCATTTGAATGCTTCTACACTTATCATCTGAAAAATGATCATCGGAATCACCATAGCCGGATCCGCAACAACCTAAAGTACATTTCTAAAAATTTCTAGTTCTGACCTCGGAGCTTCGGGGTTTTCCGGTGGCCTCCCGGATGACCATGAAAGGGTCAATTCATGAAACTATACATAGAACTAGGCGATTATTTTGTTTCAAAATTTCGTTCAGGAGACATCCATTACTTATGCCAAGCTAAAAAGTGACGTAGACAGACCCCCCCCCCTTACTGTTTTTTTTTATTGTATGGATGGTCAAGTTGAACCTTCCCTCAACAGCATCATTTCAATGGATTTGCACGTGTGACATGCAAATTGACTATGAATAATCTGGTGACCTTCCGTACAATCTAAAAGTATCATTTGAAGACATTTCAGCGTCAAAATTTGATTAGGGCGAATCTGCTTTTGTAAACAAACACTTTTGTTTGTGACCTTTTGTTCAAGACAAAATGACTACGAAAGCCATTGTTTACTATACATAGAATTCGCGCTTATTTTGTTTGCGCTGATTTGTACTTGACGCTCAAAGTCACGCTCCGGATGATCCGGAACAACCGTAAAATAGGTTAATTGATAAAAGAGAACTCATCTTAGGACTTAGCATTTTTTTTTCTAGAGGGACATTTTAAAATATTTGCACTTTTGCTCTGAACATTGGTTCTCATGGCTTTCCGATTGATCCAAAACAACATTTTATATATTACTAATTATGTTTTTATTGAGTACAGTGCGCCAAATTTAAATTATAATGTTTTGAAATTGGAAATATCTTCCCAACATCTTGGGAGCCCAGTAGTGAACAGCAGTTTCTGCTAGAACCAAAGATGGGAAGAGAAAGTATCGATAGGTCCTACAGAGCTAGGCAGGTTATGAAATTGAATAGAAGTAGTTTGAAATTGAGCCATTGAGCGTAGGGCTTTTGTTAAGCAAACGCACACACTTTTGCCACATAGGTCAAGGCAGGAACGGATCCGCCACATTGATTGGCAAAAATGTACGCGTTTGAGCGTGCTCAAATACCGCCAATGGCACAGCATGGTTCTAGCGATGTGAAATCTCTGTTTTTACTATCCATAAAGACCACTAGGGTAACGGGATGTTATGTTAGCCTCACCTTCATTCGGCCTATGTACCAAATATCTCATTGATTTAGTGATAATCAACAAAATCGTGTTGCTATTAGGATCACCGATGTAATTCAAAGCAATTGAGACAATATTAATCAACTTATAGTTGTTCACATCCGCGTAATTTTCGATTTCTTGAACTTTTGGGGCATCATGATTTCACTCGTTAAGCTGAACAGATGATCTACACGATCTTCAAGTGATCTAAATTTGGCTGAATTGAATCGATAAAGCGAGTAATGCAGTCTGGATGTACAGAAAATAGTTACACGTTACAAACTTACTGTTCACATAACTACAATAACTATGACTTTACAAGAAAATCGTAGACCCTAATGTTGGGGACATATTTTTTTTTTGTATGTTCCCAACTATGACCTGTTGCACCAATAACGTAGTAAAAAGGTTGTTATTGGTAAAATTTGAAGTGGAAATGTATGAGTTTGCAGTTATTTATATTCAAGTGGCTCATCTAAACACAAACCGAAGGAACAAAATCATTGTATAGTGAATTATAATGATTTCATTATTGAATGGCTGATAAATCATATATGAACATCACTTAAGTGTTTCGAAGCAGTTTAATTTTAGTATGTTTTGTGAAATTTTGTGTTAAGTAAAGCGAATACAGCTGACAATGCCTTAATTCATAAAATTAGAAAAAAAAAAAACCGTACAAAGACTGCATTTATTAATAAATCCATCGAATGGGACGAAGTTGCATCCATGAATAGACCCAATTTGGAGCTTATAGACCGACATTAAATCCATATCCCTCGAAAATTTCTGAGTTCATAAAAAGAGTTGTGTAACTTTTCGTGATACATACTACCAAATATCTTATCCAACTTATCTTAGCAATTGTATAACTAGTTGAATCTCGCTTACAGCTTCACAACTTTATGAGTTATAATGAAAAATGTAAGCGATGGTTGCATAATAGGCTGAGTCAAGGGACACATACCCTACTTTTAGAACGAAAAAAAAAAAAAAAAAGAAGGGGAGGGGGGGGGGGTGGGGGGAGGGAAAAGGGGACAGGGGGGGGCGGTGGAAAGCGGAAAAGGGGGGAAAAATGATGAAGATATCGGGGGTGTAACAAAAAAAAAAAAAAGGGGGGGAAAATTAAAAAAGAAAAAAAAAAGTAAAGGAGAGGGATTTGGGTAATTGTGGGGGGGGGTGTACGATGACGTCATCAATGCATTTCTGACAGTTCAGGGAGTTTGTTTACGCGGACTTAGAAAAAAATCGGTCAGATCGGTTTGATTTTTTGTGCTCTAATTTTTTAACCATTGAAGTTAAATAACCGAAAAACATTCACCAGTGCAAATGTTTGCACCATGTTCTGAAACGAATCGTATAAAATCCGGAAAAAGACAATGTCAAATGTTGCTTCTTTGCTTTAGATTCTAACACCTTGTAAACAAGCTCCCTGAACTGTCAAAAAAGTGAGGTTAATACATTCCGTGCAATGATCTATATGAAATTGCACAGATACCAATAATTGCACTGACAAGAATATCACTAACAATATAATGACACGGACAAGTACAAAAACACGGACTTTAACAAATACCTGGACAACAAAACACGTATACTGACTGATACTGAATCCCAAAAATTTTCAAGAAGACTATGTGAGCTGATTTCGAAAGCCCGGTGTTTATTTGGTCACCATAGACTAATCCTTCCGGCATAATCACTTGAAAATTTTCAAAAACCAACCCCGATCATTGCAATCCTATGGGGATAAAAAAAAAATAATAATACATCGAATACAAATTAAACATTTATGTTCTACGCGTTTATAGAAATATGTTTCTAATTTGAAAAATCACTTTCTTTCTGTGCTTCTAGCTTTCGGAAATATTCTGGGTCCAGTTTATCCCTTGACACATCCATGCTTGAAATTGAAATCCCGAATTCAGAGCTGGAAACAAATTTAAACACCAAAGCGAGGTGCAACGGTATAAAATTTGGGTTTGCACTTCTGACAAATTCTAAAGGATTTAATTTTTTTACGAAATAAATTTTCACCCATATAAGAGTGAAAAACACCCACCTCTGGAACTTCATTTAAGCTGTTTCAAGGTGGGTACTATTAACTCACATTATATTGTTTGAAATCACCCCTGTCAAAAAGCTTCATATATAGCTGCCGAAGGTGAGTGATTTTTATACACTGATAGGCAAAATAAAGTGCCCACCTCATCGTTTTTTCAATTTCTCTCATTTACTTGGTTCAAATTAAAGTAAACACACTGCATTTTTTTTATTATCTTATTTTTTATATTCTTTTTAAGTTTCACTTATGGAATACTGAAAAAAAGGAGTTTTACTTAAAGAAAAAAAAAACAATTTGTGTTGAAAAAAAAAACAGTTGCAAAATAAAGTGCCCACTTCATTTAGGCTACAGAAAACATAAATTAAAGTAAAATAAAAGCATTTCAATAATTGATGTGTCCTCCTTTGGCCTTCAGGACCTCCTGCAGGCGCTTCGACATGCTCTCGACCAGGTTCTTTAGGTGCTGTGGATCTAGCTCTTCCCAGGCGCGCTCCAGGGCTTCAAAATAGTTATTTTTATTGGTAACACCAGTTTTGTCAACCCTGGCATCGAGAATCGCCCACAAATTTCTCGATGGGATTGAGGTCCGGGCTTTGTGGAGGCCATTCCAGCGGTTTGATCCGACAAGACCGGAAGAAAGACTTGGTCTTCTTGGCAGTATGCTTCGGGTCGTTGTCCTGCTGGAATACGAACTTCTCTTCAAGGCCCGTCCTACAGCCTTGTAGCTACACCTTTCCTTATTTTCGACACCTTTCCTTATTTTCATACAATATAGAATTTGCATAATTTCAATTATATTACTGCTATTCAAAGAATCGTCTATTAATTTCAATACTTTTATTATAACTGAGTTTTATTATGGACCGGAAGAAAGACTTGGTCTTCTTGGCAGTATGCTTCGGGCGGATGTCCTGCTGGAATACGAACTTCTCTTCGAGGCCCGTCTGGGTCAGCGAAACCTCCAGATTTTCTCGCAGCATGTTGATGTAAGAATCTGCCGTCATTATCCCGTCGATTTTCACAATGCTTCCCACTCCACCCCACGAAAAGCACCCCCAGACCATCACATTTCCTCCTCCATGCTTCATCGTGCCTTGGATGTGGCGCTCCTGAAGCTCCTCTCCCGATCTGCACCAAACACGAACCCGCCGCTTTCGGTTAAACAGCTCGAATTTTTTTAGTTTTTCAGAACTCTAGGGGCTTATGAGCATGCTCCATAGCAAACTTAAGCCGTTTGGTTTTGTTTGCCTTGCTGATAAATGGGCGCTTCCGGGCAAGTTTGCTATTCAACCCCTGTGCTACGAGACGGCGACGAACAGTTCGACCGGAAAATGAAGGGTTTCCTGGATCTCGCGGGAAGTTACTTTCGGGTTCTTCTTGACTTCGCGCATGATCTTGGTGTCCGTTCTCGCATCCGTTTTCCGCTTCCTGCCTCTGCCAGGGCGATCCACCACTGATCCAAACGTTTTAAGCTTCAGAAGAATTTTGCTAACCGCTGCCTTACTGATACTGTACTTCTTAGCGACAGCCCGGTGCGATTCACCGTTTTGCACATCACGAACGACCAATTTTCGGATACACAAGGGAATTGCTTTCGGAAGCACTGCGTTCTCCATTTTTTTTTTCAATTTAATCAAATGCGATCACGTATACAAATGCACCAGGTTGAGCCGTTTGCTTCAAAACATGTCAAAATATCAAAACATAAACAATCGAGAGGTCTTCCAATGGAAACTTATGGAAAACATATCGATTTTTGAAGTGGGCACTTTATTTTGTCACTGTTTTTTTTTTTCAACACAATTTTTTTTTAAGTAAAACTTCTTTTTTTCAGTATTCCATAAGTAAAACTTAAAAAGAATATAAACAATAAGATAATAAAAAAAATACAGTGTGTTTACTTTAATTTGAACCAAGTAAATAAGAGAAATTGAAAAAACGAAGAGGTGGGCACTTTATT